>CM072155.1:2670315-2682375 GCA_036850595.1 Rhyacichthys aspro | reverse complement strand
ATTTCATATTCCATATTTTCTTATAGTTAGTGTCCCTCCTTTAGTCGTCCTTTTGCTTCACATATTCCCATAAAACAACCCTATTCCCCAATAACAACTCCTGCAGCCAAATGACGTGGTTTGAATGCACCAGTTTTGATTTGAATCCTCTGTTACAGTTTGGACTCGTATGGAACAGAGGTGGAATCAAACATTTGTTGTACCATTAGAACATTATTTGTAATGAAGATGGGAATTAAAAATGACCAGTAATATTCTGCAGAATATGGCTTCAATATTACACTATTGCTTTTATTGTTGTATTTCTTTGGCTCTTATAATTCACCCCTGAACACGTACAGACGCTGAAGAACAAATGGCTTTTCAAGACTGTTGATAACCGTTGTGTGTAGCTCACAGACTAGCATTATACAATCCTATAACAATAACATGAAGAAAAGAGAAGACAATGGACAAAAGATGGCGTGTCTCAGGGTCACTAACCTCAGCTTACATAATGCAGTTTCTCAGCAGCTGACCTGACACTGACTTTGAGAAGGGGGATTAAGGGGGCATTAGTTCTATGTCTGTTATGGTGACGTACATTATACATTAATGTAGTTGCAGGTAGATCTCATATTCTCCTATCTTCTCCATGTGGTTTTATTTGTTGTTCCACAGAAGTCCATCAGAATTGTCCTCATTATCTACAAACTTTAAAGGGTCCATATGTCTTTAAAATTAAATTTACATTGCCGTAAATCAAACATTAAGGCTTCCATTCAACAACATAATTGTGTACGGTTCATCTTCACTTGGCCCCTCTGGTTCTCGTCTGTGGCTGTCCTCTACTGAAAACATATCTGGGTTTTCCGTCAGTGTGGCTCGTATCTTCTTCTTCTCCTTGAACCTCCCAGAGTGGGACACTTTGACGTGACGCCCCCTGCTGGTGGAGGTTTTATCCACGATCCTCTCCAGGCGGGCATCCAGCTGGGGGTCCTCTGGTTGCACCATTAAAGGAGGCCCACTGGAACTATTGGTGTTGGACACAAACTCTGCTGGGATCTCGTACAGAACCTTGGGCTGAGACTTCTTTCTCCTCAGAAAGTTAGCTCCACCAGCCGTGAGAGGAATCCGCCATGATGGATGAGTGGATGACTGAGGAGGAAAAAAACACTTAAAAATGTACTTCAATGTATATTCAGCAGGGGGAGTAGTGAGCAAAAAGTGCTGACACATTTTTTTCAAGTTTTTTTTTTCAGTGAATAAGACAAATGGTGGCAATAGGCAAGTTTCCCTGAACAGATTTCATTAACATTTTGAGATCACAGTGAAAAAAGATAATTTGCAAGTGAAAAATAAACTTGAAACATTTTGGAATAAACTCTGATCTAGCGAACGTCAAACTCCTGTCAACAGAAGCTGGTTTCAGGTGTTGTTATCTAGGAACACATATTTGTATAGGTAGACAATAGGATAAGATTGATTGTTCTGACAAATAGCAATATTTGACCTTCTCCTGCTGTGTTATTTCACACTGAGATGTAGGGATCCTACCTATGACCCGATATTAAAACACACAGCACATATTGTGAGCAGTATTTGCTGATGTTAAAAAAGTGTTTACACCTAAAGCGCACACTAAAGTGACCATTCATTTTCCATGCACACTTCCGTGAGAGATTAGAGATAGATTTAAGTTGAGCAGAATTTAGCAAATTAGCAGTGGAGTCTAATTAGCCGCACTGCTGCTAACGGCGTAGTTAACTTTGTCAAACTATGTCAGACTGTGCAAATGTTTCTTAAAGGGGCGGCAGTGGCTCGGTACTCAATTGTGAAGCGCTTTGAGTGACTTGAAAAGCACTATATAAAATGTGATCCATTAAAGAGATGAACAAAATTGGAACATAAGGTCATCTCACATGCCTCTGGATTACCAATCTTTCAGATGTTTCCAGGAAGTGTCATTTTAGCATTAAACCAGAAGAAGAGTAACTCAAACCTAGTCTATTGAACCAACAAACATTTACGTACCTACTCCAGATCAAATCTAGCTCTTTACTTGCTAGTTTTCACCTGCTCCACCATTGTTTTAACACTGCTCTCTCCCATATGTGGATCAAAGGGGACGGGATAATAGACCTGACCAAAAAATGATGAACCCAGTTAGACCACAGGGACTGCCAAAAAACATGTAATGACTTTTAAAATAGCTGCATGACGACAGTACTTTCTCTGCGACGCCTAATGACAGAGTTAATATTTCAGTGTCATGTAATAGTGTCCATATGCTGTGCACGTGCTCAGGTTACTCTGAGTGCAATGAGGCTGGTCTAGGGTCTAGGTGAGGGTCCAGGAATAGAGCTCTTTACATATACCTCGTATCAGACAGTATATAACAATAACACGTGTCTCCAAGAATGAATCAGATTAGAGGTTTTTTATCACCTCTCACGTTTGATATTTAACAGATTTAGTACATAAGACATTTTATTACAGTCTTATCACCTACTTGGTGATTGGGACTCCATGCACCCTTATTTCACACAGAGATGGCTAGCTTCCTATTTAAACACATATTGTCTTAACTTTTGGTGGTGTTGAAAAAGAAAAGAAAAATCTTTTAAAAACCTTCAGTCTTTGACGTCACATAAAACTTGTAGGTTCAATAGAAACGCGTCAAGGTGGAGAGCTGTAAATGCTCTTACGAAAAATGTGGACGTGGTAGTGCAAGCTTTATTAATGCAGGATATTGCGCAGTGTATCTTTGATTATATTTCTGTTTAAGCCAACTGAGAACTGTGCATTATGCTGGTCTAGAAGGGCCTTTGCTCCCACAGCTCCTCTCTGCTCTGGCCTGAGGCGACTCTCTACAGCAGCTGAACAAACAGAAACTGAGCGGATTGTTGAATAGTTTCTTTTCTTTTGTGCCAGCTGTATTCATGTGTCCCTGTGTGTCTGATGAAGATGTGCTGCGCTCGGTTAGCTCTCTGTTGTTCGGCTCCCATTGTCTCTGCTCAGACAGCCTCACTCTGGCTTTTGAAGAGACAGTGAGTATCGGCTTCCGCGCTGCTCGCTGTGTCGCTGCCGTTCAGTCAGCAGCCCACGATCTCTAAAAACATAACTGACCATTTTCAAAGCTTAGACTGCCCATGTCCAATATAGTTGCCCTTGAAATAGTGTGCTACAGTATTCTAAAGTAACCGAGCATTATAATACGTGATAATATTCTGATAGTCTGATAGGGAAATTAATCATGGATAAAATTAGAAATGCAAAAGTACAACACAAAAGACATCTTTATGAATTGAAGGTGTTCACATTCACTGTATTGTTACAATGTTAATTCAAATATTCATTCATTCATTTTCTTCCACTTGCTCCCTTTAGAGGTCACTGGTGACTGGAGCCTATCCCAGCAGATTTGGGCCTTAGGCAGGGAACACTGTGGACAATGGTCAGTTAGTCACAGGACTGACACTTGGACAGTGACAAATAACCATTCACTAACATTTATTCACTAGGGACAATTTAGATTGTTCAATTCACCTAGTCTTTGGAAAGTGGAGCCAGAATACCAGGAGAAAATCCACAGTAATCCAGTCAGGGGATTGACTCTACAACCTGTTTGCTGTGAGGCAGGAGTGCTAACTGCTACAAAACAATATGGAAACAAACAAGCCAGATTCACTTTACTGTAAAAAATATGAATACAATACAATAACAAGACATTTGAGACGTTAATAGCAGAGAAAGTAAGTGTTCACAGAGGACAATAATCCTCTCCATCACGTCCAGTGGTTATTCCCAGTTACATCAAGGTCATTTGTCTTGTCAGTCTGCTCACCAATGTCAATTTAAAGCTTCACTATATACAGTTTCCAATTTGACATGTAATATTAAAAGGAGTGCAAATACATTGTTTTGGTTGCACACTTGTCAGCCAATCAGAACAGAGTATTCAGGCAGATCATGGTGTAAATCTTGTCAGTTCAGCTGGTTTCCACATAGTAAAAAACAAGCTTTGTAGTGATGCAAACTAACACTATTGCCGTGTTTATATGTCCCACAAAGTCCATAGAAATGATGCATTTTTACATACTCCCTAGATTTTCTGCCCATTAAAATGACCATCTCACTTCCTGGTTCTCTCCAGCTCTGATACTGATTAATCACAAGTGTCACCAGAACTGTTAAACACACCACTAAAGGTTTGACACTCGTGATCTATCAGTAGATCATTGACACTTAGATCGCTAACTAGATCAGAAAAAAGTGAAACACAAGTACACAATAATCAATGATTGCCCGTGATGTTCCCTCTGTCTGCACACTGCTGACTGTTTACTGTACCCTGTGACCGACGTGGAACAACTCTAAGGAACAGGTTGTGGATAAATGCACCAAATGTTGCAAGAGTGTCTTCATTCACAACACAAAGTTACCTCGAAAGAGCCCCAGGGGGATTACAAAGGCTGTAAAAGATCAGTGTCTGCTGCGTAAAGAAAAGGCAAGAGTTACTCTGTTTTGTAGGTTTTCTGGGAGAGTAATGATGTTGTAAAATGCACAAATGAACTTCTTTGACGTCTGTAGAAAAGTGTCGAGTCTCAGTCTGCGGTATAACAACAAAAGCCCAAGCCCAGTGTGTGGTCATTGAGACATGTGGGTGTAGTCACTGTTTACCTTGTGTCTGAGCAGATACACTCTGCACAACAGCTACAGTTCAAAGGTTGCGGTTGTTCTGTGAATAATATTACTCAGTCTCATAAATCTATAAACCGCTGCGTGACCACATCAGACATGGATTGTAACATAGAACTAGACTTCCAGGAATTGTATTCACATTGCTTTTGTTGAAGTGTTTCTCACCTGGGTGCACATGTTAAATATTCTGTTCTACATTTTTTAAAAAGTTTACGTTATATGTATATAATGTTTAGAAACAATTCATTCAGCCCTAACCTTATGTGATATAGATATATAACAACATCTTTATCAACTTATTTGGTGTAATATTGTGGCAGAGAAAAGATATTTAGCCTAGGGTTTAATTAGCAGTTTATCTTTCCCGTTTTTTTACAGTTAAAAACTATCAATCACAGCAACTTTTATCTTTCAAACTGTTTTTTTTTTCCAAATGCAATGACTCTTTTGAACCGTTAACCAGAAACACCTAGAAAATTAAAATCTATGTTCATGGCAGCCAGTGTAACTCCAGAGGTTCCTGTATTACAGTTTGAGAACGATGGCAATAAAAGGCACTTGAATGTCAGTAATATTCTGTAATGAAGCTTCCCGTTTGCAAGGTTTTCCAAGCACTGGGCAGGGACTCAAGTGTGGACCTATCAATTTCATCATTTCAATGCTGAAATTTTATTTTTGGTGATACCAAATAGAACAAAGTTACACTGAAAGGAAAAAAAACTGGCATTTGAAATGAGGGTGCACATTAACTCTATAGTAACTACACACTGGCACACAAGCAGTAGTAAAGCATGAATAAATATAATGATAAATTCATTCATTATTAAAGAACATTAAAATGTATAGATGCTGAAATATCATTTGTGTGTGTACGTTTACGGAGTTAGCATTATTGAAGATATTTGTACCTATGTATATAACTTAAATGTAGTTTTGTGAATGATCATTAATCTTTTTGGACCTCTCCAGTTTACTTCCCTCTAGAGACTCTAAAGCCAAAAAAATAAATGCACAAAAAAACTGCTACAAAAATCATCCTGTATCATCATTTGTCTGCTTTCTTCTGCATTAACCACCTCGACTCTGCTCAAAACTACCAAATATTCTAGAATTTTCAGGCCTTTTCGAGAAATTTTAAATCTGACCCCACATAAAAAATAAAATAATGCAACAAAACAATGTTATTGCTGCTTTTTTTCCTTTTTTTTTCCATGTGCATTTTTGGCTCAACAGGCCCCCGGGGATGCAAAAGGTGTCAGTAGTGTATAATACTGTAGACCTGCAAGAGTAACTGACATTAGATCAAAAAAATAGGTCAAAAAGAAACCTTCCTGGAGAAATTCATGCCACAAGCTGTACCACAGACAATATCATCATTAAATCAAAAAGGAAAAGATAAGAAACTGTTAAGCCATACTCACCTATTGCACCAACTGAAGCTTCCACACTTTAGTCAGCCCTTTAGAATAATGGCAATCAATATCAATCAAACAGTTTTCTCTCTGCACTTTTATTGCTTATAGTCGAGTCCATAATTCCTTTTCTTTATTTAGAAATGCAGACTGTGATAATAAATTCTCTCAGACCACTAATTTGCTGCTACATTCTCGGGGACATTTATTTCCATCCTTCCCTGTTCTGTTCTTCGTCTCGGCTGCTGTCTCCCCGCTGTAGGTGTCTCTTACAGGTGTAGTTAGCTCCTCCCACTAGACTACACCTAAGCCCAGGAAGGGAATCAGATGATGTCATGTTTAATCTGCCTACTCACACAGATCTGAAAACAGTAAAGTCTGAGATCAAACCCACGCTATTATATTAATATAAAGCTAAGTAAAAAAGAAAAAAACTTTGGTACATAATAGTTGAAGATGGTGCAGTTGACTGTGGACTGTAAATTGCATCTACACTGCATTTCTTTTTCTGTTTTTGTGCACATGCTCCATTTATCTCACAAATACTTCAGTTCTGTGCAAAAAAACAAGCGTAGGCGTAATAAGTTAAAAGTAAAAGTGGGTGTCTTGTTTTTGGCGGTGTCTGGTGTTGAAATGGGAGACTGCAATTGCACACCACATCATTCTAGATCCAGTAAAGGCCTAAAGAACCCTGAAGCCCTGCAGGGACATGCTGTTGTCCATTAACCAACTTTAAAAGAAATAGTTCACTTTTTAAAATCTATTCAGTGGCTCACCTGGTAGAGAGCATAGCACATGCTTGGGTTTGATTCCAGCTGAAAATACAAAAAATAAATAAATAAATAAATCAAAACAGAAAACACAACAAACCCACACATCATCATTTAAGCTTTTTAGTGCTTTCTTATTGTAGTGGTAATCATGTCTGCTTTATACACAAAGGGCCTAGGATTAAATCTCCAGTAAGCTTTATTGGTAAGTTAAGTACAAACAATCATTAAATAAAAAATAAATAAATAACTAAAACATTTAAATTAGCAAAGATTTTTTTTTATATTATATTTAGCAATGAACCACTTCATTATCAAGGGTTCAATCTCAGTTTCAGTGAAAAGGTAACATCCACCAGAGGTATCTCACATGAGGTGCTGATGTAGAAAATAAAACTCTTAAAATTCAACAAAACATTGCAAACTCAATGTCTCCAACGACAGTGATCACACAAAAGCTAAAGAGAGTAGGGATCCTAACACGTCCACAGTAAGTAGGAGACATACAAAACACAACATTTAAACACAGTCTTAGCGTTCAATAAATATAGTCTGGTAAGTCTTTTACATTTCCAACAAAAAGCATTTCAGATCATTGAATCCATGAGGTGTCAGAGTTTTCAGGGGATGGATCCACTATTGTTCCCTCAAGCAAAATATTAAAGTTAGCACCTCTAAATAGCAGTAATACCTTGCCAATACTAATATATCTCAGGGAAGAAATAGGGTGGTCAATACGTGTTTTTAATGTTTTTCTCTGCAACATTTGCCACAAGATAAATAAGCAATCCTGTATGGGGAGCAATTAAGTACAGATAAAGCTTTTTCCTCCTGATTTTACATCTTAATAATGGTGGTTTTCCTGTTTCATTTACCATCAACCGAGGTTAAACATATTCATATTTATCATGGGTTCAAATCTCTATTTATCTTTATTTAGCCACGGAGAGCAGTGTTGGCTTAACTGCTATGAAAAGTATTGTGGAATTTTCTTTAGCCTGGGTCTCCCACATGCTGGACGTAACAACTCATTCATTACTACAGAAAAACCTCTGATAATTGAGGACAACAAGCTTTTAAAAAACAAATCTCTGCGCTGTAACTCTCTATGACTCATGTTGCTACACTGTAAAACCTGACAAGTTAAGAAAACTCAAATGATTTGGGGAAACCGATTGCACAAATTGATTTAAGTTTTTTAACTCAAACTATTTTAGTATTTTTAATTACTTTAAAAGAGTCTAAAGAACCCAAAACAATTATAATAAGGTAACTCAAATGAATTTTGTTTATTTTCTTATTTTATTTAGTATGTTCTAACTTAAACCATTAAATATGTGATACTAAAACGCTGTATTTAATCAAACTTATTTAAAAGTGTTACTTGTTCATATTTACAGTAAGTTAAATTAACTTAAATGGTTCTTATTTGAACAACTTAAAACTCTAATACAGTTACTCAATCCATTTGGGGAAACCGATTGCACCAATCTGTATGAGTAAGATTAACATAATAACAAACTAAAACTTTTGTCCATTCAGTTTTTATTAACTTGAACTGGAGAGAAAATACAGAATGAACACAACCGTACCTTCTGACATGAATTATGACTACAAAAGCCATTATCAATTAAATACAATTAAGCCTTTTAAAATGACACTTTCAAGGAACTTGCAATGTTTTATAGCACTTGGTCAATTGAATAAATGTACAAAAATGTACCAGGTGTACATCAATAAATGAGAATGCAGTGCAAAATAAAATATTATTGTCCACAATATTCTGATGTATTACAATTTCCATTTACGGTTTTACTTTACCAAAACATACTAACATGCACCTACACCAAATAAAAATATTTCTACAGAAATGTAACCTTATTCTTTGCTTTCTGCATATTGACTTTTTTAAAGACAAATAACCTAAACAAATAAAATTATTGACTTGCCCTTCACTACTGATTCAAAGCTTAAATGTGTTGACCTGTAAACAACAAACCCCATCTACACCAGATCATTTTTCAGTGTCTGCAATTTTGGTTTAAGTTGCTTTCTATCATTTTTTTAGGTTCAGCAACACTACTTGAATGAACTCAAAAAAGCCACTACACTTTTCAGGGTAACTCAGATGCAGAGCATATATTAGCCCAAACAAACATACCAGCGCATCAGTCCATGAGTGATGAGTCATTACAACCTGATCCTCTAGCACGATGAACACTTGCCGTGGTGAGAATGGAACTCCTGTAGGCACCTCCTCTTCATCAACATCAGCAACCAGAGCAACTGCACCTTCATGGCACTCCATTTCATCCTGAAATGTCATACAAAGTGGAAAATTATCTTATTTCAATTATTACTGGTCATACATCATAATAAATACACACTGTCAGCCATCAAATGTGAAGCATTATCACCTGTCCGATGTGCAAATTACTGTAATGCCCAAGTATAATATACCTTGCATGTTTTGAAAATCTCTGAAGAATCCTCCTTGAGGTAAATTGGTAGGCCAGCAAGGGCTGCAGTTCTTATTGCATAGATGTCGTTTTTGTCCTTAATAAATAAGGTAAAATTAGAAAACATGACAATGGTAACTAACAAGCAAACAGTAGAGTGAGGGTATTTTTTAAGTACCTGTTCTTCATATGCCAACAAAAGCTGCTCCATCTTTTCACCAACCCGTCCAGTTTTCTTCTTCTTGTAAAGTCCAATCAGCTGAGGAGCATATTCATCCAGCGCAGCATAAAACACGTATGGCAGATTCTGATTGGTTATCCGTTGAAATTCACAGTACAGCTGAGGAAAATTACAAACAAAATAATATGACTCAACTGAATCAAGCTGCAAGTCATCATTTTGGTCTACATTTATGACACTTTGCACAATGCCTTCATCATAATTTGTTGAACCATGGTGGTCTCTGCATTTGTGGGGATTGAATGTTGAGTATACATTGGTTTTTAAAATTGCAGTACTTGAAAGGACATAGAACAGTTTGTTTCCATTTTAAATGCCCCCTCAGATGGATAAACATTTGACTTTCAATGAATGGCTGCTTAAAGTTACACAGAGGGCAACAAAATCCATAATTATTCAAAGCTGGACAAGAACTGTCTTTCCTCTCTGTAACAGTGTGCATTCTTGACATATGTATCTTTAATGAATTAAATGTACTAAACGTACACATGCAGGAGTTGTAGAGTCAGGGTAAAGGTGAAATTGTTGAGTACTGACCATGGTTGAGCCGATAATGCTTCAACAAGATAACTTTTATGGCAGTTGAAAAACTACACAACTTGCAATTCCACATTTTGTCTCAAATCAAAAAGGCCCTATTATCTGTCAAATGTTTTATATCACCTTCACTGGCAGTCTTTAGTGGCAAAACAGCGGTGGATGATCTCTCCAAACGTCCTGCTTCCTTAGCCAAACACTGTAATGACACAAGAAAAATATGTTTAACTGTTAATTCTAAAGTGCATTGTGAAAATTATTAAAATTTAAAGTTTTGTGCCATGCAGCTTCCAAAAAATAAGTTAGCTACTTAACTATTTTATCAATAAAGCCGGTAGCCGTTATATTTTAAATTTGTACAGGGTGACTTCATATGCTAGGCGGAAGTAGCAAGTGGTAGCAAGCTCCGTTTTTCTACATATTAGAACTTTTTGTAATCAAAATAAACCGCAAACTGTTAACGCTATTTTAATGTTTAGTTAGTAACTAGCTTAGTTAAAATGAAATTAATGTACTATTTTCACCTTCACCATGTAAAGAATATATTTGAACTTGAAAGTCAGAAAAGTCTCAAAATTAATTTTACCGTAGTCTTGTGCTATGCAGCTCCGAAAAAGTAGGGCACTTAACAACTATTTTATCAAAATAAGCCTGTAACCGTTATATTTTAAATTTGTACAGGCGGACTTCATAGGCTTGGCGGGATTTGTGCTGGCAAGCTCCGTTTTGTAAATATTGGCAAAGCAGTCAGATAAATTCACATGCAAGTTCTAAACAAACATTAAAACAATAAAGAAAATCGTTTACCTTATAATTTCCAATATGTTGTATGTTGTCGCTATTGTTCTCGCGGCAAAGCTTGCCTCAAACACAACATGGCCGACAAATCCAACAGCAGCTTGGTGCCGTGTGCAAAGATCATTGATGACGTAAGACACACACAGGAGGTCTCACTCTGTGTCAAATGAGTTGGATTAACTGGGATACATCAGCATGCACCAGAGCGGGAGGCGAAGTGGTGTATGCACTGAATTTAGGAGTAGACGTATTGTGGTTCCAATCTTGGCTGACTTTTTTTTTTTTTAATTAATATCTTAAATCTAAATAAAGAATTCTCATCTCATTATTTGGTTTTATTGTCGCCATTATACCACTTAAGAGAAACAAAACGTATAATTTATTAATGTTTTATTGAATTAATATTTAACAAAATATATTAGAGGCAAAGATGGCATGTGGGAAAATGTCTCCTTCATTCTAGCCACAATGTCTTAAAATGTGCAAATTTTAACACAACGTTAGTATGTGTAGCCTAGTGGTGTAAGTGCTTGATTCTTTTCTAGAACATCGTGAGTTAGAATCCCAATTGTATAAATGCAGTCACTGCATTTTCTTTTCTTTTCTTTTTTTCTTTTTTTTTTTTTAATTTTTATTATTGGTCTTCCAATTCAGAAAAAAACCCTGCCTTTCCTTATAAATATGCATCTAGTAATAGACTAAATATTATTTGCTACTGATTTTCTTTAAGTCTTTTAAATTATTTAAGAAAACTACAGAGATTATGTTTACTTATTGCATTTATTTTATCATCTATACAATATATTTATAAGTCTGTGATTACTACTTAAACAGTTCAAATCAACAATACTCAAACATTTGAAAGCAACAATACTCAAAATGTAACAAAAACAGATGTGTACTTATTACAAGTGAGTTTTTACATCACATGTTTACTTTTGGGTTTACTTAACACAGTTTATAAAAGTTACTCTAACTTTTTAGCAGAACTGAGTAAGAATAACTTACTTCTTTTCGTAAGATGCACCATTGGGTTTTACAGTGTAACACGCCCCCAATTAGTGGCCGAAATTATATTGCATCCTTGCTGTAAGACACTTCCAAACAAATTACATTAAAAATGAATGGGAAGTTAAGGGGAAAATGGGAAAGCTAAGAGG
>CM072155.1:2636333-2670305 GCA_036850595.1 Rhyacichthys aspro | reverse complement strand
CCTCTTCATCAACATCAGCAACCAGAGCAACTGCACCTTCATGGCACTCCATTTCATCCTGAAATGTCATACAAAGTGGAAAATTATCTTATTTCAATTATTACTGGTCATACATCATAATAAATACACACTGTCAGCCATCAAATGTGAAGCATTATCACCTGTCCGATGTGCAAATTACTGTAATGCCCAAGTATAATATACCTTGCATGTTTTGAAAATCTCTGAAGAATCCTCCTTGAGGTAAATTGGTAGGCCAGCAAGGGCTGCAGTTCTTATTGCATAGATGTCGTTTTTGTCCTTAATAAATAAGGTAAAATTAGAAAACATGACAATGGTAACTAACAAGCAAACAGTAGAGTGAGGGTATTTTTTAAGTACCTGTTCTTCATATGCCAACAAAAGCTGCTCCATCTTTTCACCAACCCGTCCAGTTTTCTTCTTCTTGTAAAGTCCAATCAGCTGAGGAGCATATTCATCCAGCGCAGCATAAAACACGTATGGCAGATTCTGATTGGTTATCCGTTGAAATTCACAGTACAGCTGAGGAAAATTACAAACAAAATAATATGACTCAACTGAATCAAGCTGCAAGTCATCATTTTGGTCTACATTTATGACACTTTGCACAATGCCTTCATCATAATTTGTTGAACCATGGTGGTCTCTGCATTTGTGGGGATTGAATGTTGAGTATACATTGGTTTTTAAAATTGCAGTACTTGAAAGGACATAGAACAGTTTGTTTCCATTTTAAATGCCCCCTCAGATGGATAAACATTTGACTTTCAATGAATGGCTGCTTAAAGTTACACAGAGGGCAACAAAATCCATAATTATTCAAAGCTGGACAAGAACTGTCTTTCCTCTCTGTAACAGTGTGCATTCTTGACATATGTATCTTTAATGAATTAAATGTACTAAACGTACACATGCAGGAGTTGTAGAGTCAGGGTAAAGGTGAAATTGTTGAGTACTGACCATGGTTGAGCCGATAATGCTTCAACAAGATAACTTTTATGGCAGTTGAAAAACTACACAACTTGCAATTCCACATTTTGTCTCAAATCAAAAAGGCCCTATTATCTGTCAAATGTTTTATATCACCTTCACTGGCAGTCTTTAGTGGCAAAACAGCGGTGGATGATCTCTCCAAACGTCCTGCTTCCTTAGCCAAACACTGTAATGACACAAGAAAAATATGTTTAACTGTTAATTCTAAAGTGCATTGTGAAAATTATTAAAATTTAAAGTTTTGTGCCATGCAGCTTCCAAAAAATAAGTTAGCTACTTAACTATTTTATCAATAAAGCCGGTAGCCGTTATATTTTAAATTTGTACAGGGTGACTTCATATGCTAGGCGGAAGTAGCAAGTGGTAGCAAGCTCCGTTTTTCTACATATTAGAACTTTTTGTAATCAAAATAAACCGCAAACTGTTAACGCTATTTTAATGTTTAGTTAGTAACTAGCTTAGTTAAAATGAAATTAATGTACTATTTTCACCTTCACCATGTAAAGAATATATTTGAACTTGAAAGTCAGAAAAGTCTCAAAATTAATTTTACCGTAGTCTTGTGCTATGCAGCTCCGAAAAAGTAGGGCACTTAACAACTATTTTATCAAAATAAGCCTGTAACCGTTATATTTTAAATTTGTACAGGCGGACTTCATAGGCTTGGCGGGATTTGTGCTGGCAAGCTCCGTTTTGTAAATATTGGCAAAGCAGTCAGATAAATTCACATGCAAGTTCTAAACAAACATTAAAACAATAAAGAAAATCGTTTACCTTATAATTTCCAATATGTTGTATGTTGTCGCTAAATTGTTCTCGGCGGCAAAGCTTGCCTCAAACACAACATGGCCGACAAATCCAACAGCAGCTTGGTGCCGTGTGCAAAGATCATTGATGACGTAAGACACACACAGGAGGTCTCACTCTGTGTCAAATGAGTTGGATTAACTGGGATACATCAGCATGCACCAGAGCGGGAGGCGAAGTGGTGTATGCACTGAATTTAGGAGTAGACGTATTGTGGTTCCAATCTTGGCTGACTTTTTTTTTTTTTAATTAATATCTTAAATCTAAATAAAGAATTCTCATCTCATTATTTGGTTTTATTGTCGCCATTATACCACTTAAGAGAAACAAAACGTATAATTTATTAATGTTTTATTGAATTAATATTTAACAAAATATATTAGAGGCAAAGATGGCATGTGGGAAAATGTCTCCTTCATTCTAGCCACAATGTCTTAAAATGTGCAAATTTTAACACAACGTTAGTATGTGTAGCCTAGTGGTGTAAGTGCTTGATTCTTTTCTAGAACATCGTGAGTTAGAATCCCAATTGTATAAATGCAGTCACTGCATTTTCTTTTCTTTTCTTTTTTTCTTTTTTTTTTTTTAATTTTTATTATTGGTCTTCCAATTCAGAAAAAAACCCTGCCTTTCCTTATAAATATGCATCTAGTAATAGACTAAATATTATTTGCTACTGATTTTCTTTAAGTCTTTTAAATTATTTAAGAAAACTACAGAGATTATGTTTACTTATTGCATTTATTTTATCATCTATACAATATATTTATAAGTCTGTGATTACTACTTAAACAGTTCAAATCAACAATACTCAAACATTTGAAAGCAACAATACTCAAAATGTAACAAAAACAGATGTGTACTTATTACAAGTGAGTTTTTACATCACATGTTTACTTTTGGGTTTACTTAACACAGTTTATAAAAGTTACTCTAACTTTTTAGCAGAACTGAGTAAGAATAACTTACTTCTTTTCGTAAGATGCACCATTGGGTTTTACAGTGTAACACGCCCCCAATTAGTGGCCGAAATTATATTGCATCCTTGCTGTAAGACACTTCCAAACAAATTACATTAAAAATGAATGGGAAGTTAAGGGGAAAATGGGAAAGCTAAGAGGGTTAAACTTATCTCTACACATCCTGGGTGCGGAAGGTCCTGGGTTCAATTTCCAGTGAAACAAATGCGTATCTGTTTGTAATTAAGCACAAACAATGATTCATTTAAGATTTAGATGTTGTTGTTTTTTTTAATTAGATGATGTAACTGTTTTGAAATAAAGAATTTTTAATGGTTTGTTTTCCTTTTTACCTTGGCCTCATGGTTTCATAGTGTAGTGGTTATCACGTCTGCTTTACACGCAGAAGGTCCTGGGTTCAATCCCCAGTGGAACCAATGCTTATATGTTAACAAATCTATCACAGGGGGGTTGTTATGCAGACTTTACATCTTAGTAAAGATGTTTCCCTCTTAGACTAATCAACAAATCACATCAGCAACATCATTGGTTCAAATCCCAGCTTAACTCGCCATTATAGATTGTGTAGGTGTCGTGAAATACACTATTTTATTTCTAATTGGACCTAAATCTTGCATTTTGGACTTTCAAAGTGTCAAGGACGTCATGTCTGCTTATCACGCTGAAGGTCCTGGGTTAAATCCTCTTTAACAAACCAATCGTAATCTTGTGACAATGAAGTACAAAAATGTATTCTTTGTTTGTTAATGCTGACTTTACATCTTAGTGAAGACCTTCTTAGACTTATCAATTAACCACAACAACATTATCATGGGCTCAAATCTCATTTTAACATGGAATCGTGTCCTTAGGTGGCTTGCTATTGTGAAATATACAGCAGATTAAAAAAAAAAAAAGTCCATATACTTACACTTTCAGGTTTCATAGTGTAGTGGTTATCACGTCTGCTTTACACGCAGAAGGTCCTGGGTTCAATCCCCAGTGAAACCAATGCAAATTTAGTTACAAACTAGTACCAACTACTTTTTATCTTAAACTGTAGGAGTTTGTCATGCAGACTTTACATCTTAGTAAAGGCCTTTCTCTCTTACACTTATCAATCAACCACACCATTATCATGTGTTCAAATCTCAGTTTATCTTGTGATTGTGACCTTAGATGGTGTAGCTGTAGTGAATTAAACTTTTTTTTTTTTTTGGACCCACTTATTGCGTTTTGTGATTTAATGGTGTGCTAGTCATTAGGATTACTTTACAAACAGAAGGTCCTGTGTTCAATTCCCAGTGAAACAAATGCTTAGCTGGTTCTGATTGAATTCAAACAATGATTCATTTCAGTTTTAGGAGTTTTTTGTTGTTGTTCTGACTTTACATCTTATAAAGTAAAGTAAAAAAATCATAATTTGGATCTAAAGTTCATGGGTTTTATTTTGTCTTATTTCATATGTATTAATTGTTTATTTAAGTGTGCCTTCTAAATATTTTCAATCTTTTAAATTAACTTATTGCTTTTATCAATGTAATTGTTATTTTCTGTTTGTTGTACATTTCTGTGAAGCACTTTGGTATAACTTTTAAATGCGCTTTACAAATAAACTGGCTTGGTTTGGTTTGATGGTGTAGTAGTCATTTCCATTGCTTCACACACAGAAGGCCCTGGGTTCAATCCCCAAGTGAAATAAAAGCTTTAATGGAGGCAATTAAGTACAAAAGATGGTTCTTTTAAGTTTGAGTTTTTTATTCTGACTTTACATCTTATAGAAGAATTTTCCTGTTGTCACTCAACAACATCAACACAATCATAGGTTCAAGTCTCAGGTTCTCAACCTGGATGGTGAAGCTGTAGTGAAATGAACTTTTTTTTTATTTGTTTGCACCCAAACCCTGTACTGTGTGGTTTCATAGTGTAGTGGTTATCACATCTGCTTCACACGCAGAAGGTTCTGGGTTCAATTCCCAGTGAAACCAATGCAAACCAAAACTGTATCTATACCAAACATGTTTCTTGTTAATCTTAAGGAGTTTTTTATGCTGACTTTGCATCTTAGTGAGACTTTTCCCTCGCAACATTATGGCTTCTAATCTCATTTTAACATGGAATTGTGACCTTAGGTGGGTTGCTATTGTGAAATATACAGCAGATATAAAATACTTTAAAATACTTTTCCCTGTTATCAGTCATCAAAATAAAAAACAAACAAACAAAACATTTTTTTTTAACCAACATCATTACCGACTTTAACTATTGCATGTATCTTATCCATAATTTACAGCAGGTCACCAACAGAACGGTCGCCCTCAGCGAGAAGAAGCGTAAAAATCATTAATAAGGGTCACTGAAGGTGTTATGTTGATGAAATATCACCCAGACATTATGGTCTTACAGTAGTCTACAGTATAGTAAGTCTTAGCGTTTGCATATATGAAAGAATTAAATAAAAATGTGGATATGAGGGGGATAACATGATTCTGATGATTTTTTTCTGATTGTATTTATTTTATTGCATTACAAATCTAGTGACATGAATCTAGCACATGTCACTAGATTTATTTTTCAATAAATCTAGTGACATATGCTTTCACAGGACAATCATACTCAATGGGAATGAGTGTTTTTTTTTCTGTAGCCACCACCTGAACCTGAATCATTGTAAAGCCAACTAAAAGGACTACAACAATAACAACTAACAATACCTGACATCATTCCAAAAGATCTTATAACTCATGGTCAAAATCCCATTAGAGGTGCCTTTACTTCCTGTTTCTGCTCCTGCAACTGCCCAGAGACAAACTTTTTACACCATTTATGAAAGTGATAGTCAGGGGTGAATATGCCACTAATTGTTGCCATTTATAACTAAACTGAACCTTAAAGATGTGTGAATAAACAAAGGAATGAACTACTCACTTATCAACCTTATGCAGCCACACTTGGGTTAAATAAACGACTGCCTTGTCTTTAGTAAAAAAAAGAAAATATGTCACTCTTTGTATATAAATTGAATATTTAGAGTGAACTGCTGTGTTTCTTTTTTTTCTCTCTTTTCTCTTGTGAGATGACAGTATGTGATGGAAGAATGTGTCCAGAGCTGCATGTTCAGGGAGAAATTGATTAGTTAGATAGTAATTTGTTTGTTTAATAATCAGTACTGAGTTGCTACGTAAATAGCCAGTGTGTTCTACAGATTGTTTGTTAGTTTAGCATTGTTAGGTTATGAGTTTGTTCTTTTTCATCATTTGTTAGACATTTTGTCAGGCTGCTAGCTGTTTTTTTCCTTCTTTTCTTCTAATGATTAGTTATTATTAGTCCAAGATGATGTTCAAAACGTGGCCACTGACTAATGAAAACCGACGGATAAAGAGTTGAGGTAGGATTGTTGTGATTAACTCTAGGCTTGAACTGAATAAGTACATTTAAACAAACTGTCCACTGACAATGGTTAATCATGTATTTTTATGTTTGTAGGATGGCGCTCCTGTCCATTATTTACAGGACATTATCCAAGCAATGGTGGAAAACTACCATAAGTTTAGTGGAAAGAGCCAGCTCTGGGTCCAGACCTACACCAGGGCCCAGTGGAATCAGTAAACTGGAAGTATTCAAATCTAGAGTGGGTCTTTCACACTTTAAAGTCTAACCAAGGGTCTTAAGTCAATTTATGGGGGAACTCTACAGACCCACAGTTAAATTACAGCACTACACCTCAACAGTTTCACCAGTTCATTAGTGTCAGTCTATCAGAACTGACGAAGACCCACATGCAAATATCATATTCTGATTTTGATACTATGTAATGTATAAAAACGGGCATATTATGTGAGAACATATGGGAACCTGTTTTTCCACTGGTGACTTAATGAGATATCTAAAAACTCATGTGACTTAAAGTAGTCAAAGTAGTCCGTTAATGTTCATCACTTTATTCAGGGCAGTTATTGCATAATCCTGCTGCTGGACGAACATACTAAGAAACAATAAATAAATAAAGACCATGCATTTTACATTCAAGTCAATTTAACTGATATAACCCAGTACCATAATAACAATTCCCTCAAAGTGCTTTACATAAACAGAACGCAGCAAGTGCTAGACAACATCCCCTGTCCTTAGAAAAAAACCCAAAAATCCAGCTGGAACAATAGAGAAACCTCAGGGAGAACCACAGAAGGAGGGATCCACTCCCAGAACGGACAGACCCTGCAATAGATGTGTCCAGGACAGTCACTGACAAATAGTCCATCATGTGTACAGGTGAACGAGAATGTATATGAATATAGTCCATGATAATGTCAGGAACAGTTCATCTGAGTGAGAGGAACTGGGGTCAGGAGGGGTCCATGGGTCGGGACAGGATCACAGATGGGGCACAGCTAAGGTCCAGACATCACTGGGACACTAGGGCAAAGAACTAAGCAGAAATGTACACTATATTGTAATAATTATGAAGTCAGACAGAGTCAGAGGATAGAAGCGTCTAGGCCTAGAGCCCTATCAAAAAGGAAAGTAAAAGGAAAAAACTGTGTCTGCCTCTTTAACGAGAACTGGAGCTGATTCCATAAAACAGGAGCTTGGTAATTAAAGGCTCTACCTCCCGTTGTACTTTTGGAAAGTCTAGGAATGACTAGTAACCCTGCATTTTGAGAACGAGGTGTTCTATTAGGACGGTACGGCACTGTGAGGTCTCTGAGATAGGACAGGGCCTTCCCACTGAGGGCTTTATAAGTGAAGAGAAGAACTTAATTCTGAATTCAATTGGAAGCCAGTGGAGGGAGGCTAACACTGGGTAATGTGCTGTGGTCTGTTGGTTCCTGTTGGTTTTCTAGCTGTGGCTTCACTTGCATTGTATCTAACATTGCTTTTAAATCTTTCAAACTCAGGATACAGTGTACATAAAAACACTTCATACTTGATATTCCATTTTATTTTTTGTAATAGCCCATTATTATACTTATGGGGAAGGTAATAGTCGGCAGCTGCCATCAAGGGGTGCCCTAGACATCATGTTTGATTCACACACAAAAGGTCACCTCAAACCTACATCCAGATGCCTTGTCAAAAAAAAACTTGTCCACGAATATGTCCTGGATGACTGAGAACCTCCATAGACACCATTGAAAATGAATGGGAAAAGTTAGAGATAAGCTTCACTGTATGCAGAAGGTCCATGGTGGAATCCCCAGTGAAACCAGTGCTTGTCTGGTCTCATGGGTTCAAATCTCAGTTTATCTTGCTGTTGTGACCTTAGATGATGTAGATGTAGTAAAATAAACTTTTTTTTTATTTCAACCTAAATCTTGCGTAATTTGAAATATACAGCAGATTTAAAGGAAAAAACAAAAAATGAAAAGTCTGCCATTTCAAGGTTTCATAGTGTAGTAGTCATCATGGCTCCAGAAGAGGATCCAGAAGGTTCTAGGTTCAATCCCTGGTCAAACCAAGGCATTTCTGATCACAAATTGTAAGTTTTAGGAGTTTGATATGCTAGATTTACTTCTTTATAAAGGCTTTTCCCTCATAGACTGATCAACAAATCACTTTTTCATTTGATCGTAGTGTAAATTTGTGTGGTTTCATAGTGTAGTGGCTATCACGTCTGCTTTACACGCAGAAGGTCCTGGGTTCAATCCCCAGTGAAACCAGTTTTTACATCTTCACAATAGTGCTCAACATGCTCTTCTTAAGCTTTAGGAGTTTGTGATGGTGACTTTACATCTTAGAAGGCTTTTCCCTCTTAGTCTGATCAACAAATCACAATCATAACATTATCATGGCTTCAAATCTAAGCTAAACTAATATTAAGGTCAGTAACTAAATCGTTTATTTTGGGGTTTCAACGTGTCATGTCTGCTTGCAGTACATCCTGTAACCATACTGCTCTAGTGTTTTTTATTATTCCACTGTTATTACTGTATTCCACGGCGCTCTTCAGCTCTTCTAACCAATTTTTGTCATTCAAACTTTAAAACATGTCTAAATTCTGGGACATTTCTGCTTTCACTTTTGGTCTGCCTTTTACAATTTTGCAATATTTTGCTTTTAAAGCATTTCCCCCCAGTTAATTCTTATGGGACTTCTGACAAATAATGCCTTTTCTTCTGCTTCTCCTGCTCTTTATAGCTTCTGCCTACTTTAACCTTTTTGCGCTGTTCAAACTCTTTTTACATTTGATTAAAAGTTTTTTAGTTTTTTTCATTTAGCCAACCACCACAGTTAAACACATCCATTATTATCATGGGTTCACATCTCATGTTAAACTTGCCATCCAGAGCATGAATCATAGACTTTTTAAAAATTGGAACCTTCCTTTGATGGTTTCAGGTGCAGAATTCCCAGTAAAACCAAGCCTTTACTGGAACCTATTTACAATGCTGTGAAAAAGTTTTTGCCCCCATCTATATTACTTATTTTTTTGGCATATTTGTCACACTTTTCTCTTCAAACAAAGATAACTCAAGTAAACACAAGTTGAGTTAGTGTGGCATAATGTTCATTGAGATCTTCTTCTCTTTAGTTTTCCCATTCCTGCTTCCTCTCTGTGCTCACTCATATTTCTCCATTAGTCCCCATTTTTAACCACTTCTTGTATCTCCTATTAAAGAAAGTTCTGCACCGTTTACTTTGACCGGCTATCAGTCACTGTCTTCGCACACACCACACGCACCGGGCAACAATGCAGCATGTACGGAGCCATTTGTCACCGTGGTCCGCCTGGCTGTGTCTGCAAAGAAGGAGGGATGCAAATGGAGTGATGTGGAATGGAGGGAGTGAGAAACGGCAGAGAAAAGGATAAACATGACAGAGGGGAGGGTTGTGGGATAAGAGAGGAGGTGTGGAGGCTGGGAGGAGAGAGGGATGGAGGAGCAGAGAAGGTATCATTAGTCCTCTTTAGCTTCCATTATGAAGATTAAAGGGAAGACTGCCTGGACGACTTAACCAGTTCATGCCCAGTGTTGGACTGAAGGTGCTAGGTCTCTTCAAGTTCTTTACAAACAAAAGATAACAGCATAGGTCAGGTCATTATGGGTACTTCTACTCTTATGGGTACAAAGGTTCTGAAGATGAATGTTTTGTGTTGTTCAGCACTCCTCTACTGGGACCAACACAGTGAAAGTGGTAAAAGCTGGAGCACAAGACTAGTCTACTGATTAAATGATATTGAAAATACTGCAGTGAGTTAAAATAGTTTAGAAAACAAAACAAACAAAAAAACAAAAAAACAAAAACATGTACACCCTGAGATGTTTTTTTTTTTATTTGTTTAATACAGCAGTTTTAACTAAATTTCCAAGGCTAAGGCAGGTCCCTATTAACAGTTCCAAAGTCGGCTGGTCTGTCTGGCAGAATCAGTATCATCTTTAAAATGACTTCTTAAAACCCCTTTTTATAGACTGGCTTTTTAATGATATTAATTGTACTTTTATTTTTTTATTAAATTTATAATCTATTATTTTTATTATTTATTAATGTCACCTATTAAAACATACCCCCCCCTCCCCCAACAAGACAGTTATTCATAATTTTTATATCTTGTGTTTCCCACAATTGACCATTTAAATCTGTTTCCTTGTTTTGTTTGTCTTTTGTCTCTTATGTCTGATTTTGCACGGCCGTCTAATTGTCTCATGTTTTGTTTCTATACGTTTTAATTTTTTTAAATTTTTTTTATTGTTAAGCACTTTGTAAACCCTGTTTTTAAACGTGCTATATATAAAAAAAGATTATTAGTATTATTTTATTTTTACACTTTTGGATTTTTCAACTTTAACTTTGGTGAAAAGCAACAAAAAAAATAATCTAAATTTTAAGAGTTTGCTTCAAATCCATGTTGTTGTAGTGTATTTTTTGAAAGAAGAATTTTCTGTTCAAGTGTAAAGCAATGCAGACAGAGAACACAATATTTTTATTTCACAAATCTGTAAAAAGCCCACAGACATTTGTTTTTGTTTTTTTTTCATGTTTCAGTTTTTGCGTCATTGAGGATTTTCTCTTATCCAATCAGTACAAGGTTCAAGTACAAGGTTCTCACTGTTGGAACCACAACCGAGGATGTCTAAGTTGGTACTTATCACTTTTGAGAATGGAACCTGGAGACAAGGCTGTAGTGAACTGACTGTACTGATTTGTGCAAATGTGTCTTGGCACCAATTCATACATATAATGCATTTGCTATCATCATTACTGTTTACATCTTTTGAAAGGCTTGCACTTTTTGAAGTTGTAGTCTGCTAATATGCTGTGTCATGTCCTGGAGGTGCTTTTGATTAATGTTTATTATCTGGTCTGCACTATAGCCAATATTAAAAAATGTATAGTCATCACAGTATTATTAACATGTGCAGTGTACATATTGCACTACAGCAAAATGCAATATTATTACAGTATTCCATGCACAAGGCAGATGAATATTCATGCTCTTTGATGATTTGTGTTAGATGAGTATAGCCTTCCATATATTTTTTTAAACTTTAAACTAAAAACATATCTTTGTCTAATTTTTGTAACAAATTTTATTTATCTGAAACATTAAATAATGCGGGGGTTGGGTTGTTTGCAGGATGTATGTTTAAATGCATACACAAAAATAATATGAACTATGAATATTATACATACACAGCTTCGTCCTCCAGAGGGCGCCTGTGTGCTAATTCACAGTTTCCCTCAAACTTCCATCAGACTGCTGCTTTCATTGTGATATATGAAATCTCTGACCCTCTACTCACCACCAGGGGGCCCTGTTGGACCTGCTGCCACAGTGCTGCTGAGGAAACACCTAAAAGATAAATGTTTGCACACAATATGTCTTGATATTGTATTCTTGTAAGGACTGTTCTATCTCTATTCCATATTTTTAAGCCAGTTATGATTAGCTTTCATCAACAGTCAGTTATAGCAGCTTGTATATCATATATCATTTATAATATCCAATAAATCAATTGGCTTTAAGAAATTCTACACAGAATACATACATAATCTTTGAGATCCAGCACAGTCAACCAGCATTACAAGATGGAAACATTTTCGCTTTTAAAAGATGACAATGCCATGTGTTTTATCTGACTTTGAATCACAATGGATTCTTCTTCATCCTGTTAGAGGCCAGAGCGGCCACAGTCACGGGTGAGCGCTCATCTTCTTCATTTAAGCTAAAAGTATTAAATAATTTCAACAAAATAGAAAAAAGCTTTTTGTCTATTTCAGATATTATCTTTGACAAATTGGTAAGTAATAGTGAAAAAAATTTTCTTGAAAAGAAATAAATTAGAAAAGTACTTAATGCGCTGTATGTAAAGGTGATCTAGTGAATATAAACTGCCCAAATGCCCATAAAATCCAATCAAAGAAACAAAGGATTGCATAAATCCTGCCCCATTGTAGATAAACAGTTATGACTGGTCCAGTAAGATTGATTGTCTGTCAGTGTCTAAGTGTTAACCCCGAGATTTACCAGCCACTTCCCAGGGCAATGGGGATAGACTCAAGCCCCTAATGAATGAATACATGAAAGTACAACATGTAACAAGTACAACATGGAGCTTTCATCATGACATAAGAGGAGTGTTGCAGTACTAGAGACTGGTTTTTGGTTTGAGAGATACATTTTACATCAAGATCAACATCTGGTTTATTCTATCCAGTTAATTCTTGAGATAAGATAACAATTTTGTCATTTTATCTTTACATAAAAACAAAAACAAACTTTTCAACACTTTTAAATTTGACACTTTTACTCTGTCATTGTTTTGGTCTTGACTTGATCTTGGGTGTATTGGTCTTCACCACAACGCAGCATA
Source organism: Rhyacichthys aspro (assembly GCA_036850595.1). Classification (NCBI taxonomy): domain Eukaryota; kingdom Metazoa; phylum Chordata; class Actinopteri; order Gobiiformes; family Rhyacichthyidae; genus Rhyacichthys; species Rhyacichthys aspro. The sequence goes on along the minus strand of CM072155.1, from coordinate 2,657,713 downwards.
AAAACCCCCCAAAAAACAATGTTATCAAAAGTATGAGCTACTTTTGTCTCATATTAGGAGTTAAATGTATTCTCTTGTTCATACACATTTGCACAAACACCTATTGACACTGTAAAATTATGTGAGAACTCTGTCTTAAATGTCAAATATGCTCCAGATGAACATATTTTTCACACCACACACACACTCCTGAGTGAACACACTGCACACACACATTGGTGGTCCGTGACTCAAATCCCACTGCTGCTGCTGCCATGCTTTGTCTCTGTAGCTTTATGCAAATGAGCACTTAACACGTGCAGCCTAATGAATTCCTTACATGCTATCTGGATCTGGACACATGCACTCTTACAGACGTGCACGTTACCTGATGTGAGTTGCATCAAAATAAACCCATTTATAAGCAGACACTGACTTCAATACAACATACTTCTGTCGACCGAGGGAAAAGGTTCTGTTATAAAGCCAGAACTGTGTAGAGATGAAATGTATATGTGTGGAATTATTTATGGACACAACCATAAACACCAAGAACGTCTCAAAGCTGAGCACTTTATTTAGACCCAACATTGTGAACAAGGGAACTGCTTTCATCCGAGTGTCAGTGATATAATCTATAAATAACACCAATGTTTTCCCTTTGTTTAAGGGCAAAAAAAGTACAATGGACTCGATGCTAATGCTATTTTGTGAGCAATAAGGTGGCTAACTTTTACTGGTGCATCGCTGACCTCTGGGCTACAGGTAAAAACAGACTGTTGTTTCCTAAGAGCCACTAACAATTCATTAATCTTCTCTCTTCTCAGTTGACCTTGCAGCTGTTGTATTTTTCACCATGATGAGCCTCATAGTGGCAATGAATATTATATTCCTTGAGTTTGAGTTCCACGGTTTGAAAAAATAGTAAGTGTTCCATTTTGCTGCCATCTGTTGTTCAGTTCTGGGTCCAAGTGTTGTGTGTGTTGTGTTACTTTGATTTGACACTTTCAATGTTCATTCCATGGGCCGGATTGTACTCTCAGGTGGGCAGGCTTTGACCCACAGGCCGTATGTTTAACACCCCTGGGGCAGGCAGTCTATTCAGAAAGTCTCTATGCATCTAAATAGTTTAAGTCAGGCCATTAACTTTGTCTCACCTTTTTTTTTTTTTAAATTTCATTATGTATATTAAATCTTATTGGTTGTACGTCTGTCCACTTGCATTCGTTTAATCTGTGTCCATTTTTTCTGGCTTCTTAAAATCAAAGTGAAATTGAGACTGACCAGAATAATTCTTTGTACAACATAGAAAAAGAATTAGTATTTTTGAACATGGTATTCATAATCTCCTGCCTCATAGATTTCACATAGTTGCGTGTCTGCTACTGTGATTGAAGATCCTCTCACATGTGATTAATATTACTTGATCATCATAGGGTCATAATGTCAAAGGTCACGTTGGCGGATCAGAGAGGACAGGAGTGAAATGAGATTCAAAAGCGTATGGAGTGTTTTGCGTCTGGTCGGAAGGGCAGAAAACACTTGACAAACAGAAAATTACCTCAGTGAATTATTATGGAAATGATGTTGGCTTCAGGCTACATACTGCAATCATACATTTATGTAGTTTGTTCAGACAACAATATGGTTCAGGAAATGTGTGTGTGCGGTGGGGGGTGCTTGTTTCTATAATGAACGTGATTTTTCATGCCTTCCTTTGTGTTGCATCTCGGTTTAGAGCGCGGTGCCTGGTCAAAATGATTAACCCTTGGTGTGTCCTGTGTTTCTCACGTGACAGGAAGGTTCTGTTCATTCAGAGCTTCAGGTACTGTTAACGTCATAGACCATCAGACTGAGGTCAGTTCTCAAATTGAATTGCTAAACTGAAGAGTGTTTTTATTATTCAAAGGCATACAGTCATGGGTCCACCTATAATTCGCTGAAGATGGAGGTGTCCAAAGTTAATTGACAAGGTTTGCCACAGACAGCCATCATAACCACAAGCATCACTACTGGTCACTGAAGGTATGTGTTTCATTTAAAGTCCAGTATGCATTTTCTTTGTTTTTGTATTTGAGAAAATTAGTTACTCTCCTAATATCATATTGTAATAGACCTTAAGACATCATCTAGGTTTTTAATTTTATTCATTCACAATAATCTTTAGCAAGGCAGAGATAATTGCTGGATCATGTCATGTAAGTTCTAAATGGTTTGATGTAGTCTGTTTGTTGCATTTTGTGGTGTCAATTTGACTTGTTATAAAATAAAAGAAGGCAAGGGGAATGGGTTATGGGAGCATAAGGAAGGGATTTCCAGTTACAGTAGCATTAAACAGCTATTGTGTTTTTCATTATAGAGAGCCTAAGGGGCAATTTACACGAGAACGCTGGTCAGGAAAACGCAACAGTCATGCCACTGCCAATTAGCTTTGACAACATGACATACGCGTTCACACAGAGGCGCCCAAAACAGTGTAGTACACATGCCAGACCAGTAGGGGGTGGGTTTTCTTTTGCTACTTCTGCTACCCCTTCTTCTTCTGCGCATGTGTGTTGTGTCTATAACGTCATCATTTTCAAAGAAATAAAACATGAAACAGCTAATTGGATCCCCAAGTCCGAAAGTTTAAATCCAAGTCAAAGTGGAGCATTTTTCTTAAAAAAAAAAAGTTGATTCACTTTGGGTCCATGCTGCCATTTTAGATAACATTTGATACAAAGAAAGCTGTTTTTATAAAATGTCACAGTAACAAATTTGTGTAAGTGCGCTCTGTGAACTACAATTGTCTCTTAAAATTGACTTCACCATGTGACTCACTTGTTAATGCCCCCGTCCCGGACCCCCGCCTCCCCCCCCCCCCCCAAGGGGGGAATTTCCCCCTGGGGGGGGCAAATAGGAAAACGTGGGGGGGGCGCCCCCAAAAAAATTTTTCCCCCCCCCCCCCCCCCCCCCCTTGTCCCCTCTTATTGCCCCCTTCCCACTTAAAAAAATTTTTTTAAAAAAAATTTTTTTTCCCCCCCCCCCCCAAAAAAAAAATTTTTTTTTTGAAAAAAATCCCCCCTATTAAAAAAAATTGTGTGGAGCTTCTTCCACACTGAGCACAAGTCCATACACTGGGCATGGCTTGTCAACATCAGTGCAAACCTACTGTAGAAGGTTTAATAAGCCCCTCACCCTCAACACTTTGGTTTTAGATGGCCCATGATTTGGCAAACGATCCGCGTGAACTGAGGAAGAGCCAGTCAATCATCTGGAATCAGTAAAAAATTATAAAGTAATTCTTACTTTACGTAAAGCTCGTGTGATTGTCTAAAGATAGGCTTGAAAGTATGGGTTGGAAGTTTTCATTTGCTTCACAAAATTAGACACTTTTTGAGTTTTTGAGCCGTGCTTTAACTGGAAACTGGCCTTTATAGACTACAGTGCACATTATTGATGATTACAGACACATTGCCTAATATTCATGCAGTCATTTATTGAGTTATATTTGCCTTATTTTACATTGTGGAAAATATGTAAGCTAGCTATTGATTCTGGGAATAAAGGTTGGACAAAAAGCAAGCTAATATTTGACTTGAGCAGTTGACACTCCATCTCTTGGCAGTGATGAAGTCCCATTTACCCACACACTGCGTCTGTGCAGTGTCAACTCTCGGGCGCACACACCCTGTTTTAGTGTAATAGATGACGCTGTCACCCGCTCGACACTGTTTAACTTCAGCCGCTCTGAGCCACTGCAGTGTGCGCTGAGTGGACAGGACGCAGGTGTGTGGATCACATTCATGAAAAACGGTGCATCATATCCATCCATCAGCGCTGTCTGGGGTTGATTGCTGACAGGAAGTGCCAATGGGCCTCATACTTCCTGATTGGCCAGACCTAGGCGCTGGGGTCAAATGGGAGGAATAAAAGATTACTTTGGAGGAAAATTCTTGTTTGAGACTGAGGATGAAATGCCTCATGAATTTAATTTTTCCTCTGAACTCGCAGCCACTTAGCGTGTTTGGAAGTTTGTTTGTCAGCATATTAGATGAGCTAATGAGGCAGCGCTGAGCCTGTAGAGGTTTACTGTAAGGGAAAGTCTCCACATCAGGTTTAACAAGGCAGCCTTCAAGCCAATAAACATTCCCTAACAACAATCTGCTTGTTTATTTGACTGTAAATGAATCTGTTCTATAAGGAATTTTAAAGTTGGTTTCTTTTATAGTCACTACATTCTCTCGGGAGCATTAAAACTGAATTTTTGTATTTGCCCTATTTAACAATAATTCCATTTACCAACACCAGATGGCACACATATTCACGTAAATTCCTGCAGCACTCTGAATTACAAACTATCTTGGCTCCTCCTAAAAGGTGCAGAGCTGGAAAAAAAAGTGATCTTGTCTTTATACCACAAGTAGGTTGTAACGATGGTGTCACAGACAGGGTTTGAGACGGCTGGAGTAGGAAAGGGATTGCTCTGCGTTATGGGAAATGGATATAATAATTAGTGTGGAGTACCAGTAAATGCATAAAAACATAAATAGAGTGTGTATGAGACAGTATATTTGTCTTTATTTACACAAATTGTCCATGTGCTTTTTGATTTGAGGAAAATTAGTTAAAGTAAAACCTGTCAAAAGTCATACCTGGGCATCACAACAGCTCACCACACCATCTGGTGGTACAAAGTGGTATAACAGGCTGCCTTTTGTTAATGCGTTTGTAATTTTGCAAGTTATGAATACATTTTAAGGGTGTAAGGACAGCGCGTTTGATATTATTAGTTTAAATCATAATAACCTTTTGATGCACACTATTGTGATGATATTGGGCTTTAAAATTAAAACTAAACTGAATTGGAAAACACATTGTCCATCACACAGACAACACTGAAAGCAACAGAAGACTCTGAAAGTGGTATCCTGGGCCTGTCATGTCACTTTGTACCACTAGATGGGGTGGTGAGCTACAGTGCTGCTCAGTGTCCCTCAGTCCAACTCAAACAACAATGGCTAATTTTCTGCATAGCTTTTAGCCAAATTTCTTCTTTTTTGTTTACTTTTTTCACGTCACGGTTATGTGTCTTTTCGATTTTTTTTTTCCAAACTTTTTTTGTGTATCTCAATCAGATTCTTTGCCAGCCCAGGAATGTTTTTAAACAAACTTTTTTCTTCGACTCAGAACGTCTTTATAATTGAAGTGTCACTTATAAACCCTGCACCTCAGTCTCTTTAACATGAGTTATGGATCCAAACTCATTTGAACTCATTAACTTTTTTTTCCTAGAATGCAAACAAAAAACATTCATTTATTAAAGGTGAAGCTCTTTAGTAGGTGAACGTGTGTAATTAAAGAAAACCATAAGTGATAGACACCATGTGCAGCGCCGATAACACCCACCTCGTGCCTCTCCCTCAGCTGCCATTAATATGAAAGTGCGATAAAGAAATTATAATATATATGTTTGAAAATGTCTCCTTTGTGGCAGAGTTGGGGGCTGTGTAGGAGCGCTGTGTGTTAGTGCGGCGATGCGGGGAGTCGGCCAGCGCAGATAAAGCCCTGCTCATGTATCAGCCTGCTCACCTGTCGGCAGCCGGACCGCTGTAATGGATAGACACGGGCCGGGACCATCACTCATACTCAGCCGGCCCACTCCGGTGTGTGTGTGTGAGACAGGGCTGTGGGTTTGTGGGTGATTATATGTCTGCATGGAGCATGACAGAGAGCGACAAAGACAGAGTGTGGAGCTAAGTGTGGATCTAAGTCTGTGTGAACGCGGTTATTTGTTTAATTTCTGTCTGTTCTTTTTGTCATTTTGACTGATATTTCTCGTCTCACTCTAGTTCTATTCTGGCTTTTAAACAGGCAGGTGAGTTATTCAGAAATAATTAGTCACTTAAAGTAAAAAAAAAAAAAAAAAATCTTACTTTTTTTTGGTTTAAATAAATGTATAGATTCATTTTATATTTGATATCATACAGAATCACATCTATGTTTGTACAAGTACAGTACATTCACTTATACTGCTCAGCTCATGACTCAATTAGGACTTATGAGTGGACTTCTATCTTTTTTTTATAAACATCCATGTGGTTTGGTATTTAATAGCATTTGGCCTTTGTTAAAAAGAAAAAAAACAGGCTAACGGTAATTCTGACTTAAGTGCTAACAGATCATTCCTTAACACTGGCAACTCATCAAGATGATACTCCATTACTTCAGTACAAAGTTATTTAACCTGATCAATACTAAAAACACAGCTATAACACTACAGCCTTATTTCATAATGGTGAAACTCCTACGCAAACATCTTTAAGACTTCCTGAAACCTTTGATAGAACATCAGTACCTCACACAAATGATGTATAAAAGTACGTTGTGTTGCATGTTCCCTTAAGGCCAGTCCATGTCTCTCACTCTGTCTGTGTCAGTGGGAGGACGGGGTTATGGGAAAGGGTCATCAGTGGGAGCTGATGTGATGGACAGCTGCAGGACACATGAGGAGCTGCAACAGTACGAGCTCAACAGTACTGTCAGTCTGTTTCTCTACACACAGGAGTATTCCGGAGCAAAGGCAGACATTTTATTCAGTCATATGTAAATGAACGTGAGAGTGATGTTACACAAAACTCTGAGGCTCATACTCTACTGAAGGGGGCACTTCTCAGTCCTCTCTACAAACTGTGAGCACCTATGGTAGCCCTGCAGGGACATGCTGAGGTTTATGAACAAACCTAGAGCAAACAGATGATTAGTTTCACCCTATAAATGTAAACAAACAAAAGCTAGTTCTTAAATGTCACAGGTTTTAATGTAAAAAGAAACAAGGATGTGCTTCTTCTCCAGCAGTGCTCAGTTTGTCCTTTCTGAGGAGTTGTAGAAACAGGAGGTGACAGAACAACTGGCCGCTACCCCTGGGCTCTTTATAGCCTCACACTGTGCTCTTAAAGACAGCAATCATGTATTTTTTATATTGTTTTTGAGGAATACTATTTAATCTACTAATAGCAAACTCTAATAGTTGAGTTCAGCACATTCCAGAAGCATTGGCCAAACACACGGTTGCCAATAATCAGTCTGTGATTTCTAAATTGGAACAAACAATGCTTTTTGAAACCGGTCAGTAAGTTCAAAAAAGTGACCAGAATACACAGAGAACACAATGCTTAGATGCACACAAATGCCCAAATACACAATACAATATATATATATATAACTTATAAATGAGTAATTAATTATCATTAACAGATATTCTCTCACTTATCTAGTGTTAAAGCACCTGTAACTCAATAAACCAATTATAGCCACATTTGTCGGGTAATGGCCCATGTTGAGCTAACAAGCACTCTTATACTTCTTTAAGTGACTTAAGAAAAACTGCCTAATGCTGTCCAGATAGTTCCTCAGTAGACAGAAGAAACAGCACAAAAAAGTAAAAGATAGACAGGATAAAAGGGAAGTATAGCAAAACATTGATAAATATTTGCATACATATATCCATTCACAAAAGCTGAACTCAGAGCTACAAGGTAAGCTCTTAATTTCAGTGGGATGCAATGTATTGATATTTGGTGGCTGCAAATGGTCCAGGTCTACTTTTTAAGAAAATAAAAGCAGGTGCTATGTTGTTATGATGAGGCTGGAAGTTTTTGGATTAGGCAGCTTTAAAGGGGAATTACTCAGTGTATTTCTTTTGCATCTTGGAAATCTGTCTAGGCACCTAATAGCATATTGTGATAGGAATGATATGTAAAAAACAAGACTTTAAGACACCATCTTGGCTTTATTATTAATATTTTTAATAGATGAGAATAAGACCACTTACATGCTCGCTTTTGGAAAAAGGAGTGCTCCCATTGGTCAACACTGATGTCAACAAGGAAGTAATGGCTACTGCTAAAACTGAGAAACTGGTTATTCCTATGCTGAATACGTCTTTTTCACAGCGACGCAGCACAAAAAAGAAAGAAGATAAGCAGAGAAAAGACAAGAAAAGTGAAATGAAGATGTAATATTAGCAATGCTTTGAGACAATGTTAAGGCTTAAAGGCTTAAGACTTAAAGCTAAAAGATTAAGGTCAGTATTAAACTTTGGTTTGATGTATTAGTATTGTTTTCTTTTCTTCTTGTGTCTCTTGCTTATTTAAAACTTGACTGTCCATAGAATGTCTATTTTCACAAGATATGCAAAAGCAAAGAGTATTATTTAGAGGTGATTATACACTGTTAATAACTGGCGTGTTCCATTTTCATCTAAATCCCACACTATTCACCTTGAGCACAGGCCGACAGTGCTGCAGACAGAAGGTCCTTGTTGTGCAGCAGATGCCCACAGCCTTTCCTTTTACAAACAGCAGGGATGGCTGCAGCGTTGACCCCTGGGAGCTGACCTCGGCCGGGGTCACAGGTCAGCCTCCCGGCCTGCTTCTGTTGCCAGGGTGATGAACGGCATCCTGAGAGCAGCATGAATCCATGTGTGTGTGGGAGAGGGCCAGAAAGAAAGACTGCATTTATACACATCTCTGTTAATACATTTAGAGCCAAGATGATGAGCGCAAAGAGACTCCACTGTGTTGCGTAAGCCTGTGTTTGTGTGTATTCCTTTTCCATAATTCATAATCGGTAATAAAATTGTGATAATGTAATTACTGATAGGACAATCTGATTATGAGAAGCAGCAGGTCTTTATGGAAGTGGGCCAAATACAGGGCCACACACTGAGATAAACAAGAGTTAATGTAGTCTGTGCTCATGTCGTACAGTGTTACACCAATAGACCGCTCCTGTGTCACTGTCTCCAGGGAATGCACCAGCCTCAGGCCACAGCACTGACATCAGCCCTGAGAGTCAAAGGTCATGACCCCCGGGTTACTATGGCTTTGTGTGGAGTAGGGTCTATAGATTTATCCAGTGTTGGAGGCGTATTTTTATGCTGAAGTCACATGTTTATTACAAGCTGAATAACTATGTATGCGATATTATCCTCTAGAAGTCATTTAAACTCATTTTTTTTTCCATTAATACACATTTCAAGCCCGGATAAATGAAACTTGGAGCTTGATTTTGTTCTTGTATTTCAGAAAAACAGTTTGATCATCTAATAGGATATTGTAATGGGAATCGTCTGTGGAAAATTGCACATTGAGACATCATCTAGGATTTGCTAGCAAGGATTTTAATAGAGGCGAACGTTCAGCACATTCCCATAGAGAGAGGTCTCAAACTGGGAGCTCTTCCATTGGTCTACAAGGCTTGTAAACACACACTAAAACTGCATTTGGGCAGGCTGTCTTCTTCTTAAGAACATCTCAGCAATGGGAATCAATACGAGAGTGTCTATCATTCTATTCATTTAGGTCAAATGCTAAAAAATGGCTTGTTGAAACACAGATTTGTTGGCACTGGTGCTCTACTTACTAACTTACTTGATCAATTATTGTATATAAACTATATATTTGTTGTTTATTGTGTACTTACTGTAATTTTATGCTGCTTGTGTCTTTTTATTTATTTTGTATTATTGCAGATGAAGATTAGAAGAGCACCAAGATTGAATTTCCCCTAGGGGATTAATAAAGTGTTTTTGATTTGATTTTTATGACTAGCAAAGGGACTACAGACGACAATTAGCGTAGTTGAGCTAACTCGGCTACATTTAGTGTGTTGTTTAATGCTGATTAATGTATGCTATCCCTTTTCAAAGAAATAAATAAAATAAAAAGTAATGGCAAGCGACAATACAGAGAAAGTATATCTGTTCAAGGGAAGCTCTAAACTTTAATTTGATGTTTTAGTAATTTGTTGAAGAAAATTTGTTCAATTTCTTTTGGGTAATGCAGCTTTAAACTCTTTACATTCTTAAACATTCTTTATTACATTCTCTTTAGATGCGATTCATAATCTATGATACATGTTCTTCAGAGAATATTAGGAGAGTTCCGGATGTTTGTGTTCATACATGCATTCATTTTCCTAGATTGGTTGTTTATTCATCTTCTTTTGTCTTTTCTGCTCAAATCCACAAAGACCAGACTTATATTCCGTGAAAAAAATAACCACAGTGAGGTTCCTTTAAAAACAACTCGATCCAAATCAATATACATACGCTTCCTTATATATGAATAATTGCATCTTTACTCTTTAATGTACGATGCCTACCAGGTTGATTGGGCCCCACAGGCGCTCTTGGGATATGTGTTTGACATATGACACACCCCCTTCTCTGACATGTAGCATATTCCAACCACCACCTCCACCACAGGGTGAAGGCTATAGGCTCAGGGGCTGAAGAAGGCTTTATGTAAACAGGAGTCCTCACAAAGTGGCCCTGGTAGTCAGCGTGAGAGAGGTGTAACCCAGCGGTAGCCCCTCGCACAGCGGTTGGGCTCGTTCTCGGAGAAATATCATTAAGCGCACACACAGAGCAAACAGATATCATTAGGCGTCTGTTTAGTATGCATCTCCATCCGCTGTAGGTCCCCAGCACTCACTCGTGGAGCAGGAATTAGCCAGCAGCACCTGACACTCCATCATGGTGTCACAGCAGGCTCTGGGCTGTGGAGGTGTCCATCTGCATGTGTGTGTGTGAGGAATACAGCGCCTGCAGGCATTCACACTGGAAACAGACTGAGAATCCTGCAGCAGAGACACAAAGAGACAGAGAGGGCAGAATTATAAGACATCATGTGAAGGGAGAACATTCAGCCAAGTCACATCCCAAATATTTTATCAAATATTGTTAAAATGTCTACAGACCTTTCTTTTTTTTTTTTTGGGCTGCTTGAAAAATGTGGAAAATACAAGGTCTCGCTTTATGTTGATGCTGTTTTGTGGTGTCTTCCCTCATCAACTTTGAGATAAGCTTTAATTATTAAAAGTTAAAATAGAAATGAAAAGTGAAAAAGCATGTGTCCCTGCTTTGAATTTTGTGAAAACACAGGCTGAAATGATCTGATTGTAGTGGGTCAAACTATGAAGTAAATATGTCCTATCATTTATTTCAAAGAAGTGAAGCCAAACTGTAAAAAAAACAAAAAAAAAACAACAACAAAAAACAAACCCCCCAAAAAAACAAAAAACCCAAGTACCCCAGTGGCTGTAGATTCAAGTTAGGTAGGAATTTTACCCATTATTCTTTACACCATTACTTCCCTTAGTTTGAGTTTTTGCTATTTGCTTAGGCACAGCATTTTAATTGGGTTGAGGTCCTGTAATATTTGCCTCATACACCTTAGACCTGCCACAATCAGTTTTTATTATATTTTCATGCTAAAAAACCATTAATTCATTCATCTTCTTCTGCTTAGTCCTGTTAGGGGTCGCAGGTGACTGGAGCCTATCCCAGCAGCTTTGGACCTAAGGCGGAGTACACCCTGGACGATGGGCAGTTAGTCGCAGAGTTAACACTTTGAGACAGACACTGACAGACAACAGAATCGAACGGAAACTGTCCAGTCGACTTTCACATGCTAGCAACATTAGCAATGTCAGTTCACTGGAAATAGGTTTTGCCTTCCCAGACTTGGTCTTTCCCTGACTGTTTCCTCATGTAAAGAGTCCAGTTAGCACTTAGCAACAGGGATTATTCAGTTGGAATAGCCATGATTACTGCCACTGAACAATTTCATTCCAAAAGGGTGCAGAAACTTTTTCCACATCTCTTTGTGTCTCTTACTTTTCTCCTCAATTCCTGTTTCCTCCACCTTAGCTCTATGGTTAAATGCTAGCAGCTGTCCATAGTAAGCCATGGTCCAGACTGGTAGTTGATTTGGTATTTAAGTGAGCCAAATAAGCTGGATTTTAAAAAAACACAACAATGTTTTTGGCCTCACAGTGCAATAGTAAGAAAAAAACTAGGAAAAAAACAAACAAAAACACAAGGTTTATTTTAAATCTTCTATGAATCACATTTTAATTTCATTGCAATGTTGTCTCTTGCTTGGTTTATCAGTTCAAATGATGTGTTTATCCTGACATTTTGTGTTGCTGTCAGAATCTATGAAAATACCAAAACAAAGCTTAATTTGGTAATAGGCACAATCTAAATAGCCAATTATAACTCTCTGAAATGTAGCTTTTATTGGTAATATTCTATTTTACATCACACACTCTCCCTTTCCTGTTTGCTCTAATGGATCCAACCTGACTCCGAGTGGCTCATCTTTTTGCCAGAACCCCCTCTTCGCTTGTAATCTCTAATATTATTACTCATACATTAATGCCATTTATTGTGGGAGACGCTGATGGTCTGTGGCCTGCCGTCAATGTCTCTCCCATCTCTCTTTGCCGCTCTCTGATTTCCTCTGTCTTTACTAATACGATTATGTCACCCATTCTCCACCTGCGTGTCCATTCAGCTCCCACTCTGAGGGCTTGGGAAGAGAAGTTCATTGATTCGGAGCAGATGTCGATACAGGAAGAGAGGATCAATTGCCCGTGTATGGACAGGTTGGGATGAGGCAGTGGGATGAACGGGAAGCTTTTAAAATCTAAAATATATCAGTGTTATATACTGTTACCGCTGCTTTAAGTAATATTTCATAGAATGTATTGTTTCTTAGCATATCCAAAGAACGATATCAGTCAGAAAGTCATAAGTGATGGTATGAATGAGTGACGTTAGCACAGGAAGCACACTTTCTTATGTTGAGCCTGTTCTAATAAGCATCATCAGTCAATTAGCTGTGTAAAATAGTTATTATGTTGTATATGGCTGTATTTGAATGTATTGGATGCAAGTGGAAAAGAAGGCTCAGTTTGGACCGACTCCAATGGACTCCCAAACATGATAGAACATTTGGTATGCCGTTTTTGACACTTACATAGAAAAACATGCCTTGTTTCCTGCCCATGAACAATGTCTCTATATATATTAAAGGCAAAAACAGCCCAAAATAATCTCCTGAAATTACAGTGTTCAAAAGTCTTGCTACACTTGCTTTCCAAACTGCCATGAGATACTTTCTGGCCATGTTTGGATTAGTAAATGTCAAAGTTTGTGTGGAATTGGCTGTGTCTGTGCTGATTTTGGGGGTAAAACAGCTTTTAATTTAAACAACTCTGAAGACACCCGGTTAAGTCAATGCCAAGGATGCATATTTTGAGCTTTCCTGAACCTGACCATGAAATGTCTTCTACCACAGTAAGGCTTTTTTTTTTTTTAAGTGAAATTGCTGCATTGTGCATCACTTTCACATAGTCCCAGTTGTGCCTGGTGGATGTAGTTTGTTCAGTTCAGCACAGTTTAGAACAGTGTTGATCGGACCAGTGTTTCCATCACATCCAGAAACATCTGACTTGAGAGCTGTAACAATTATTACTATACTTTAGGAGCTCGCTGTTTCATCTCAAAAATTCTGCTTGTGTTTAATACAATGTAGTATATGTTTTTCCCCCCTGTGGAGTTTCCCCAGCCCTGTGTTCACACACTGGTCTTTTTTTTTCTCCCCAAAATTAGGCCCTATGTTCCCATGGCCCTATATTTCCACATTTTAAAGATTTTTTTTGTCTGTGTGTACATCTGAAAGCAGGAATACCAGAAAATGTCTGCTTCAATTTGTGGGTTTGGTTAGGGAACATATAGCTTGGGTTAGGGTATGGTTAGGCTGTGGGAACATAGAGCTGTGGGAACATAAACATGCTCCTATTTCCCATCGACTAAATCTTTTTAAGGCCTCTATATAAAACAGTAGCTGAAGAACAGTTTTGGTGAAAAGTACAGTATATTGAACTTCATATTTGGAGCTCTTGGCCTTTGAACAAGACAAGCTTATTTTGACCATTTTGTGATTTCCATTTTGATGATCATTTTCAGCTACCGACACTGAACAGTTGTTTAACTACATGTCTTAACCAGTCACCAATGAGCTACAGCCAACAACACAATGGCATTGTATGTGACTTTTTATTACAAGAACAAGACAATTCCATCTGAGAAAAGGTTGAAACTTTTTCTCTTTGATTCTTTTTTTCACTTGTCCATTTAAAAGACAGAACAGTGTCAGAACCCCAACAGAGACATGTCCAAAATGCCAAGATACACTTCATTTGGGACCCTTCTGACAATGAGAACACTGTGCTGTACAAAACTGAACATAACATACTAGAATCAGTTGTTTGACATGAAACTCATATCTCAAAGCCATTCCCCAAACCCCATTTTTACTCATCTGAAAAACACAAATAAATGTGTCGAGCGCAGAAGCAGCATTTGTTTTCCTGCAGCTCTGTGGATCCATTCATCCGTTTCCGTCGGCGGCTGTTTGTAACAGAGGCAGATAAAAGCGACGTGATGGGGATGAAAAGGAGGCGATAAAAAAGATGAAAACATGATAGAAAAAGAGGAGGAGGGGGGAGCGCCGCAGGGGCCACGCAGGGCCCTTTGTTTTCTCTGCCTGCTGTGCTTACGACCGCACACACATACATGCGCTCATCTGCATACATATACATGGGAATAGAGATATACAACCGCAGCGCATTTGCATAGAACTCACCACAACAACACACAGGGGCTGCTTTAGAGGGGAAATATATAGCAGCAGATTCTGGTCTGTTTGTTCTAATGTCGTTCACCAAAGATAAATTTCTGAATGCAATATAGTGTAGTTATCCAATGGATGCTTATAGAGAGTGGACAAGCATCACGGACAAAATCTAGGCTCCTAATGCACTATATTATTTACTCGACGCAACAAAAATTTGCTCCTTGTGTTGCAGTGGGTCTCCTCTGGAAAATCAGTCAATTAAATTGCTCATTAGTTTTCTACATTGCATTAAAGACAAGCAGAACCTGTGACAATAAATAGTGAGTCCCTAGCGAAGTCCCAAAATCATGAAGTCACTGTTTATGTAGTAGGCGTCTCTCCGGGGGAAGGTGCAGTGGAAACCCAAGACCCTTTAGAGCTTACCTGAACTAAACAGTGCCATTTTGACCCGACCCGAAAGGGATTAACTGGTGATTGTGAAGGCTGGACCCACCATGACCCATAAAGGATAATAAGTGGACTTGGAAAGAACGCTAAATAAGACCACATATAGGACTAGAGTTATATGCTATACTTAAGGACCTGTAAATGTGATGAAAATCAAGCCACATGCCTCAGAATGTACAATCCCAGCATGTGCTCATTTGGAGGATGTATATATGCTTCCCAGCTGCAGATCCCGGTGGTGGAGGTGGGGTCTGATGGCGGGGGCCACACTGTACTGCCTCCGGCTACAGTCTCTGCGGTGTGTGTATGTATGGAGGTCTTGACCCCCATCAGTCTCACTCAGGACTCACTTAACAGCACCAGAGGGGTCCCACAAACCCTCACTGAAGTCTGTGTGTGTGGTGATGAGAGGATGCAAATGCCACCATTTTGTGTCCTTTTGATCAGATATCTGCATGTCATATGGTGAAGACACAATACCACTTAGGGGCTATAGAGGGGGGTGAGATAGACCAGACTGAGACTAGGGTAGATTAGTGCTGGTTTTAAAAGTTAAACAAAAATCGTACCCACTGCAATATTGCCAAAAGATTACAATTACTTTTTTATCCCCTTTTCATTTCATGCTTGGCCCTTTCCGCAAATGACAAACGTGCAATTTTTTTTTTTGTAAAGGGACCAGCAACTTTGATTGTCAGACTCAAACTTAGGATTCTCACAGAAAACTTGGCTTGTATGTCCCAACCACCTTTGTTTCCATCCTAACCTAACCTAACCTAACCTAACCTAACCTAACCTAACCCTGAGTGATCATGAACAGAGTGTAGTGGTTACACAGAAGGTCCTAGGTTCAATTCCTATAGACATGAATGTTTTACTGGTGCCAGTTTAGTTTTTGGAGATTTTTTACTGACTCTAGCATTTAGGAAAGATTTATTTTCTGTTAGATTAGGCAAACAACCAGTGTTTATAACATCCACATTATCATGGGTTCAAATCCCAATTTAACTTGACAATATTCGCCTGGTTAGATTAGCTGCTGTGAAATATACTATAGAGTTTTCTTTAAGTTGGGGTTCAAGGCAGTCGAACAGTTTGTACCTGATGCTTTCTGTTACTGCTGTCTGTTGTTTATTTATTCCGCAGATTAAAGGTTTGATATATTGTTATATTTAGATGAAATAGTTGCGTTAAAATATTTTTAATCAACCAAATTTATAATAAAACCTGTGCTAGGATGATGAAACAGATTAAACACACTTTTGTGAGGTGCAGGGGGAGAAATAGAGGAGAAATTGTGTGTGCAAACCTACTAGCTGCCCTCCGTTACATGGGCGGCTGTTTTTGTTTCCATGGTAACAGATTGGCAGGATCTCCAGGATTGTTGCTAAATAATAACAAAAAAATATGTAATTGCATTGTGTGTAATGCATACAGTGATGTAAAATATGTATTCAAACTGTTCTAAAAACAAAAACCCACCGAAGCAATGGTCAATCTTAAGGTAAGATAATTTTATTTATGAAAATTACAAATATACAGAGATAAAAAAAAAACAACCTGTTTATAAAATATATATTTGTTTTTATATTTATTACATATGGTATTGGCATTTTGAGTTTTGGTATTATTGAGATCGTTTGATTGGTTTTGGGCTAGTTTGATTGGCCATTGGGTTAGTTTTGTTGCAAAAACCTGGCAACCCTGACAGATAGAAATTTTAAAATCACCAGAGTGAACCCATCATAGTACAGATAGAACATGGAGACAACACACAGAATAAAACAAGGTCGTGTTGGAGCAACCAACTATGAACTTGTAATGTGCCATGGAATAAGTGAACAAAAAATAATAGTGAACAAAGCAAGAACAAGGTAGTTGGACTGATTCCATTACACTCTTGTTGTGAGAAGTAACGTAACCATCTTGTGATGCATGGTTTGACTAAAATGGTCGGGTACTAGACCAGAAGACTAGACTTTAAAGTGATTTTAAATACACATAGTGCTTGAAATGTTACTGGGCCTTTATGTTCCTTTTGCTATTTAGCAGGTAAACTTCTTTATACTACTCTACAAGTCCAATAAGTAAGTGCAGACCACATATGTGATCAGTAAATTCATCTTAGCTTTTTTAACATCATCTAAGTTGAAGAACCAAGCTGATTTATGAAGGGTTCCTGTTCAGATTCCTTTGTGGATGTACTGTAATGATTTTAAACTTGTACGGTGACTGTTCTCTGGGACTGCCGCTCTGTCTGGTTTACATCCACATCCAGTGGCGGCATAATGTGCAGAAATGTAATATTGCTCATTAAACAGGAGCATATAAGTCAAACTGTGTGTTTGTGAGGTGTATTTGCTCTGCGCTGGATTAGGGGGTGTGTTCACATGACAGCAGATCCATCCATTTGGACATAACTGATGATCAGCCAGTGCTTGTTATTAGCAGCTTTGTGTGTGCGTTCATAAGCTGATACGGAAAAAGTGTGCCCCAGTCTTTGAGGAGATTCGGATCTATTTTACATTCTAAGTCTTTTGGGTGTACAATAACCATGTGGCATCAAGTTTAGGATGATTTCACACTTTACAGCTTGGTTCGAACCATATCTTCAGATGTGAAAACTCCAGTGGAGCGTGGTTCAGACCAAACAGCTTCTCTTTGGTCTGGCAAAAAAGACAGTGGCCTCGGTCCAGACCAAGGACAAGGCCCGATTCGTTTGTAGTGTGGAAGCGTGTTTGACAATAGTTCCGACTTTTGGACCAAATGCAGGAAGTCATGGCCAGTTAAACACACAAAGAAGAGTGAACGGAGGGAAAGGGGGAAAACGGATATCAGTCGGGTTTAAAAACACATAAAAGGCATAAATTACGTTGTTTTATGTTTTGTATGCCTCTTTTTTCTTGCTAGTTTGAAGCCGACCATTTCCTAATGAGCGTTATAGTGATTGAAATCATGCCTTAAACAGTACATTTGAAGTTTCTGCTGTTTGTATTAATTCTATTTTAATAATAACATTCATATAGGCCCCTACTGCAGTTTGATTTTGTATTTCTCCAGTTCAACTGTAAAATGAGCCTTTGAAGAGACACATTCACCACAGTAAAACCCGTCTACAGGAGCCACGCCCGTCGTCATGACAACAGTAATCAAAGCATCAGGGAAAGTCTGATTTTTCTGGTTTTCAAAACTGTAGTGTGAAACCAAAAGTTACAGAATCTAATGAATACTGCGTAACAGTTTGAGTTCTCAGTGTGGACCTTGGTGCAGTCTTTCAGGAGAGAAAACGCCATTTTTCTTAAGAGACATAAAAGCTAGAGCAGGAGACGATGTTTATGTTCCGAGACAACTGTCAGTGTAAATTAAGTACTGGGATACTACCTATAATTTGCAGACTTTTATATTACTCCATGTAATGCAGTGGTGCCTTGCCTTTACTCCATTATTGGTTACTGCAAAAATAACCTTAATAGTCATTGCTGACACCACCTAGGTTTTTCTAATAACGTCCTCACACAAGTTTCTTATAGAAAAAGTGGAATGAAAATGTGATGCACTTTTTCTCTGGTTAATTCAAATTGCACTTTAATGTGAAACATGAAAGAAGAACATGTCCTTCTACCACTTTTCACTGTTGCTACTGTCTCATCGACAATAAGCAGTACAAAATTAATGAAACGGAAAATGACAGGGTTTTTTTTAAGCACTAACATGTTTCTAGTTAAACATCAGTTGAGTAAAATTGGTCCAAGCTGGGAAAGGAAACCCAGGTCTCTCTGTTATGAGTTCTGAGTTCCTTTCCTTAAAATAAGTGGGATTGGATTGAGATTCTGGGTTGAAGTTAGACATTCAGTGTAGATAAAGTATATTTTTGTAAGATATTAGATTACTTACTTATTCATATTGTTGGTTGTATTCATCCTTTATCCTTTATTTGCTGTTTTTACTCTTCAGAATTCTCCAAAAAGATCATATGAAACGTGAAGTCAAACCAGTCTTTCTGTATTCTGTTGGCGAGGGTTAAAAGTTTTAAGTGATGACCACAACTTGAGTAAAAAGGTGAGTGGTATAAATGGTTTTGTAACACTCCTCTCAGCCAATCAGAAGAGAGTATTTTGCCAGAGCATGGTATGATATGAAAGAAAACAAATCCTTATTTTCTAGGGTAAACAGATCATTTATGTAAAGAGAATGTAAATATCACATTTGTCTTTGACCTCTGACCTTTTAGTGCGTTGTTGCAGTCGACCTTTGTCCCAGCAGCTTTCTCTGTGAACATCCATCCTGCAGAGAGTGAGGAATAAGATCTACACACACGCAGTGAGAAATAACAGGTACGAATCAGTTTTAGTGCTTTATTTTGACGATGGATGATGTTTTCAACAGTCCCAATATCAACACCAGTAAAAGGTCCAAAATAACAGACAGCAAGTGAACTCACCACTTCTCTTACTTGATATGTTTTCAGAGAAAGCATCAGCCTTAGGGCCTGACACATATTTTATGGAAAACCTTTTATGGAAGCATTTAAGTAAAAATAAACAAATCGTTCCTGGACCGATGTGTTTGAAGTTCTCAGTGGGAACAAATTCCTCTGCTGAAATGAAATATTGTGTGTTCTCACCACTCATTTCAGCATCTGTCATATACATTTTAACCATGTGACTGTAAAAAATGAAGAGGCTCAGGCTGTCAGTCCAGTCTTCAGAGACTCCAGAGTACTGAGCATTTAACAATACTTAACAAAGCACATACAATAAAAAAAATAGAAATAGAAAATTTGAACTTCTTTTATAGACTCGTCAAAAAAGTATAAAAAGAAAGAAAAGGAGAAATGTCTTATGAAACATATTCTACTTTCAATACCTTTTTAGCATTAACAAAAGCCATTTCCAGTTTTTCACTCACTGATGTACAGCTCTTGTTTCATGAATTTAAACATTGTATTTATCGTCTACATTGCATTAAACACAAACAGAACCTGTGCTTAAAATATTGAAATGGTTACAAATTGGAAATGAGAGCATTTCTATGAATTTTGTGTAAAATCTCATGCTCTTTCATGGCACTGATGTCAACAAAGAAGTAATGGCTACCGCAACAAGCAAAGAAATTGGTTATTGCACTGCTATATATGTCTTTTAACACAGAAAAAAAGCAAAAAAAAAGAAAAATACATGCCAATCTCATGCAAATTTTTAACAAAGTGGAGATTATTGTGGAACATTGGTCTGACATTGAACTCGGCTAAAAATCAATTGAGGTCAGCTGTAAAGTTGAGTTTGGTCTCGTTTTTACCTCTTTTAATAAAAAATGCAAGAAAGGTCCGTTGGGGGGTGGGTGGTGACTTTGAAAACGAAAAAGAAAACTGGGTAATGGCACTTTGAATCAACACTATGTAACTTCTCAGGATGTATAACCACAAAAGGGGTACTTCAAACTCACACTGGACTATTACCTGTTACCATAGGCATCTTATATATGCATGTGATGTATTCTTCTGTTGTGTTATTCACATAAGACCCTCCCAGAGCAGACTATCCACTAAAAAAGTCAGTTATATTCTTCCCAGTTGCATTAGTGAGTATAAGAAGATAGATAAAAAACTCTGAATTATGGTTGAAGAGATGTACCTATATTTAAATGATAAGATTAAGACACCAGTCACAGCTGCTGCACTTGTAGATGCACCCTCAGTCATTTTGTGTGAAAGGCCACTCTATAGTCCACTAGATGGTGCAAGTCGATATTGAAGGACTGATGGGTCTGGGATTGGTTTCGGACGACAAACCCACTCAATTCCACCAGAGAGGTTTACTGCTACTGGATTGACACGTGTCTGAAAACCCCGATGACATCACTAACTACAACTCCTCCTTCCTCTCTTTCTCCCTGTTCTCTTTAGGACGACCAAGCTCCGCCCAGTCTCTCTCTCGACCATCTCCGCTTCACCGCCATTGGCTAACGAATCCCCTTCCCGCTGCTCCATTGGTTTCCTGCCCGTTCTCTCTCCTGCCTCTCCCAGCGCTGGCTCAATCAGAGAGCTGCCTATCAATCAGCCCTGACACTTGGGGCCCACATGGAGGGGCCACAAGAGAGAAAGACAAGCTTTTACCTCCAGCTCTCCCTGGTGTTGTTGTTTTTCTGTTTAAAGCGGGGTGGGGCCAGAACAAGTTGGCATTAATCAAACAGACCCCTGGTACGGCCCCTCACACACACACAAGCACGCACACTTTCACAATCACAGTCTCACCTCAACGAAACGAGAAGTCGATTCCTCGTTATTTTTATCCCAAACTTAACAAAAAAGATAAAATCACAAAAAGAAACAATAGATAGCGACCTAGCGTTACATTAAAGCTGGTGGAAGTGCATCTGGAGCTATGTTACTTTTGTCACAGTGGCGGAGAAGTGCTGGAGTATTATTTATTTTGTATTATTATGTATTTCAAAATGCACTTGTTAAAAGCTAAATAAGAAAAC
>CM072155.1:2625291-2636233 GCA_036850595.1 Rhyacichthys aspro | reverse complement strand
TTGTGTGAGAACTCGGGCATTGTTTTTTTTACAGCGTGTGAACGCACATTGTGTTCTGCATCCTGATTACTAAGGAGAACTCGCACACAGTTCTGCGTCCTGATTGGCTAAGGGAGAACTTGCACATTTTGTTCTGCGTCCTGATTGGCTAAGGGAGAACTTGCACATTATGTTCTGCGTCCTGATTGGCTAAGGGAGAACTCCACATTGTGTTCTGCGTCCTGATTAAGCAGGAGAACTTGCACATTGTGTTCTGCGTCCTGATTGGCTAAGGAGAACTCCGCAAATGTGTTCTGCGTCCTGATTGGCTAAGGGACTGTAGACCATTGTCAATCAGTCTCCCCGTGGCGTGTCTCCTGTACAGTACAGAATGCGTTCAGTTTGCCAAATTACATAAATGTTTGATCACTAGCAGTGTGACTCTGAAGTGCTGTATGTTTGCAAGTTTTCTCCCGACAAAACCCACAATGTCGACGAAACATTCTGCACCGACAAAGGCACCTGCGGTCAGCACCCAAAAGGCAGAGGAAGATGCTAAGGTTTGAACTTTGAGAGAAACAGTGAGGAACATGTTAATGCCTGTCTGAGAAAAGTGTATAAAGTGTGTGGTGAGGGGTTTTACAGCCTTAAAACATATATAATAATTGTAAAAAAATAAAGCTGACTACTTCACGGATTTCGCCTATTGCGGGTTATTTTTAGAAACGTAACCCCCGCGATAAACGAGGGACCACTGCACACCGCAAACATGCCAAAGTATCACGATTTCTTTTCTCCAGGTACACCGTTCTGAAATCAGGTTATGGTGTTTACATGAAAAAAAAAAAGAAATTATTGTGGCATAAAACTTCTGCATAAGGTCAGGAAGGTCAAATCCTGACTAAAGCTGCACGTGTTGTGCAAGAAAGTGATCCTCTGCTACAGCCATGTGTTAGACATTAGCACCAATCAAGCTCGCACACAGCAGCACTAATTGAGCGGGCAAATCACGGCGCGTGGAATGCTTCGTCGCGGTGATGGATAGGTGTCGGGGCCACTTTCCTGCCTCTCATTCCTGCAGCCACACGGAGCCACACACTCCATTTACTTACACCGGGCGGCTTGCCCGAGACAGATTCTAAATGAACACCGGCTCACCATAACCCACAAAAACTTTTTCCACACGAACTAAACCCACATAGCAGAGGGATAGAAAACCCCCCATAATCTTTATGGGAGGGAACACTGGCCCTTTTTTTTGTGATTTTTTTTCACAACCGAAAAAAAACAATACCGCCTCCTTCCACATCAAAAACAATAACTCATAACTTAATCAAATTTAAAAAAAAACCTCGTGGGAGTGAAGAAGCCCCTTATGACGTTTTGCTATCTCCCTCTTTCCGACAACCCCTTTTTGTATTTGGATTGAAAGAAAAAAAAAAAGGGCATGAACAGTAACAACATCACACATCCAATATTTTAAGTGAAACAGTCTTTAGCATCTGTGGTTAGCGATGTTACCCCTGTCTGGACACTGGACACCACAATGACTGTCAACTTGCCCCAAGACTGAGGACTCTCATTTATGCATCACATGTTCAGACCCTGAATTACAAAGCACAACAACAAATTTGAAAACACAATAACGAATTTGCAAAACACATGCAAAAATGTGAAAACACCAAAACAAGTGAGATTACGATGCTTGACTGTGATTGGACAGAAGAGTGGGATAATATATCCTACTTCTATGATGCAATGTATTTTTTAAAAGAGATTTGAGCTCATACGAGAATATTCACTTGAATATCTTGTCTCTGTCTCTGGAAAAGGCTGGTCTACAGAAGGCTGACGTTTGATACGTGGTGTCCACAGTGAGGCCATGGTCCAGACCGGTGGCTGTTTCCAAGACAGTGCATTTTTCACTCCACCAAACTGCAAACTCTTAAATCTGATTGAGGAGGTGTTTTCGTTTTGTTGCGGCTGGTGCTCCGCTCTTGAGTAAACTCTGACAGCGGTGTCCTCTCTGAAAACGATGAAGCAAAACACAAGTGCAAGCAACGTCTCTACAGAAGATAAGGTAACATCTACATAAGACCGTAGAAGAACCTTGACCAAAACAACACCAATGGACCTCTGTATACTGCAGATACATCAGTTTACTTGCGCTCATTCAGTTTTAATTTCCTTTATAAATGAGTGCAATAATCAGTTTATATAATTTTTGTGCCGTCAAAAGAAACCCACCCCCTACTCTTCGTTTTGAGTGGCCCCATGTGGATGCAAATGTGTCGATAATACTGTTGCATGACTGTTGTGTTTTCCTGACCAGCGTTTTCATGTAAACTACACCTTAAACTACCTGAAACTAACACCAGGGCTGGGTCTCAAAGCTTAGACATGCATCCACGTGTCCTCCACTTCCCTTCTCAGAGAAGAGGCACAGAAAGGAGAGGAGGAGAAGGGGAGATGAGTTAAGTGTGATGGGACATCTTCTCCTCTATGCCACTCACAGATGAACCACTGCATCAAAGAACACTTTCTCAAGTCTATGTTGAAGCTGTTCATAAATGAAACATGAGCGAAGCTTGTTGTGCGTCCAATGGTGCGTAGTGTGGGCAGGGTTTTCTCCTCCGCCTTGAGTTTGACTTCTGCATAGGATGCCCCTGCTTATGTCTCCTACAGAAGCCTCCTCACTCCTTGGAGCACTGTTTGGAGCTTTGCCCTAAAGATGGTGCAAGTGAGGAGTCGAGTACTTTACCAGACATAATACAAGCTCTGAGACATACCCTAGGTTATTGGAACAGCTGTATATGTGCAACAGTTAGGGCTACACTTGTTCACTTCTTTTACAACTACTCTAACTCCAGTGCAGTAGCTGCTATAGTGTGCTCTCATCTTTTGTCCTCTTGCTCTCTTAAATCCTTGCTAAAGCAGCTTCATTTTGACTCATATTACTAAGATTAAGTTCAATCCTTTCTTTTTTGTATTATTTTTCATTTTTGTGATAGCATTAGAGCCAGTAAAACAGTACAACATACTTTGGAACAATAAACCCAAACCCTTTTTCCACTGTGGTGGGGTGTAATAGCTTAAAATACTCTAAAAACAAAACAAAAAAAAACATTAAAAAAAGCGAAACAGCTGTTGATACAAAGTGTGGGGAAATTAGACTTTCTTTGCAACAAAAAAAACAAAAGAAAAGAAAGAAAATGTGGCATATTGTATATTTTCTTTTGAACGTTTCACCAATTAACATACATTAAATATTGTTATATGCAAAAGCGATATATTATTATTCATCTCCAATAATCTGAAACCTAGATGTCTGGATTTCTGAATGTTACTTTGATCCCAATGGATTCTCCTGTAGGTCTGCCGTCTCAAAGAGCCGTTTGAAAAGCTGACAATGTGTCTTTGTTCATCTGTCTGGTCCCGGTCCACAGTGAGTCCACACAGCTGCCAGCGGCCGTCACTCAAAGTCTGCCACGGGCCAATCAGAGCGCGCTGTCACTCCCCTTTGTCCCGCGCTGCCTTTGGACACTTCAGACAGGCTCGACTGACAGCCTTTCACACGCCTCCTCCTCCTCCCTCATGACTCTGTGTGTAGACGAGCGCCTGGAACAGATCTGAGCCCCGGCCACTGTTCACATGGAGAAAAATGGCAGCCTGACAGTCGCAGTGAAGGACATTCATGATGTGATCAAAGCTGAGGACAGGCCCAAACACTGTCATGGTAACCAGGACGCCATCATTTAATTTTACTGACTCCACAGAGACCTTGTTTTCACATAAGTTTTCACATAAGTTTTCACATAGCACAAGAATAAAAGTTTAGTGCTAAAGACACTGCCATGATTCATTAGATCCTTGTCTTAAATATTCTATATTAATCACTGTGAAATACTACAGACACAATACACAATACATGTCCTCTGGCTGCTCTCTGTTGTTCAAAAGCCCAGTGCAGGGGATGGTCCATGTTGTTTAGTATCACATTTGACACATTTATTGATTCTAAACTACTGTGTGGTTGTTTGTAGTTATTATAAAGTGTTATCATTTTTTCAGCTGTAATATGTAGAAGACGTGTTAATCTCACCATTAAAATCTAACATTTTGCTTTAATATCATATAACATAATTCGGAATACTATTATTACAGAATGAGCTGTTTAAAGCATTCAGTAAAAACATACATCAATTATACATTAAACTGTATATTTAGTTTTTCCCAGTACTTCCTGATTGAGCAACTCAAAATTTGATGCTTTTTCTAATCATCACCTTTCTGCGTAGGGCATGTTAAGTGAAATATCATAACATCAGTTTCTGCATGTTCTTTTCTTCATATTTTCCATTGGAACTATAAACTAAAGGCACTAAAGCCCACTGACAACACACACTTGTTTTGGCGTCAACACTGTGAACTGTCCTTTTGCACACCCTTGTGGTCAGAAACAGAAGTACAGTTAAAAATCCAACATTTATCCCTCTTATCTAGAATGAAAACAATAAATCTTCCAAATCTATTGTAAAACTTTTGCTTTATCCACTGACCTGTCCCCAGTGGTCAAACCGTCTGCTGTTACATTTGTACAAATCCATAATTTGTTTATTCCTGTGTCCTACAATTAATCATTTGACAGACACTACATGTTTGATTGCTGACTGGGTTGCCTGGCCCTAGAAAAAAAAAAAAAAAACTTTACTACTTACTTAGTTATTGCATTACCTAATTTAATTCCTAGTCATTCCTAGCCAGGCCTTCAGGCATCAGTGGGCCCCTACACATTTAAAATGGGGGCACATGAGGCATACATTATTACAAAATCCCACTGATACTTGTTCCTGCCCGATTTTCCACTAATCAGTAACTAGTACAATCGAAACCTGACAATGCACTAGACATGTTACTAGCAAAACAGTACAGCTCCACTCTAAAAAGCCAACAGAACACCACAATATAAGTATGTTTTTTTAGATGCGCCACAATCAGATCAAATAAAACAGTTCCAAGACAACAGAGATAAATACTTGGCAAATATTTATGGGTTTACACAATCTGGAAAAAAATGGAATCTGCCAATCTTCAGGGAGGAGCTTGCAGAACTGACAGAGTCCAACTACAGTCTTTAACAACTTACATTCAGTCTGTGAAGTTGACAGAGAAAACTTAGTTAGTTTTTCAATTTTTTTTACATTTACTATCACAATTTAAACAAAAACCTATAGTATTAATATTTGCATCGATGGAAAGTCCATTTAGTTTTGACCAGAGTTCTTCCAGACCCCCGCTCTTTCCCCTCTCTTCTCTCTTTTCACTCACTTGTCTGCAGATGTTTACCCTCTCCGTGCGATAAATGGTTTGCGCGTCGCTAATTGCAGCAGTGTGTTCTGGTGTTGGCTGCTGCGGCCTTCTCCAATCAGAGCGCGGAGATCCTGCCGGGACGGCGTTTGTTTTCTCAGGCAGAGGAACCATTTATAACCTCTGCGAGCGTGAGTCCGATGCACGGGCTGCATTTTTGCCGTCTCATGGGTCTCTAATGTCCCCCTGACCGCGGCCCATTGTGAAGAGTTATGACCGCGCTCCAGAAAGGGCCCACAGTTTCACTCTGACACTCAAACATGTTAGAACCAACCAGAAAATAAACGATTATTGGTAAAACATCAATAAATCTATGGCTGAGTGATTGGGGAGTAAGTAAAAGTTGCATTTGGTTGCTTTATCCAGTACATCTGATCCGTTCTGCTTACATACATACTTTACTGATTGTTTATTCTGTTTTATTAAACGTCAAATAATACAAAGTTGAGAGATATGACATATTAATCCGTCATGGACGTAGAGACTTATCTTTTTGCTTTCGATGGTGGAGCATAAATGTGACAGCGAGGGAAGATTGGTGAAAGAAATTCAGTTTAATTGGCTTTTTTAAGTGGCTAGAGGTCACAAAAGTGAGATGAAATGGGACAGCACAATGTTGTGAGAAATGAATAGAGTTGTTTCCACTGGAGCGGTACAATACTGGTGTAGTTCTCTAGAGTAATCTATGGTCCAGTCAGCAGTCTGTAGAGTTTAGCACCACCTTTATCAAACCACACCAAGCCAAAGCGTCCCCAAAGTAGAATCTATGTTTTTTGAGGGACTCTTTGGACCCTTTTTGGTAATGGAAACTGTACTTTCCAACCGGCACCATCTCTCTTGAGTTGAAATGAGGTTTATGAGGTATTAGGTGTGGGTACAGACTACAGTAGAATAGAGTATGTTTCAAAATGATGTCAGTTTGCTTTATTAATTTCAAATATACATCGTTTTTCCCACTTCATTTTCATACTTATACATGCACATTGTTTAAATAACTAAAGGTTGCTATCATTTTTTGCTGGTTGCTGGTAAATGGGGCACAAGACTTGCGGATGCCTGTATGCTGTATATTCTAGCAACAAGACTGAGTTAGAAGGCAGGATGGAAAGGTCAGAGGTCAGGAGTAGACCCTCAGATGATGGCAGATGAACTTCTAGCCACGACCAGACCTGGGTTATGTTTGTTACAGTTAAATGTGTTTAAAAGGCGGCCCACGGCTTAAGGCCATGTGTGGTGTTTCTGTCTGCACTGCTCAATTAACTCTTTGCAGTGTCTTAGAACTTCTACTTGAATATTTCAATGTAAGATTCAGGATTCCAGTCAGTCAAAGAAGCTCTTGAATGCACCAAGCATCAAGATGAAAGATTTTTTATCATTTTATGTCCGTCATTTAGATGTGAAAAAAGATGTCTTCAAATTTCATGAAAGGATCCAACTTGAATATGGAAGGATACTTGGATGATGTGGTGGAACAATAGTATGGTTGTATGGTTGTATGTGGTACTTCTGTACAGTTACTGAACTATCTGTAGGAAATGACTGTCTGTGTGAGAGACTCAGAGAAGCAATGTACATCAAGTGGTCTTTGGTGTGAGGGAAAAAAGTGCATTTTAAGTACATGTACATATATGTACACTATGTATACCAAGGTACAATTGTGAGTTCTAGAGTAGTACTTGTAGCCCTTAATCAGACCACAAATCAGCTAAATGAGCCCCTCGGATGCTCCTGCTGTCGTAAAACACACTAAAGTATTTTCTACACTGGATGTAACTGCACTGATGAAAACTCTCATAGGGCATCTTAATATGTAGCTTGTATGTATCGATAAATTGTGTGGATCTGGCAAGATACGTTGCTCTCATGAGATAGTAGCATGACCTGGATGTCTGGTGCTAGTTACACTGTTAGGGGTTATTCTAACGTCTTCCCCTCAGGAAAAAAATGACACATTTTAAGCATGAAGTTACATGAGTTAAGTCGCTTTAATAAAGGCAAAGGAGCCAAATTCAATCTGATTTGGGAGTCTAGAACTTGTTGGTGAGCTTTGTGGAGACTAATGACATGAAGTCTTGTTTATAAGGACTGCAAGGTTGGACAGTTTGAAACATTTGTAAAATGACTGGAGTTTGCTTGGTGGATTTTAAACATTATCTGCCGCTTCATCAAAAGAAGACTTAAGGAGTGCCCCCTGTGTCTGTTCTGGGGCCATCTCAGGAGCATCTTGAAGCTTTGTGAAGGCTGCCCCTGCTGCTGGCCCCTGCTTCTGGCCCCTGCTGCTGCTGTTGTCACATGACTCCGGCGGCTGTCACACGCTCTGGGTTTTAAAGGTGCTAATTAATTTTTACATGCAGGCCTCCAGCTGGAGCCACAGAACAAGAAGAGCATAATTACATTTGCACGTCACATTAAGGCTGATGGTTCGCAGGCACAACATTTGGCTGCACAGCCACTAAACTAATAGAGAGCTCAAACGTCACTTAGACCCCTGTGCTACAGTACAGCTTTAGTCAAAAACAAGAGATGGAAATTAGGGGTTTAATTGGGTTAATTTCTACAAGCTGCAGCTAAAAATATCACTAATATTGTTATACTACTATTAGGGTGTCCCCCAAAACCTTTAGCTGAAATGTGAGACTAACACTAAATTCCTTTTACATTTGCATACTCTGTATATTACACTGTTAAAAAAATAAAATGCAGTGTTTGCGGTATAATAATAATAATAATATGAATTTATATATGAAATTGACTGATGACAGAATCAAAGTGTCAAACATTACATTTTTTCACTGTCAATTTGACATAGTATTTTTATAATGTAGCTTCAGGTGAAATATATATTTTTTATTTTATATTAATTAAAAAAAAAAAAAAAATTCTTATTTTGTGGTGTAAAAGCATAACCCAATCTGTCAACTTTTATGGAGGTATGTACACTTACTGATGATCAACTTATCATTCTGGTGATTAGCAGCACCTAAATCCTACTTAATTAAGGATAGTCAGGTCTGCCCATGTTTTGCAGCTGAATGTCTAAACCAAGCATTTAAAACTGTGTCCTTGTTATGTTCAACTGCCAACTGACAGAGTTTTTAAAAGCAGCCAAAAGAGAAACAACTGGGTACACCAATGGGACTGGTATATATAATATCTGTGAAAAACATTAGTTACATTGAATAAAATCACTCTTTTTATTTAAAAGTCTGTTCAGTGTTTTTCTGTGTGTCTCTGAGCTGAGACAATCTTTTGGATTGGGTTTCAATTGTTCTAAAATGTTTTGTCAGTACTTTGTTTCAGGTTTTTTTTTCCTTTTTATAGAAGAGAAAAATGATGTAGGCAACAGGAACCATCTCCCCATTCCAAGTCAATGGGGAGCAGTGGTTTGTTTCACTCTAAGGAATCGTCTCAGCCTAAATGTGTCTCTATTGATGGAGCACTGAACGTCACTAGACTTAAACATAGCCTGGAAAATGTAATCTCTGCAAAAACAAATGTAATGACACAAAACTACATTCACATCTGCATTAACATTAATGGTAAGTATAATATACTGTATTCCTCTGTACCAAAAACATTCAAACCACATAAAATGAAGCATTGCACTGATCGATATAGTCTTTTTTTTTTTTTTTGTTACATTAGAACTACCTTTCTGTTGTTTTTGAAGTACACGTTTCAAAAGAATGTTGCATATTCAAATCTCTGCAGTAATAGAGCCTTATCTATAGAATGTTTTACCAATGTAGTTTAAAATAGAGGTCAAAGGTTACTTAAGTGTGGAATATTACATTTTACTGCTTAGTTATATGTGACATTAAAAAGGAGTCAGAATGGAATCATGCAATAAACCAATGTTGCAGTGTTTTTGAGTTTTCAGAGACAGATCCATCACTGTTTTGCTAAATGTCTG
Source organism: Rhyacichthys aspro (assembly GCA_036850595.1). Lineage (NCBI taxonomy): Eukaryota > Metazoa > Chordata > Actinopteri > Gobiiformes > Rhyacichthyidae > Rhyacichthys > Rhyacichthys aspro. The sequence continues at coordinate 2,626,974 of CM072155.1, read as the reverse complement.
ATGGTATGCAGACTGCAGCCCTGAGCCAGTTTCCACTGCTTTTTTCTTTCAACATTTTCCACCATTTTTCACCGAAACTCAAGCAAACACCAGTCGTCTGCTCAGACTCACAGTAATTCGATCACTTTATTTACACTCAGCTCACTGCAGCCTCTTTGTATCAGACTCACTCTCTCTCTGCGTGTTAGCCAAACCTCTCTCCATCAATGAAACCCCGCCCACACTTTTCTCTCTCCTACTCCCTCGCTCGCCCTCCAACATCGCACATGAGTCGGCCAGTCAGCTGCAGGCCAATCCGTCACTGTCACGGCCCGGTCCAATCGGTGGCAGTATGGTAATTCTCTTTGGCCAATGGTGACACAGGTTTTCACAGAGCGGTGTATAAATGTGTGTGAGGTGCACTTTGGAGCAGGCATCAATAGAATACACTCTAGAGGGTATTACCCACAAAGTGACATGGGTCCACTCAGTATGGATTGGGTCAGTATGGCTCAGTTTGGTGTTTCCACTGTGCTGGGTCTAGAACAGTGATCTCTGCTATGAAACAGTGACATTTTCTATATTTTAGGGACTCACTCTTTAATGTCTCAAGTTCTGCTCTTGTTTGTATGAAAGTAGACAAAGAATAGTGTTTTGAATTCACAAACTAAGAGCACAATGCCAGCTCGACCTCAAACCACACACATTTGTTGCTAATAAACAACTTGTACATTTTTTGAAGAACAAGACATGCTCTGTTAAAAAAAAAAAAAAGACTGAAAGACTTGACTCTTCTGGTTTATGTTTTTTTTTTTTCTGAAGGTATGTAAAAGTACAGGTGCCTTTTGGAAATGGAAACTGACCCTAACACCAAGGCTCATCCTACCAAGCATGAGGGTTGTTTGAAGTTCAACACCTATTATGACAGGAAGCCATTCTAAAAGTAAATTGAATTAAATTATAAAAGTAAGTTTTATTGCAGTTTTATTATAATAATATTATTGTTATTATTGGGGTCAAAACAACCCCACCTAGTTTCACCAGAAAAATGTGACCCAGTGAGTGTTTAATAGAAATGACCAAAAACTAAATCATCACCAAATCAGCGGTGATAATAAAGCTTTATTTGTGCTAATGCACCTGACATAAAAAATGCAAATGGTGTAAGTAAAAAAGTAAAAAATAAATAGTTTAGTGTATTTTTAAATAGGCAAATGAACTGTACACTTCCAAAATAAAAACAATATATATACTCGATCACTTATAATGTAAAAAAATAAATAAATAAATGAAATGACTCAATATTTTGCTGTGGTGGTTATGCTGTGCAGCTTTATATCCTGGGGGTGTACAGTGACCCCACTCAGTAGTCGGCATATGTAAAACATAAGGGTTAAATGCTCCAAAAATATGTAAGCCTCCTTTAGCCCCTGAGTGGTACAGTGCTACACAAGTAGTTTTCTATATGAGACAGCAGTCATATTTGAAGAAAACTAAAAATTTAGGTTTTGCTCAAAGGCTTTGGCCTATTTTTTCCACTAAATTTCTCAAAACTAAAGGTGCATTTGTCTCAACAATTCAGTGGTTCACCAAAACTTTTCAAAAGGTAATTATTCAGCCAAAAGTTGTTTTTTAACCGTGTGAAATAATATGTTTATCTTTATCACCAAATCACTTCCATGTACACAGAATAATAGCTGTTTT
>CM072155.1:1719654-2012888 GCA_036850595.1 Rhyacichthys aspro | reverse complement strand
ATCCAGAGTCCAGCAGTCGTCACCAAGGGTCCAGCAGTCGTTGTCGAGGGTCCAGTTGCCTGCAAGAGAGCCTCCGTTTGGGGTCCAGCAGCCATCACCACCGAGGGTCCAGCCTCCTCCGAGAGAGTCTCTGTCGGGGTCCAGCTGCTGCCACCCAGAGTCCAACAGTTGTCATCAAGAGCCCAGCCGCCTCTGAGAGAGCCTCCGTCGGGGGTCCAACACTCGTCACCAGGAGTCCAGCAGTCGTCACCAATGGTCCAGCAGTTGTCGTCGAGGGTCCAGTCACCTCCAAGAGTGCCTCCGTTGGGGGTCCAGCAGCCATCACCAGGAGTCCAGCTGTCACTACCCAGGGTCCAGGAGTAACCGGCAAGGGTCCAACAGCCGCCATCCAGGGTTCAGGAGTCACTGTCCAGCAGCCCGTCACCATCTCCAGAGACTAGACAAGTCATTGCCGACCTTTTCAAAAGGAGCTGTCACGGTGCCATAAAGGAACTATTGCCTTATGAGCCTACGTCATATTCTGCTTCCAGTGTTGCCAACTTAGTGACTTTGTCGCTATGTTTAGCGACTATTCAGACCCCTATAGAGACTCTTTTTCCAAAAAGCGACTAGTGCCATGTCTAACAACTTTGTTATTGGAGACTTGTTCTCATTCTTCTCAGCGAGCAGCGGGTGCTGCCGTGCGCCCGTCCCAAAGCACTCACAAGCTGCCCAGTCCCCTCGCAGCAGTCCCTCTTAACAGCATCAGAGCAGGAGATGTTCACCACTCCACATCCAACGCGTGGATTTTCATTAAACCGGAGACTCACACAGTCACTCACTCGACTCGTCCACTTGGTGTGCTTCTCTGTGACATAAACTAAACATCTAGTCAGGTAGCTACACTCAAAAATACAGAAAGGAGTGGGAATCAAATCCTGAATCTAAAGGCTCGAAGAAGCCATTTATTGGAGATGATAAATGGACATACAGCCTTACAGGCTGATTTCTATGTGATGTAAAAAACAAAAAAAATTAACAAATGGAAACTCAAAATCATATTCAAAAGGCTACCCAAAATAAGCTGCTTTTTATGGTTACATTTTTAAAGTGCAAAACATTGTTAAGAGAGCTGCAAACAATGAACCCACTCAACAAATTACAGTCACATTATTCTGTCCTAAAATGCTTAGATGTATCTCAGCATAACCTGATGATGCTGAGATATGCTGAGATACATGTATGCAGATGCAGTCCAAAGGGTGTTAATTTGCTGAAACATAATTTAAAACTGTATTCTCACCATTTGAGGTAAAAACTACATCTGAAAGGGGTTGAACATTGTGGTTTCATTGTAAATAGATAATGTTATAATGGGAAAATAATCGCAACTTTTCATTTCTTTTGAAAAAATGCCCCGCAACATCAGGTTTTTAAGACCGCAACAATCAAAAAAATGGCCATGAAATCCTGGAGGGACTGATATTCAACAATACTAAAAGTTGTGTGTACACAGATACTCTGTTGAACTAATAGCACAATAATTCTTCTGGCTCCTAAAAATCAACATAGCAACCTCCATAACGAACAAAAATGCCACCTGAAAGAGCTTCAAACTTAAGGTATGTAACCCAATGGGTGACGTCACACTGCTTATGTCCAGTCCTTATTAAAGTTACTGGTCGTCATAGAGTTTTATGCTCAGATGGCCAGTAGGGATGAGTGGACCAAATTACGCCTATGACAAATTAGTTTTTAAAGTCACATTCAAAATTTGCAGGGGACGCTGGAGAGAGATATTAAATGGGCCATTATATTTGTATATCATTGTGTTCAGGACATTGTTGTGCTTCATTGAGTCCGACTAAAATCGTCAATCTTTGAGACTGTTAGGGGAGGTTGAAAAAGCTCAAAACTAACCAAAAAAAGGGCTCTGGAGGGCGATTTTTAAAGTGTAACTAAACCCTAAAACAACTTTTACAACTTTTTTTTTAGCTGATGATCTGTATAAATAGGGCTTTAGTAATACAGTTTATAGTATAGTTTGTAGTTTTTTGGAAAAAAATTTAAAAAATCATTTCATTTAACATATATTGCGTAAAACCGCATGAGTGCTGCCCTCCTCAGGTTGAACGTTGACGAACGCACTTCCTGGTCATGATGTTAGTTAACCACACCTTTGTAGCAGGTACAAATGAGATGAGTAATGCCAAAGTTACTCTGCCATCAATGCCCCGTACTCTCTAACAATGCCTCATCAGCCCCTGTTTCAGGTTTTGCTGCTGGGCTTTGAATTGATCTGGCTCAGGCCCCATGTCAAATAATCCAACTCCCTCCAGCTCAGGTGAGAGAGGAGAATTAAGAGGGGCTGCTCCGTCGCAAACATACTTGTGCCAATATGACAACTGTCAGTCAGTCACTGTCACTGTGGGCCTCAGGTGCACGCCCCCAGCACAGCCTCGTCCTTAGCTCGTCCCCTCTGTCATCACTGGGCTCTGCCGACTTTTCAAATCACATCTGTGGGTGGAGTTAAGCTCTGACCAGGGGTTGAGCTACCCTCTAAAGATAGATAGATTATATAGATATCATTAGAGGGCGCACACAGGGCACTCACCTTACCTGTGCGATCCGCAAGCAGTTTGTTTGTTTGCTTGCCATCTGCCATCTGCCCCAACAGACCACATAGTGATGGCTTTTTGTGTTGCTGTGTAGCCTTTATTATTACACTATATGCAGGGACAAGCATGACAGAAAGATGATGAGAGAAGACAAGGGGAGGACGAGGATTAGTCTTTTATGCTCCCTTCCTGTTTGAATACATGTGTTCTCACCAGTGTTAATTTCATTGCCGAATAATTTTTGTCATGGTTTTCATTAACGACATATTTTTGCGAAACCAAAAACTAAATAAAAAGTAATTAATGAGACCCAAAACTCTGACTAAATGTATCAACACATTTGTCAACTAATAAAAACTAAACAAAAATGAATGGAGACAAAATCCAATCAAAAGGAGGAGGTGATCCAATCAGAACTCATGTTTGTGATGTTGGACACAAACATTTTTAGAGCCGCAGAAAGACAGGCGATGAAAAGAAAATAGTGTTTCAAATATCAAACTATGTTAACGCTTGGGAGAAAAAGAAAGCGGACATATGGACACAGATTTCAGTTGTGAAAATGTTAAAGGTGAATACTCCAGTGCTCTTTTTTCAATTTTAAATAAAGATATATTTGTGTTTGAAATAACTAGAGTGAAATCTCTTTGTGTTGCACATTCAGACCTCAATACCAGCTGTAACAGGTTAGTAGTAGTTTCATTTCATTCAGGTAGAGATTATTACTTCAGAAAAAGAAATACGCTAAAAATGTATTACCCTTTATATTTTAGTGACTAAATCTATTGTAGATATAGCCAACTAAATTCTTATGATATTTAGTCAACTAAAACTAAATTAAAAGTAATTAGGATTAGATGACTAAGTTATGACTAAAACTAAATTGCATTTTAGTCAAAAGACACTAAAATGAAATTAAAATTTTCTGTCAAAATTAACACTGGTTCTCTTTTTTTTGAGAAAAGCCCACAACACAAACACATCCTAAAGCATAAAAATGTTTAAACAAATATTTGATACCTGTAATTCGTCCACTATGCTCTGTCAACTCATGGATTTTAACCCATTCTTTGCCTTTCTTCTCGTAGATAACCACCACATTGTTGTTAGGACTCACTGCAATCTCTGTAAAAAAACAAACAAAAAAAAACAAAAAAAAAAACAGTGTGCACAAGATTCTCTTGTAGATTATAATATTATATAATAATGATTAAGGGTGGGAATTTAAAAAAAAATTACGATCCATCAGATTTGTATGCCCTTGAAGTTAACAATTCCTCTTATAGATGCTCCTGCTATGAGTCCCAGCAATACATACAGCCCGAGAACTCGCAGCTGTCCCTTTTTTCCTTCATCGGGCACCATAGCATGATGGCCTATGCATTTGTGCATCATGACGTCAAGCGATTTGAGCATAGGAGGGAATCATGGACAGGAAGAAATGATCTAAAGCTTGGCTTTATTTTACTAAATGAGACGAAAGTGATGCTGTTTGCAATAACTGCAGGCTGTTATTTCATGAAATGGTGCAAATACAAGCAACATGCTTAAACCCATGGTACTAAATTACAGGAATGCTGTGTTTTCGATCCGCTGTGTACAACTGCCCGAATGTCCATTGAACAGAGTAATGTAATGTTAAAAAACCCTATGTTATTTATAAATACTCTTGCAATATTCATTTAAGATGATGACAGCCACAGGAAGGATGAAAGCATTAGAATTGTTAATGTTACCTCTCATATTTGCTTCATACCAGTTTTGTGAATGCTATCAAGGCTTCAATCCGTAGCGAGGTTCGCTTGTCTGTGTCCAACTACAGTGTTATGGTGGCGGGGAACTCACGCTGGAAGCTCCGCTCTTAGTGTGGAGCATTTACACTTTAGGCCGGTAAATAAATGACTATAACAGGGAATGGCGTTTGTAAAAAAAAAAATCAAAAGCTTCAAGATAAACAAATTTTTTACTTACTTTACTTAAAACCACTTTAAATAAATAGAACTAGCCGAGTAGCATCAGGCACACATATGTTTTTTTCAAGTTTATCTTTCTCTCTATCTTATCTTTCAAAAATCAAGCATTTTTTTCAATAGCTTCCAGGTCATGTGACCTAGTTACTTCAATCCACTTTATATTCATGGTACTAGCCTAGTAGTACCATGCACACCTCTTTTTTTCCACATTGATCTTTTATTGGATTTTATAGGAATTTGTTTTATACGAAAAATATGGATTTCTTTCTTTCTTCTTGTTCCATCACAGCTGGTCAAACCTAAATCCATTACATGTGAGACCACTCAGCCAAAGTCAGAGACTCACCTTACAGGGCACAGCCCCTAGTTCCTTGTGAGCCCCAACAGTATTCAATGTCTTCTCAAAGTCATGAGACTAATCTGACACAACAAAAAAATGTTGGATCACATAATGACGCTGTGCTGGACATAATGAGAAAACAAAATTAAATCACAACACTCCTAATACAACAAAAATGCCTTTCTGCACTCCCAAAGAGGGAAATTCCCATTTTTGATGGTAACCCGCTAAAATATCACTCTTTCATTAAGGCCTTTGAAAACTGAGTCGAAAGAAACACCAATAACAACAGTGACAGACTATATTTTCTCGAACAGTACACCAAAGGACAGGCAAAGGAGCTTGTGAGAAGCTGTCATCACTTTGAGTCTGAAAGGGGATATTTAAATGCAAAGGCTTTGCTTAGAGAGCACTATGGGAATGAGCTGAAGGTGGCAGCAGCGTACATGGAGAGTGCTCTGGCATGGCCCCAGATCAAAACAGAGGATGTGATGGCCCTCCTGGAGTACAGCCTCTTCCTTTGCGGATGCTACAATACTATGGAGAATGTGCTATATTTAAATGATCTGGACACTCCCTCAAACATGCTTGAGATCATCAGAAAGCTACCTTACAAGCTGAGAGACAGCTGGAAGAGCCATGCATGTGACCTGCAGGAAAAACACAACAGAAGAGCAAAGTTCATGGACATCTCTAATTTTGTGGAAAAACCAGTGAAGATCCTGACAGATCCTGTGTTTGGAAATATCCAGGACACTGCTACATCAACCAAAACTGTGAATAAATCAAGGACTTACCTACACTCCAACATAAAGGGTACCAGCTTCGCCAGCTGGACAGCTTGCACAGTTGGAAAAAATGGCACACAAGGAGAAAATTGACTTCTTGAAGGAAAATGGTGCTTGTTTCAGCTGTTTGTGTATAGGACACATTAGCAAAAACTGCCAAAAGAGGAATTTTGGAGAAACATCCAGGTGTCAGTGGACAGCACTTTGGTCTCTTACAGACTTACAGAACCTGGTGAGCAGGACTGCAAGCTCCCTATTGTGTGGGTCCAAGTTAAGGCAAAGAAGGGCAATAAGGTCATCCATACATATGCCCTTCTGAACCAGGGCAGTTCTGCAGTTTTCTGTACTAAGAGTTTAATGCATAAGCTCCATCTGACAGGAAGAAGAGCCAAATTATCCTGAGAACCTTGGGACAGGAAAAGATGGTCAGTAGCTACATTGTGCCAGTGGCCATATTTGAGACACCTATACTTACCACAGATAGATGCTGGGATTGAGTTGCTGATAGGGACCAATGTCCCTAGAGCCATGGAACCACTGGACGTCATCTGCAGTGGGGACAATGGACCCTATGCAATTAGGATGGTGCTGGGCTGGACAGTGATAGGAAACAGTGGACAGGCCGCTAACTGTGAGGAGCCAGTAACTGTAAACAGAGTCTCCATTGTAAACTTGGATGAACAGCAATTTTAGATGAACTTCCCTGACTCTGCTGTGGAAGAAGTTGGTCTGTCCAGAGAGGACCTGAGGTTCATGAGTTTGGTCACAAAGTCAGTAAAACGCCTTGATGGCCACTACCAGGTCGCCTTACCTTTAAAAAATCCAAATGGCAGCATGCCAAAGAACAAGAAAGTGGTGGAATAGTGCCTAGAACATAGGAAGAGGAGGCTCCAGAGGGAGCCGCGCTTTCACATTGAGTATATAAAATAACCTTTATTAGTGACCTACTTGTAAATGGATGTGCTGAAAATGTACCTGATGAAGAGCTGAACAGGGAACAAAAGGAAAAGGAGAGACTTAAAAAAGAAAACCAAGAACAATCAAACAAGACAAAGGAAGAAGACCGAGCACCCAGAAAAGACCAGAGAACAGCCAGGAGAACAATTGCAGCTCCAGAATCCTCTGTTGCAGCCAATGACTTTCCAGTAAGGAGGACCAGGTTTCGCTCCAACTCCTCCAACCCAGGAAGGATTTGCCAGTCCAGAAAGCTGCATTCATAGCAAGCAACCGAAGGAGAAAGGCTGCTGTGACACCTGTTCAAGAGGCTGCTTCATCACCAGGAGAACTCTCTAGGTTCAACTCTAGAAACTCTCTGAACTCTGTGGTTTGCTCTCAGAGCAGAGGAAGCAGATAGAGAGGAAGAGGCTGGAGGACTGAGGTTGAGCCTGAGCCAGAGCTAAGAAATGCACACCTGAATATGGGGAAGACAGGTCAAATCAATGCACCAGTGATAATCCATTCCAAAAGGCAAAAATAGGATCTAAGGAGAGCCCAGACACTTCCTTAGTCAGTGATGACGCTGTGAGAAAGGGAGGAAGAAAAGGGGAACAAGAGGACAGTGGCTCAACTGGCAACAACTCCATGGATCAGGAAACAAATTTGGAGGAGCAAGAGCAGCCCCAGATGCCGACAAGCAGTGCTTCCCGGAAGCGACACCTGTCTAACTCAGATTCCTCTCCCCAAACCTCAACTGATTCATCTTCAATAAATAAACTTGCATTTTGCGGAAAGTGTGGCTACCTGCATGAAATATGTCTCCTGTTCATTGTGAACTTGGGGCTAAACTGGCTACTAAGTTAACATAGAAAAGATGTCGACATGAACTGAGGACAAACAAACCAACACTTATGGCATTATACTTCTGGCACTACTAGGCTAGTACTATGAATATAAAGTGGACTGAAATGACTAGGTCACATGACGGGAAGCTATTGAAAAAAGAAATTGATTATTGATATAAAAGAAATCATATAAAAATCTAAATCTAAACTTGGTAAAAAAATATATGTGTGCCTGATACTACTCGGCTAGTTCTATTTATTTAGAGTGGTTTGGAGTAACCAGATTTGTTTATCTTTAAGCTATTGATTTTTTTTATTTTTTTTACAAACGCCATTCTCCGTTATAGTCAGTTATTGACGGTCCCTAAGTGTAAATGCTCCGTGCTAATTGTGGAGCTTCGAGCGTGAGTTCCCCACCACCATGACACAGTAGTCGGACACAGACAAGGGAACCCTGCGGTGAAAGTGTGGAGCTGAATATCTCACGTCAAACTAACTTCACTGCGGTGATGAAACACTGGACAGAATGTGAACCATCAGAGGGACATAAAAGGAGCTGTAACAGGTAATGCCTTGTTCAAAACATTTGACTTTAGTTTTTGTCAGTGCTGTGCTCAGGTTTGTGAACACAGGTGAAGATAATGCTTTATTAGAGTTAGACCAACAGTGGAGACATTTTACAGAAATTATAAATAAATTTAAAAATAATAAAGCCAATACAATAAAAGTGTAATGTTGTTGTAATGGCTGTTGTAGTCAGTGGTTTAGTTTGTTTATTTTATTGATGTGTAAATACTATATTCTCTATTTTTTCTGTTCATTTAGGAAGGGAAGAGAAGAGAAGGTAAAACAGGACGACTTCTGGAGAACTACAATCACAGCCTACAACCATTGTCTGTAAAATGTATACACAGTGCTCTGTCTACATGAGACGGAGACCTACAGCTACATCACTAGAAGTAGACTCTTCACAGAGGCCTTAGTCTCTGGCCTGAAGATGTAAAGAACTGCTGCTCCACTTTCTCTTTGTTCACAGCTGCACTCAGAGGAACTGCTCTGGAGTTTTTACACTACATTTAGACTCACTTTACATTACCGTATTTTCCGGACTATAGAGCGCACCTAAATATAAGCTGCACCCACTAAAATTTAAAAGAAATATATATTTTGTCACATATAAGCCGCACCGGACTATAAGCCGCCGATACCCAGGCTGAGAAATAAGATATTTACACAGAAAAATTTTGTACCATAAGTGTTTATTCATATACCTGAACTTATTGTTTCCGAACAGTGCCTGTAACACGGCAGTAAAAGTGCTGCTCAAACAGAACAGAAAAGTCATTGATGGTTTTATTCATCTTCCTCCTGTGCTCTAAAACCAAGTTGCTTTATTTTTCTTCCTCCTGCGTACTGAAACCACTGAACACCAAACCACTGTCACTTTTTCTTCCTGCGCACTGTTCAAGCACAACTGCGCAACTATTAAAGTCGCTCCATTCTCCCGTGCACTGAAACCACAAGTCACTATTCATCTTCCTCCTGAGCACTGAAACTACTGAACACCAAACCACTGTCACTTCATTTGTTTTCCATTATGAGGGGGTGAGGGTGTAAAAATATTACCGTATTTTGCTGTTGTGCGTCTTGGATTGCATGTGCTAAGAATAAAAACTGGTGATTTCTTGTATGCACTGAAAACAGCTGCCTCGTTTGTCTCGTTTTTGCACTTCCTGCTAGAGCGCCCCCCTGAGGGCTGAAGAAAAATTCATAGAAAAGCCGCATCTCTGTATAAGCCGCATGGTTCAAAGCGTGGGAAAAAAGTAGCGGCTTATAGTCCGGAAAATACGGTACTCTGTTCTCAGAGAAGTAGCAGTAGTCTGATCATTTCTACAGTAGACCACATTTACTGTATTGTGGACATTGAAACGAGACAACCCAGTTCTAATGAGTTGTATCTGATAAGATTATGTGAAACACAACAGTGCTATAAACCAAAATATTTCATACATGAAGACACTTTCTCTGTGGACTGTTTGTTGTCTCTGAGTCTGGATAAAGTGTGTTTTGTCTGTAGCAGTATTCTCCCCTTCTCTTGTTCTTCATCCTTCTAGAGTCAGCCTGGACAATGACGGTGTTTGACATAACACTATAGTTACAACACAAACATGAATGTATAATAATACAGTTTTGACAAAAAAAACAAAAAACCACACATTAAACAAACTAAAACCCTGAAGTCAGGTAAATAATAAACAGGACTAACTGTATCTGTGTGATTTATCTCAAATGCATGTTGTAAAACGTTTTTATAGACAGCACAGGCTGCAGTGTGATGTCTGGTAATAACAATAGCTACTGATTCTACATGTATTATAATAAAAATAGACTTTGTGAGTGAAATTATTTATCTCAGTGTTAATAGAGAGCATACAGAGACGACTGAATGTATTTTACATCGGACTGACGGTAGATCAATGTTTAGCTTGTATCAAAGTGCACTATGTTTTGAGATGAGTAGAAACAAATAAAGGCTGTGACAAATATATTTCTCTTTTCCTCTACATGTTAGTCGTAACGCCACAAACTCTCAAATAACTCTATCAAGTGATAAATGATCTTTTCCAAAGTAAAGCATTTGTACAATGACATTTGAATATATATATATATATATATATATATATATATATATATATATATATATATATATATATATATATATATATATATGTATATATATACATATATATATATATATATATATAAAAAGCCTACTACACTAGCATCAGAGAACTCAGACAGGACTCTAACGGAGATATATCTGCATAAAAAGATTTATTGTCATATAATACTGTACCGTATCAGTTCAGGATCAATTCGCTTGTATTCTGTCTTTGTCAGTCTTGTAATGTAAACACAGCATGTTTTTTATTTAAGCATTTCTTTTTTTATTTAAACAATTATTTGACAATGAGCACAACTTAAATTTATGTATTTACTTTTTGGATTTGTCAGTTTTGGTCCTCCATAACCTTGCTCAGAACATATGCTTATTTGCATATTTTATCTTTGCATGGACATACACAACATTGGGGTCCTTGAGGTCTGAACCTTCCAGAGTTAACAGCTTATATTATCCAACTAAGTCTCACCAAGTTAACTTTAGTAAACTCATTTGATACCTTGTTTTATGGTCTATGACTTAAAGCTTAGAATGTGGTCTAACGGGTACTGAAAATTTACCCGTTAGACCATATTCTTTCCTGTAATACAATTTCTCATCATCCCCCACCTTGCATTTGAACAAGTCTCACTTTGGTTTTAGCTGTTCAGCTCAAATTGTTCTAGGTACATTTGATTAGGATGTATCCTCCTGAGTCAGATTGCCTCTAAATGTGTCTCAGATTTAATCTCTTATAATGAATTCAGTGCATTTACACATGACATAAAGACTGAAAGCAAAATTTCTGATCACGCCAGGCGTAATGAGAGCCCCAGGTTATTATTACATACAGCACACTTTATTTTCTATAGTGTTTTTGTATAATAAATAAGGATCAATCCTATACAAAGCCTTATCTTTCAGCATTGTCCACCAGTGTGTGCTAATATAAACCATTCATTTGTGATGACTGAGGTCACTATGGGAGAGGAGTTCAGGAGAGGGTTTATTCTAACTGTGACTGAATGCACAGTCTTCTTGAGCGAGGCTCGCTCATTGCATTTGCTGTATTGATAATCAGATTCCCTGTGGCTCTCCAAGTCACATTAATGCAATTAGCGGAGGAAATGTATCTGCCGGCTCTGTGCAATAGTCAGATTTATAAAAAATATATGCAGGAGGGTGGTGCATAACCTACGTGTCCTGTCTTTGTTCCAGGCGTGGCAGGAGAGTGGCTCCAGGCCAAAGCTGTACAGTAACATGTCTCAACAGGGACTGAGAGGAGGCGACTGGAATGTGAGCTCTGCTGCAAGAGATATTAGGACATACCATTATTTTCAAACAAGAGCTGTAGATATGATGTGCTACAGGATTTTGCCTGGGTACACTCATTTAACACTTATTAGTTTTAATAAAATGTTGATCATAGAGATTTCGGTGATTCAAGTTAGGTAATTCAATGAATTTACTGTAGGTATATACTATTTGGTTTCCACATATATTTACTGTACTATTTAATGATGTTTTACCCAAAATATTACAGATTCTTTAACACTGTAAGTAAACTGACTAACTAGCTGAAATACAATATGTCGTTTAACAAAAGGAGCAGAGAGTAGAAAACAGCAAGGAACTCTGAACTCAGACTTTTCTGACTGGACTAAAGGCAAAACCATCTTTTTCATTGCCTTTTCTTTTTTGATTTGACAGGACTTTTACCCCTTGGATGTTGTTATAACTGTAAATGTAACTAGGAATACAGTGGGATCATTTTAATTCATTTTTGGTCCAGGTAAAAGTCTTAACCACTTGGAACTTTTCTTATGACTAAGTCATTTAACTGACCTAGACTGCTTCACGGAAAATAACTATGCATTTTTCCCAACAGCAAAGGCTACATGTTGTAACTTACCTGAGCTGTGTGGTCAGGTTAAAAAGGCAGCAATGGTGAGGTGTAGCGTGGTATTCGTGGACTCTGGGCAGTCAACACGAATGCAGTCTGTGTGAAATTGTATCTCACTGTGGTTTTACTTAGAGGGGAGCGTCTTCTCGGAGCTGTAAGCAAGTGGCTCAGTTAAAGCAAGGTGTGTTTTGCATAATGCTGTTCATTCTAACCTTTCGTGGCGCCGCCCCCTGTGCCGGCGATACTGTCATCTGAAGCTTGTGAGAGATGAGAGAGATGTGTTTGGGCATGGTTAAAAACCAGCGGCAGGGGTACAAACCTGTACTTCCCTCCGTAATAATGGGAAATGTTCGCTCACTTTGTAACAAAGTGGATGGACTGTCCGCGAGTGTTCGCTATGATCGTCTATTCCGGCAGAGCAGTTTACTGTGATTCACGGAAACCTGGCTTACGGAGAAGATACCGGAGTCCCAGGTGAAAATAGACGGGGACAAAGACCCGAAAGTGACATCTAAAAAGCAAGGCGATGTGCCTATACGTAGCCTAAATGATCGCTGTAGTCACCCGCCACGTAAGCATAAAAGAGAGTCTGTGATCCAACTTTTTCATATTTCAGGCTTCAGTCTGCTCCAGCAACAAGAGGACTGTGGGCAGATTCTCTTATTGGATCCATCGATGGACTACTGACCCTACACATACAGCAGCTACAACAAGGTGTGTGTTGAAAATGAAATGAATGTTTTCACCTTTTAGCACCCCATTATACTAACTATACTAGTATTCAAACCAGTTATGAGTTTATATACAAAGTGTAATACTTCACTTGTTCTTCACACTGCTCTGGGGAAGGGCCCTAAAAGTGGATACAATAAAATGCAATGTCAAATGTGTGTCAATTATACTTGCTCAAACTTTTTGAAAAATCGTGTGTTATATGTTCTTTCATCAGCAGCAAAGCTCCAGTCGACCCCTGCCTCACTGCAGAGCCTCAGCTTGGACCATCTCATCTTTGACATAATGCACTGCTCCTCACCACAAACCTTCACCACGGGCCCCACTGGAGACAAATCCACTAACTGTTATTACCATTACTGATATTATTGTGATCCAATGGAGCATTCAGTTTTTGCTTAGTCAACTGAACTTTCTCGTGTGAGATGAATAACTTATGTTACACAAACGTGTTCCTGTTTTCCCAGATGTTGCATTTAGTCACAAAATTAATGTGAAATAAAAATAAGTTTTTAGATGTAGTTTTGTCAAACCAGACATAAGCTGTTTGTTTGGTTACAATAAATAGGTCTCAAGTAAAAGGTCTCAGTTCAATTACTACTTTTATCAAGTAATGAGATTTAGTGCAATGAAAAGAAAGAGTTATTGATTATTTTTAGAAAACTGCTGGTGAAAGGATTACCCAATTGTTATTGAAAAAGTATTTAATGAGTGTAAATCAAATAAATTATTTATACATTCTATGGTGTAAATTTAGGCTACTAAGAATAACATGCACAATAATGACAAAAAGTATTAACAAAATATGTTTTACTAAATATACTTAGCTAAATATGTAAATATAAGGCAAGACTACTACTAGTTATATGAGGCCATGTTTAGAACTAAATATTACAAATACAACACAAGAAGTTTGCTTCAGAGGAATTGGTGGTTGTCTAATTATCTGTAAAAAGTTTAGTTTACTCAGGTCTGTTATAGCTGATGTAAACGGTCCATGTCTACAATCTCTCTCTGGACTTTCTCAGCACCTTTGGCCATATTTCATATATATTCAGCTATTATCAAAATTCTCTCCACCAGGTCACGATTTAAATACAAAATTAGTTCAAATTTAGTTTCAAGAAATGTTTCAAAAAGGTAGTTTTATATATTCTAGATGCTGCCAAAAACAAGAATTATGTAATTTCACTGATACATCTTACATCAAATGTCTTCTCATTTCCATGGTGGTGACATAGAGAATTGCGCTGGAAACACTGCCCTCTGGTGTTGAAAGGTGGAATTATTTTTATTTTATTTTTTTAAATAACAAAGTGCTCCTTTAAATGGTGCTGGACTGGATGTGATTCGATGATTCTGACTTTACGCATGAACACAGTAGACTAATCTCATTAACCACAGAAGGCAATTCTGATAACTGTAGCTCAGCAATTACTTTATTACTAAATTGCCCCCAGTTTGTCAGACTGGGTGACAAATTTTCAGACATGATTTAAACTTATACAGGAGCTCCACAAGGCACTGCTTTATCCCTGTTTTTATTCACCCTATACACTGCTGACTATATGCATAGTCATGCAGCCTACCAGATGCAAAAATTCTCTGACGACTCTGTATTATTAGGGCTGATTCTTTTAAATGTTTTTTTTTTTTTAATGTATGATGTAAGTAACCCTTGTCATATTTTGTCGTGTATAGAGACACTGTTGTACTTTAATTTTTATGTTACTTTGTTTTTGGTTGGAATCGGCCCACTTCCGGTCTCCGTGTGTGTGTGTGTGTGTGTGTGAGTGTGTGTGTGTGTGTGAGTGTGTGTGTATATATATATATATATATATATATAGAGCTAGTGAGGAGGAGGGGGGCCACTTCGTCGAACCCGCCTGCTCCGAGTACGAGGGGAGCCGCTGCGATGACGCCGGCTCCTCCGCCTCTGGTGTGCAGCAGCATCGCTATCCTCTGGATGACATGCCGTCGCTGTTCTTGTCCGCCGCTGACCGCATTGGCTTATCTCTCCCACCAGCCTACTGATAGGGCCCCGGTGGACTTCACCTTGGGATTAGCGTCACGGGCCCGGTCACGGCCGCGTGTCTCTACTCTCTGTCCTCCCATGGCCCCCATCGTGCACTACGCTCAGCGGGAGTCCACTCTCGGCGAAATCCCCCGCTCGTGGCTACATAGGGTACTGTAACGTTGTGGGCTGGAACGACGCCGCCAGCGTGCCACCCATTGAGGACGGGGTAAGAATGTGCCTGCTCCCTTCGTCCACTCCGTGGCCCAGCGGCAAACCGGCGCTGCCCTCTGAGAGGGACCGGCAAATGGCGGCACTTCTGGACCGTTGCTATGCTAACGCTTCCCAAGTAGTGGCGTTGGCTAGCAATATGGCCTTTTTGGCGGGCTCCCTGGACCAACTCACGCATGAGCGGTCTGTGCTCACCTCGGAGGAGATAGATGAGGTCCAGACTTCTGCAGCGGCGTTTCTGCGTATGTCCCAAGCTTTCGCCATTGACGGCGGCCGGACCATGTGTGCTGCCCAGCTCGGCGCTAGGCACCTGTGGCTCGGCCTGTCCTCGCTTAAAGAGCAGGAGCAGAGACGCATCTTGGGTCTGCCGGTGTCCACCGCGTCTCTGTTTGGGCCCGACATCCAGTCGCTCGTAGACCGGCTGGAGTCGGCTTCCAAGGCTTCGCAACAGCTCGCCCCTCATCTACAACCGCGCGGCGAGCAACGGGACGCCTGGCGCCGGCGTGCGGATCATCGCCGGGGCCGAACCTCCGTGGTTTCCCGGGGGACTGTGAGGGTCCGTTCCACGGTCGCTGCCGCTGATCCAACCCCGCCGTCTCGGAGTGTGGGCCGAGCGGGCTCAGGGAGAGGAGATGGGCTGCGACAGGGGAAGAGCTCCGGCGCTGCTCGCTCTCATTCTTCTAATGTGGTATCTCGTTATGCGAATAAAGGCCGTCAGGCCCGTTACTACGTCCTTAAAGAGCAGACTTCGCACACACATGCCACTTCACGGTCTCGGTGCACTGCTTATGCTGAGCCCCGCGGGGCTCGCAGCGCAGCGCCCGGTCCTTGCCCTGCTGGTGTCTGGCCGCCTCCCGCGTCCACGCCGCGCAGGCGGGTGCAGCTTGATGTTCACGGCCTCACCACAGTGGGGGCCGCTGACGCGTGTGTGGCACGGAACTCTACTGTGTTGAGAGCGCTTAAGAGGCGCCATGATGCCCGCGCGTCACCTTCTGTTGTAACGTGCAAACGGCCCAGATTTTACGCTGCTGCCGCCAGGGGCGGTGCACAGGAGTGCGGGCCCCGATCAGTTGGTTGGAATTGGGACAGCGGGCGGGCCCATCTCTGTTCTAGGTCAGGTTGTGGTCCAGCCCCTGACAGCTTTCTTTGCAGTTTGGATACAGCTCCTCGGTCCTCTGTCACCTTGGTTGACCAGGACGCTGAGAAGGGGCTACGCTCTACAGTTTGCCCGCCTTCCTCCTCCTTTCAGCGGTATCCTTCGCACTCGGCTAGTGTCCCGTGCAGTGGCCACTGCCCTTCAGGAGGAAGTGTCCTCGCTCCTGCGCCGCGGAGCTATTTCGGAGCTGGACCCAGCGGAGGCAGCTTCAGGCTTCTACTCCCCCTACTTCCTGGTTCCAAAGAGGAGCGGGGGTGTGAGGCCGATTTTGGACCTACGTGTTCTCAACAGTTATGTGGCCACCAGGAGGTTTCGCATGCTGACGGTGAAGCACCTCTTGGAGAGCGTACGTCCGGGGGATTGGATGACGTTGATCGACCTCACGGACGCTTACTTTCACGTCCCCATCTTGCCAAGGCACAGACGGTTCCTAAGGTTTGCCATCGGGGACCGTTGTTTTCAGTACAACCGTCTCCCGTTCGGGTTCTCCCTCGCCCCACGCACCTTTTCGAAATGCGTGGAGGCGGCGCTGGAGCCTCTGCATTGTCAAGGTCTCAGGATTCTGACCTACATCGACGACTGGCTCATTCTTGCTTCCTCCCGTCTGGAGGCCGAGGAACACACGGCCAGGGTACTACGCCATGTCCAAAGGTTGGGCTTTGTAGTAAACCGGGAGAAGAGCATGCTGCTGCCAGCCTAGCAGGTGACGTACCTGGGGCTGGAGCTGGATGCACAGGCAATGCGCGCTCGGCTCTCCATGGAGAGACAGGGGGCTCTCCTGGGGTTGGCACGGAGACTGAGGGCAACTCCTACAGCCTCATCTCATCTGGTACGGTCGCTTCTAGGCATGATGGCATCCGCTCACCCGGTGGTGCGCCTGGGGCTCCTCCACATGAGGAGACTCCAGCGCTGGTTTGTTCGGCTTCGCCTGCATCCCACACGGGACAGACAGAAGCTGGTCTCACTCTCCCCGGCTGCGCGGGGGGACCTCGATTTTTGGTTGGCCCCAGGCCACCTCCAGCGAGGAGTGGACCTGGGCTGTGTTCCACGATACACAGAGGTGTTCACGGATGCCTCCCTAGCTGGCTGGGGTGGAACTCTCGGGCAGGACGCTGTGGGCGGATCCTGGGAGTCACCGCTCGGTCACATCAACCTCCTGGAGATGGTGGCAGTGCAGAGGGTTCTCCTGCACTTTGCTCCCAGACTGGAGGGGAGACATGTGATGGTCAGGTCGGACAATACGACAGTTGTGGCCTACCTGAACAGACAAAGGGGGACAAGGTCCCCCTCCCTTCACCGGAGGGCGGCAGAGATCCTGCTGTGGGCGGACTCCCACCTCGCCTCCTTGAGGGCACGTCATGTTCCTGGTTCCCTGAACGCTGGGGCGGACAGGATGTCCCGAGGGGGACCTCTTCGCGACAAGTGGGGCCTGGCTCCCCACATTGCGCGCCTAGTGTGGTGCCGATTCGGTCACCCTGTGGCCGACCTTTTCGCAAATGCAGAGAACGCACAGTGCCCACTCTGGTTCTCGCTCAGGTCGGCAGACAACGCTCCTCTGGGGGTAGACGCGTTGGCACACTGGTTGTGGCCGGCAGGTCTCCTCTATGCCTTCCCACCTCTGTATCTACTAACGCCCCTGCTCCACAGAGTGAGGTCTCAGAATCTCCACATTCTGGTGGTGGCCCCCGACAGCCTGGGCACCAGGTGGTACCCGGATTTGGTACAGATGGCAGTGATGGATCCCTGGCCCCTCCCCAACGAGCCCGACGCATTGCTGCAGGCAGGGGGGGGCTCTCCAGTCTCGTCCCTTCCTGGGACGCAGACTTCAGGTTTGGAGGTTGAGAGGGGGAGGCTTGTGAGCCTTGGACTCCCCTTGGCTGTGGTGTCCACTATCCAATGTTCCAGGGCTGCTTCCACGACCAAAGCTGACAGTGGTCGCGCTGCATCCACCTTGGCAGCCATTACTGCTGGTCATGAGGGCTTTGGACGCTTCTCGGCACGTAGCCACCCCTTGGTGAAGCGTTTTCTCCGAGGGGCTTGTCGGATGAGACCACCTCCCAGACAGGTGGTTCCTCCCTGGGATCTCCAGACAGTTTTGGATGGACTGTCAGGGCCTCCATTTGAGCCTTTGGAACGGGCAGAGATACGTTTCCTATCCTTTAAGACTGCCCTTCTTTTAGCACTGGCTTCTGCTAAGAGGGCGGGGGAGTTGTGCGCTCTGTCAGTCCACCCTTCGTGCCTGTCATTCAGTGAGGACGGAGGCTTGGTGCACCTTTGGCCCAACCCAGCTTTCCAGCCTAAGGTCATCCTCTCGGCTTTCCGAGTCAGGGCCCTTTGCCCCCCTATGGAAGGGTTGGCAGTGGACACGCAGCTGCAGGTGCTGTGTCCAGTCAGGGCTCTGCGCTGCTATGTTCGACAGACGGCTGGTTTTCGCACGTCAGACCAGTTGTTTGTTGGTTTTGGAGCCAAGAGACGTGGGGCCCCGCTGTCGTCCCAGCGTTTGGCCCACTGGATCTGTGGGGGTATTCAGGCTGCCTATGAGGCTCAAGGTCGGCCTCCCCCGGCGGTGGTAAGGGCACATTCAACCCGTGGGGTCTCTACTTCGGTGGCCCTGTGTAGGGGTGTGACTGTGGAAGACATTTGCCTGGCTGCTTCCTGGTCCTCTGTGTCTATTTTTGTGCCGTCCTATCTCTTGGATGTGTCCGCTGGCTCTGTTGCCCACACTGTGCTAGGTGTGGGTCAGGGCGCCCATGCATGAGACGTGGGCTCGCACCTGCTGGTGTGTTTGTGGTTAGTGCCCATATGCTCTTGGGAGAGGCGATTGTGGGCTTAGTGTCTAGTGTTAGACAGGCCGCTCTTGGGAGAGGTGGTCTGTCGGCCTATTTCTTGGCCCCTGTTGGGGCTTTGTGTGCTTGCAACGGCCTTGGTTGCTCTTGGGAGAGGTGACTTGGGGGCCGCTGTTTGGGGTGTGTAGGGCTGCTCTTGGGAGAGGCAAGCCTGCATAGCCTTTTTCTGTTCCCGCGCCAATCTTTGTGAGCCTGTCCAGCTGGGAGTACATTTTTCCCTACGGCCTTCGCCTGGGTGGGTAACCAATAGCGAAGCCCATAGGTGGGCGTAGCACACATGATGTAGAAATTATAGTTACTTGATGTAACTACAGTTCTACGAATGTGTGCGTAGCCCACCTACTCTCTGGCCCAGCTGGACCGCCTCCCTTTACTGAGCTGATTCGAAGAAGGGAGTGTGTTGGGCTGGCCTGTTTATATAGCCCCTGGGCTTTGCCAGGGCACAGGTGTGATTGGCGCGGTGAATGTTTTGATCTGTCTCAGTGGCGCTGGCACCCGCCAGAGAAGTAACCAATAGCGAAGCCTGTAGGTGGGCTACACACACACATTCGTAGAACTGTAGTTACATCAAGTAACTATAATTTACTCTGCAACGACGCTGTGTGTGAGCACTTGAACACATCATAAACTATGGTAGACTGAGCTTGTTCTTCTAAAGTTTTTACGACATGAACAGAGCAAAATAACAGACAGGAGCCAGCGGCAGTGTGACCCAAAATATGTGTCCCTGTTGATCTAAAAAATGAGTGAGTCTGTCTCTAAACACTGCTCGCGTTTTTTCTTTTTTCATCCGTGCGTGTGTCGCTCTGTGTGACCGTGTTCAGTCGCTGCAGTGACCCCGTTCTGACAGAGACCACCTCTGGAGGCGTGAGCTTGTACTGAGGGCTGTACCACAGGTGTGGTTACCTGCTACAAAGGTGTGGTTACCTGCTACAAAGGTGTGGTTACCTTACATCATGACATCATCATGATCAGGAAGTACGGTCGGCAGCGTTTAACCTGAGGAGGGCAGCACTCATGCGGTTTTACATGTGTTTTACACCATATTTATGAAATTTGACGGATTTTTCAAATTTTGTCAAAAATAGGACTATAAACTATGAACTGTATTACTAAAGCCCAATTTATACACACCATCAGCTAAAAAAAGTTGTTTTAGGGTTGAGTTACTCTTTAAAAAAACAAGACCCAAACGGGAGTGTGACCGGCGTCGGAGGAAGACGAGCCAGAGTCGGCCGCGAGAGCGAAGAGCTGCTCTGGGGATTAAACAGACCCAGAATCGGTTTTCTTTTATTCAAAAGGTAAGACATCATCACTGACCATGTGAAATATCTTGTGATGCTTTGTTATCAGTTGTCTAATGCTAAATAACAATAGAATGCTTCCGAAACGGGGATGCTAACCAGCTAACAGCAACTCTCTAAATAAGTTTGTTTTGAATGGATTAAATACCTTCAGACCATAACTGCGTTATGATCCTGAGGCTTATGAATCTGACAAATGTGCTGTCCTAGCGTTACTTTATCAGCTGTCTTCACACAGCAGCTAATGCAAACTCTGTGTGGCATTTTTGAGTTACACTAACATTGGCTCGTTTGCTAAAGAAACACCAGAAAACGCGAGCCATTACACAAACGTTACAATTGTTTGTTAGACAGAACGTAATTGTCATCACAGACGAGCTAAAGGTAACTCTACCTCACGTCTTTCACTGGTTACCTCGTTATATTCATGTCATGATTATTTACAGGACTGTTTATTGTAATGAAAATCACATCCGCTTGTCTCGGTTGTGATACACAGTACGACACACAATAGAGCGTATAAATAAAAACGTGATGGGATTAGCTGTGCTTATACATTCATTTGTATGTTAGTTGACTAATTATCAAATGGTAAGCTGGTTAGTAACATGGAGGTAATTGATCAATGAAAATGTAGTTATATTTTGTTTATTTGTTGAAAATACAGTGGCACTGTTAATAGTAATGCTGTTGTAAATACAATCATATTGTATTTCCCTGTAATCTAACAATAGGTGAATTGTTTACAGCTATGAGAAAACAACAGAGGGAAACGCCAAGAAAAGAGACAGGATTGCCACACCATCCTGAATCAATAACTGCAGGATCTGACAGGTAAGTTTGTTTTCAGTTAGTATTTCAGATAAAAAAATGAACTCAGATGTGATCATTCCTTTTAACTTAGACTCTAAATTCAATATATTTAGGCTGTGTACTGCACCACGTCAGCGGTGAGCATGAGTGGGCCCTCAGCAGGTCCAGCATGCACCTCTAGATGTGGGACAAAGAGGTCATGGGCCAGATGACCCTGGTCTCCTTCCTGGGGTTGTGTCCTCACCTACAGCTGAACTGGCCCAAACACTACTCTGCAGAGGACAGGTATGTCAGCCACATGCCCACAGTCCTTACCTGTCTCTCACAAGAACCGTTTTGTTCAGGTATCATGCACCAGTGGAGAAGTGTAGCCTGTTTTGTTATTTACATCATAATATCAAGATGCACATATCTACAATACTGTGGACATGTTTGTTACCTGCCAAACTTTATCTGTATTATCTATGTATTGTATCTTATAATAAAGTAAA
This sequence comes from Rhyacichthys aspro, assembly GCA_036850595.1. Lineage (NCBI taxonomy): Eukaryota > Metazoa > Chordata > Actinopteri > Gobiiformes > Rhyacichthyidae > Rhyacichthys > Rhyacichthys aspro. The sequence goes on along the minus strand of CM072155.1, from coordinate 1,991,257 downwards.
TAAATTAATGTCATGACTGTAAAAATGACACCAATGCTTATTATTCTCTCTTTCTTTAGAACATGACATAAGTGCTCAAATACAGCAACTCCTTTACTATAAATGTGTAGGAAAGAATTTATAAAAATATATATTAACCCTTTAGGCGCCGAGGTTTATTGCTGGTCGCTGGCTCCCCCGTGTGACTGCCCCCCTCTAAAATAAAGTTCAAGCCAGGACCAAGCTCCATGAGCCTGGCATAGAACCACGGCCTCACAAGGGGTCTGGATCGCAGTAAACGTGGGGGGAGCTGGCCAGAACGCGGCTGCATGCGCCCGGGACGCAGCCACAGCCTCACACGGGGGTCTGGGCCTGGTCAAATGAGGCTGAAAAGACCGGGGAAAGAGGCCCCTGGGCCCGCAGTAAAGAGAGAGGGATGCCCGGGAGGGCAAAGAGGAGGGTAAAGAGGAGGGGAGATGTCCGGGACACGGCTGTGTAAGCCTGGGCTACAGCCACAGCCTCACACAGGGTATTCATCCACGCAAAACAGGCTAAAAAGACCGAAGCTAGACGCCCCTGGGACTGCAGTAAAGAGGAGGGGAGATGTCCGGGACACGGCTGCGTAAGCCTGGGCTACAGCCACAGCCTCACACGGGGTATTCATCCACGCAAAACAGGCTAAAAAGGCCGATGCTAGACGCCCCTGGGACTGCGGTAAAGAGGAGGGGAGATGTCCGGGACACGGCTGCGTAAGCCTGGGCTACAGCCACAGCCTCACACGGGGTATTCATCCACGCAAAACAGGCTAAAAAGACCGAAGCTAGACACCCCTGGGACTGCGGTAAAGAGGAGGGAAGATGTCCGGGACACGGCTGCGTAAGCCTGGGCTACAGCCACAGCCTCACACGGGGTATTCATCCACGCAAAACAGGCTAAAAAGATCGATGCTAGACGCCCCTGGGACTGCGGTAAAAAGGAGGGGAGATGTCCGGGACACGGCTGCGTAAGCCTGGGCTACAGCCACAGCCTCACACAGGGTATTCATCCACGCAAAACAGGCTAAAAAGACCGAAGCTAGACGCCCCTGGGACTGCGGTAAAGAGGAGGGGAGATGTCCGGGACACGGCTGCGTGAGCCTGGGCTACAGCCACAGCCTCATACGGGGTATCCATACACGCAAAACAGGCTAAAAGCATAGAGGCCAGACACCCTGGGCCCCACGGTTGCACCCCGCTCACCCCTCGTGCACGTTCCCCCACCATTAAGCCCCCTTCCGGGTTATTGGCCAATCCACGGGCTCGCTGGAGGTTCGTGCCCCTGGTACCTCGTACACAATGCCCCTAGTACTCCGTACACAAAGCCCCTGGTACTCCGTACACATATCAGTCCACCAAGCCACTGGTACTCCGTACACATATCAGTCCACAAAGCCCCTGGTACTCTGTACACAAAGCCCCTGGTTGGAGGTATTCTGATTGACACCAAGAGTAAAATAAACAAGGATCATGGCTATCGGCTTCCGGTTATGGCGACCATGTGAAAGGACGTGTTTTTGCCGCTCTGCAGTTCTGCTATATTTTTTCTAAAAGTTATTTTCCTTTGCTACAAAACAAAGTTTTAATGCGTTTGGGTGGACAGAATAATGCCTAAAGCAGCTAAAATCGGACAAGAAGCGAGTGAAAAATCGAAACAGCCCAAGTTATCTGAGTTTCGTCTTCGTGGCGAGGCGCAGAAGGCTAACGCTAGCACTGCTCAAATGGCGGCGAAAAGTGGAGAGGAGAAACTTGAAGGCAGCAAGGTGGACGAAATACTGTCCATCGTAACCTCTATAAAAACGGATTTCTCCTCGAGACTTGACAGAGTTTTGGAGGCAGTTGAAAGCATGAAAAAGGAATTAACGCCTATCCAGTGCCGAGGATGACATCGAGATTTTGCGTGTCAAGGTGAACACACTGGAGTCCAAGGAAAAAGTTCTGGAGGACAAAGTCATGGACCTGGAGTCCAGGTCTAGGCGGAATAACTTGAGGCTTGTAAACCTACCAGAAGGAGCTGAAGGACGGGATCCCTGTCTGTTTTTGGAGAAGTGGCTACCAGAAGCACTTGGCACCGAAACATTACAAACTCCGGTGGTTATAGAAAGAGCGCATCGAATTGGACCGAGAAGAGACAGCAACGCTTCACCCCGTACTCTAATAATGAGATTCCTTAATTACAAAGACAAGCTGGCTGTTGTCACTGCAGCACGGGCTAAAAAGGACATTTATTACAAGGAACAACGAGTTCGGTTTTACCCAGACCTGGCTGTTGGAGTGCACCAGCTCCGAAAACAATTTGATTCTGTCCGAGAGGAGCTGCGCAAATTGGGGATACGACATGGACTGATTCACCCAGCGAAGCTACTGGTGACGCACGAAGAGAAGACTTATGCCTTTAAAACATCGGCGGAGGCACGAGAGTTTATAAAGAAGATCCAGAAGAATTCCGACGGAATGTGATTTTGGACTGAAATGATGCTTCGTTTTTCAGTAGTGAGTAACAGATAGTACTAAGGTAATATTGCAATGCAAAATTGACACATGTTTCTGCATCTTATTAACTGTAGTGCTCGCACAGTACCTTTAGAAAATTGTAGCAAAGAGTAGTTACTGCTAGTTATAGCGTGAACAGCAGCGGTATTAATCTTTTTGGTTTGAGTAGAGTGGTTAGACTGCTCCTCACGTAGTGTGGAACGGTCATGAGCGGTAGCGGAAGACGTAAAGTGGGGGGAGGGAGACCCATGGAGGTGGGTAATAGGGCCTATGGGTGTAGTTCAGGTTCGTTATGTTGGATATGTGTTCTAATATACAGGTTTGTTAAGCTTCTCTCTAAAATCTCTTTATGTTACGTGGTAATCACACAACATCTGAAAATAATATTGATCATTTACATTTTTCAAATGGGATGCTTTAAGTACAATTTAATAGTTTTGATCTGTCTAAATTGATGCAAGGAGTAGATCTTAACCTTGTAACATGGAACTGCAGGGGAATACAACGTTTTAAAAAGGTCAAACAAGTCATGAATAAAATAAAAGACATGGACTCTAAAATAATATTTCTGCAGGAGACGCATCTTCTGGAGGAAGATGAAAAAAGGGTTAGGAGAAGGTGGCGAGGTAGTGTATTCACTTCAGCATTTTCTTCCCGGGCAAGAGGAGTTATGACCCTTGTCCATGAATCTGTTCCACTCCATGTTAGTAATGTTATTAAAGATAAGAGGGGCAGATACTTAATAGTTCAAGGATCATTATTACTAGAAAATTTAAATTTGGTTAATGTGTATGGTCCTAATAACGATGATTTCAAGTTTTACGAAGACCTGTTTCTTTTACTTTCAACACTGTCGGGACAATTTATAATTGCTGGGGACTTTAACTGTACTCTAAATCCAAGCAAGGATAGATCCACAGGGACAGACCAGTCTCATAACAATTGTAGATTGAGTATTCAACGATTTATTAAAGATTTTAGATTGCTAGACATTTGGAGAGAATTGCATCAACAAACTAAGGCCTATTCATGTTATTCCGCAACATTTCAGACATATTCACGGATAGATTTTTTAATTTCCTCAGAATTGATGTCCAAAGTCCAAAGTTGTGCATATGATAATATTGTAATATCGGACCACGCTCCATGTTGCTTAGCATATAGGGATGAAAATATATCCAGTGACCCTCCTAGATGGCGATTCCAGCATAAATGGCTGCAGGAGGAGGAGTTTGTTAAATACATCGGAAAACAGATAGATCACTTTTTTTATTTTAATACAGACCAAACTTCGGCATGTATAAGATGGGATGCCTTTAAAGCGTTTCTTAGAGGGCAGATTATTAGTTACACGAGTTATAAATCTAAGAAGGCGAAGCAGGACAAAAAGCAGTTAGAGAATAAAATAAAATACACTCAAGAAAAGGCTTATGAAAAAAGTGATCCGGCGGTAGAAAAGGAGCTATTGCTTCTAAGAGCAGAATATGACAAACAGTCCAGTATCAGAGCCGCATCAAGTCTTTTAAGATTGAAACAGACATTTTACGAACAAGGAGACAAGGCTGGAAAATTATTAGCATGGCAAATTAAACAACTTGAAATTAAAACATCTATTACATCTATTATAAAAAATGACAAAACTTTAGTGAATCCGAAAGATATTAATGATGCTTTTAGAGACTATTACCAGAAATTATATGATGCCCAAGAGAACTGTGATCTAAATGACATTAATAGTTTCTTGAATAGGTTAAATATTCCAGTTATTTCAAGTGATAATAGGACAAATTTAGATTTAATGTTTAATAAAGTAGAAATTGCACAGGCTATTGATGAAATGAAATCAGGTAAGAGTGCAGGACCGGATGGTATTCCAATTGATGTTTATAAAAAATTTAAGGATAAATTGCTAACACCTCTTGTAGATATGTTTACAGAGGCATTTGAAAGAGACAGTCTTCCACCTTCTATGAATCAAGCCCTAATTACTCTCCTGCCAAAGCCCGGTAAGCCTCCTAACAAATGTGAGAATATGAGACCTATCAGTTTACTAAATTCTGACCTCAAGATTATCTGCAAGCTGTTAGCAAGTCGGCTTCAAAAAATTCTACCAAACATAATAAATAGAGATCAGAATGGCTTTGTAATTGGAAGGCAAGGATATCATAATGTAAGAAGGGTATTGAACGTTATTTATTACAAGAGAGAAGTCAAAGATACTGCGCTCCTTTCATTGGACGCAGAAAAGGCCTTCGATAGGGTTGAATGGCCCTATCTTTTTAATGTCTTAGAAAGGTTTGGGTGTGGATCCAAATTTATAAAATGGGTCAAGATTCTATATAAAGACCCGACAGCAGAAATTTTGACAAATAGAAATCTTTCAAAGCCAATTAAAATTAAGAGAGGCTGTCGGCAAGGATGTCCTCTCTCTCCCTTGCTTTTTACATTAGCAATTGAACCATTTGCAGCGGCCATACGCACACACTCGCAAATAACTGGAATTACAATAGGGCCCACTGAACACAAAATTTCTTTGTTTGCTGATGATGTCATTTTATTTTTATCAAACCTGACTTCATCAATCCCACAGTGTTGGAAGTGATTCAATTATTTGGAAATATTTCAGGCTATAAAGTGAACAATACAAAATCCTCTATTCTATTATTAAATGCAATGGAAAGGCAAAATCCCATTTCTGAGATAACTTACTTTAAAGTAGTGGAACAATTTGAATATTTAGGTGTCCACATTGTACCAATGATTGAACAAGTTGTTAAAATTAATTATGATTATTTAAAAGAAAAAATTAATAATTCAATAGACAGGTGGATGAGGCTGCCTATAACCGCAATGGGAAGAATAAATATTCTGAAAATGAATGTACTACCGAAATTGTTGTACCTATTTCAAAACATTCCTTTGCCACCTCCTCCAGACTTGTTTACATGGTTAAAGAAAACTATGGTAGGTTTTATATGGAACAATGGAAAGCCTAGACTTCGTCTCTCTTTGCTTTATTTACCGTTTGACCGAGGGGGGCTAAAATGCCCTAATTTCAAGTGTTACTATTGGGCTACACAAATGCGCACTGTTATGTTTTATTTTTCAAACAAAAAGAATCCACATTGGGTAGAAATGGAGTCTCACGATTTAAAATTACCTTTACCCTCATTCATGTATTCTGACACTGCAAGAAAACTGCAAAAACAAGTTAAAAATCCTATTTTGAAACACATGATAAAGGTCTGGTATGATGTCAGAAAGAATCTAAAAGAATCAAATTCTCTGTCACAATTTAGTCCAATATGGGGTAATCAGCTCTTTGTACCAGGAAGAGCAGATGCAACGTTCAAAACATGGGCATCCAAAGGACTTAAAACAATTAACAACCTTTATCCCTCAAAATCAGATATCTTCATGTCCTTTGGGGAATTAAAATCTGTATTTAATCTAGATAAAAAACATTATTTTAAATATCTTCAATTAAGAAGTTTTGTGAATGCAAACCAAATGAATCTCAACAAAACTTCCTATTCACTGTTGGAAAAATTAATGATTAAGAATAATTTGAGAAAAGGCATCATCTCAGACTTTTATAAGCTATTGATATCTAATACATCAGAGAACTCAAGCAGTAAATTAAAATCATGGAATGAAGACCTATCACTTACTATTAATGAACAGGAATGGAACAGGGCATGTGCTAAGGTTCATACCATGTCTATAAATAGTCGTTTTAGAATACTGCAATTTAAATGGCTAATGCGTATATACATTACACCAGTGCAATTAAACAAATATAATAAGAACATACCAGATATTTGCATAAAATGTGGATCTAGAGGTACATTAATACACTGTATGTGGGAATGCCACCAAATCAAAAATTTTTTGGAGGAAGTAAAAAATATAATAGAAAAGATCATTTCAAAACAGATAACACTGGAGCCTAGATTATTTTTAATGGCTTTGTATCCAGAGAAGCATGATTTTAGTAAAACTGAATGTATATTTATTGATCTCTGTTTATTAACTGCCAAAAGGTGTATTGCTTTGGCTTGGAAAAACATTAACAGACCTAGCGCCACCCAATGGTTGATGCAAATGTTGTCTTGCCTTCCTTTGGAAAGAATAACATATATTCACAAAGCAAAACAACATTTATTTGAAAAAATTTGGAGACCTTTTATCGACTTTATTAAGGACTTAGACCTAATGGATGACTCAACAGATTTCTGATTTCGAGTACTTTGCAGTTCCATACTCCCAGCCTACAAGCACATGTAACCTAAGATTACTGTAACACTGGATTATCCTTTGATGAGGGAAGCTATATTCGTTGTTTTTTGTTTGTTATTGTTTTTTGTGTGTGTCTTAAACAAAATACCATGTAATGCAGCTTTGCTTTGTAAATGAAGTTAATACTGTTGTGTCTGCTGTGTTGACATGGCCAAATCTTTAATAAAATGTTGTGGCAAAAAAAAAAATAAACAAGGATAAGCTGAAATGATACAGTGGGGTTACATTTATGTTGTCTCAACCTAATGCAAGACCAATTTAGTACAGTAGTGGTACCTAGAAACAAGCAAAACTCCTGTACTTCGTAATATGTATTTTGCTTTTCTCTAGAATAAATAAGCTGTTATTCTGCTGAGACTCCTGAGTAAACACTGCTGGGCCTTGATGGAAACTACGTGAGCTAGTGATATAGTTAGCTATAGCTAAGCTAACGTTTGTCAACGCTTTTTTGACAAACGTTACATACAGTCGATAATATATCACACAGAGTTTGCTCTAACTACTGTATTGTGTTGAAAAACACTTTATAAAACATACTATTGTCAACATCTTGCCTCTGTCTCAAGAGTTCACTCTGTCAGTCTCGAGAGTCAAGTATAGTTTAGTCTCAAATAAAGTTTGTCAAACTTTCAGAAGTGTAACTTCTCATACCTCCTCTGTAAACATAACTCCAGTAAATCTCAGAGTCTGTGATGAGTCTGTAAAAGAGTGTGATGAGGCTGATGCACCGGTTCCTCAGTCGTGCTTGTACGAACACGCGCTCGAGTGTCAGTAACTGGTAGAAATTTATGAAAGTTACACAATGGCCCTTTAAAAAGTGTAATTTGAAATCAAATGCATTGGTTTGTAAATGAAGTGCAGTGAATTGAAAATTAATTTAGATTTTGAAAATGAATTCATTCACTTTGAAACTGCTTTTCCAAGTTGAAAATGCAGTTCGCTGATACTTTCAGTTTCAGTACTCACATTTCAGTTTCAGTTCTGAAATTCACATATTCACACAGTTAGGTCTTGGAGAGAGCCTTAGATAATTGAGAGCCATCAAACGATTTAGAGAACTGTGAGACTGTAATATTGTGATGTGTAGCTACCCTTTTGAGTGGATTTATTGGGACATGGAGGATCAAAAAAGGAGGGGAAAGAGGGGTGATTCAGAAAAGGCAATGTGAACATGATGCTCTAAACTCCCACTTTACAGCCTCCACTGCTCCTCTTGGCTCTGGGGACAGCTGTCCCTCCTGAGGTGCCCCAACTCCGGGCTCACCTGACCTCAGGTCGGACGTGATACTGAGTTGCTCTGACATAATCTATGCACCGGTAACTGATACTTCTTGGGATTAAAATGATAGCTGCCACATGTAAAAAAGAATGATGGGAAACACCGACTTGTCAGCCAGTAAAGGACACCTGATCGGCTCTGTGTTTAGTGTTGATCAGAAACATTATTTGCTGACACTAAACTGCCCCCCACCCCTCCACCACAAGTTTTAATAATAGAAACTTTTTGTGCTGCTGCCAAATATAGAAAACACAATCGTTTAAGACATTTTGCATTGCCTAACACACAATGACTTTATGGGATATTAACCCTTAGATGCACCTTTAAAATAATCACACTATTACACCTTCGACACATAAATGTGTGCATCAAAAATAAAGGTATAAAAATATTATAAATCATTTTTTCTCTTTTTTTTTAAAATCTTTTAAACCAACATCAGTCCTCATCATACAGAATCAAGCTATGAAACTGTAGTAAAAACAGAGCAAGAACAAGAACTATATAAACATAACCTGAACAACAATAACAACATAACAATGACAATGATACAGCTCAGGGGAGGCAGGAGCTACAAATGGCGCTATAATGCTCCCTGCAAACATGTTGTACAACATTTTGTACATGTGCACCCTACCCTTCGTGTCGAGCAGATGCACACTGCCTCCTCAAATGGCTGGTGGGCATGTGGCTGGTGGTGCTGGTGGAACCCAAGCCAACCTGAGTCTCTAAAACAGGGGTGGGCAATTATTTTTCTCCAAGACACATATAAGACACATATAAGTCTAAAATATAAGCAAAAATATGTGAAATATATGCCACTGTCACAGCTACATCATTCTCTGTTTTAGATTTACTCCATTTTCTTCTAAAACCTGGCTTGGCATAATACACTTTTAACAATAAGCTTTTCCTCACCACAAAAATACCTGCCTAACCTCAGCTGACAGAACACATGCAATTGATGAACAGTTTATTAGTGAAAAAGTGAGTGTTATATTACTGTTGACACTTCTTGTGCAAAGAGTCTTAGAGTGCTTTCAAAATACTACACTACACTCTTGGATTAATTCCTTTTCTGACACAAGCCTCCTGAGGGCCAGACAGAGGTGGGTTCAGGGCCTAATGTGGCCCCCGGGCCTTAAAATGCCCAGGTCTGCTCTAAGACGAGGCTGGTAACCCCTGGTGTTTGAGGGAGGCGTTGTCTTCAGGCCATTTGTGGGCTGACAAGTTTCATCCCCAGCTCCTCCTGGAAAAGCCTCCTTTTGTGGGATTTTCCCTGATGCCATGTTCAGTGGCTATCCAAACAATGTAGTAGGGCTGGGCGATATGGACTAAAAATGATATCTCTGTATATTTGTCTATATCTCGATATATACGATATCTATCTCAATATCTTTACCTCATAAAGTAAGGAACAAAAACAGCTGCACCAACAATGTCTAATGTGTAAAATGGCAAATCCCTGGCAAACATAGTATTGCACAAACTTGTACACAAAGGTGAAAGTGCAGCTTAAGGTATGTAAACAAAACATGTTAACATCTTGCTCTTTCTACAAAGTATTTTTTAAATAAAGTGCTTTATGCTTAATGGCACCCCTCAAAAACATTTCACACATTTAGTATTGTATTATGTATTGTGCAAACACAGGCAATGAGTCAGAACAACACAATAAGTCTACACTAAATCTTAAGATTCTGTGCCAGGAAAACAAGCCTGTCAACAGTGTCAGGGTTTAGAGAAGCCCTTTGACAGGTCACAATGTTGCCACTACAACTAAATATTCTTTCAGACGTGGAGCTAGTGGCTGGCACACAAAGGTACTTTTTGGCTAGGCAACTCAGTGCTGGATAGGCAACCTCATGATCTTTCCACCATTTTAGAGGATCTGCCTCATTTTCAATACAGACTGATTGTAGATAACTGGAAAGTTTATTCTCAGTGGCCTATTGTGGTGTGAAAGGAGTTGTGAGAGTTGAGTCTTGGGTAAAAAGCTAGCTAGTTTTTTTCTTTTTAATTATAGGTGGCACAGCCAGTGCAGTACCTCCCTCCTGTGCAGACTGATGTACAGCTTGATCAAAAGACCTACCCTCAGAGCTCCCTTTATCACGAATCAAAACCTCTGCTTCTGAGATAACTCTCTGTTTCAGTGCTTCCATACTCCCACTCTGGATGTATTTTGCCCTAAAACATGGGTCTACAAGTGAAGCTATGTCAAGCAACTCACTAGTGGATGGGTCTGAGTACTTTTCATTCAAATAAGTCATGATGGTTGTCTTTATGGACTTGCTCAGTTCATTGTCATCTTCATTAGAAGCCAGGAGACTACTGTTGAAAAGGTGGAGCACTGGCCTTACATATGAGAGGGTCACAATCAATCAAGTCAATCATTTGAAGTCGAGATCCCCAGCGAGTGGTAGACTCGGTTATCAGCTGCATCTGAACTTCAGCCAGCTCTCTACGCTTTTTCCAGCTATACGAAAAGCTGCTCACAGTTTTTTTTGCAGAGGGAAATGGCCCTGGTGATGCGGGGGTCCTGCATTTGGTGCCCTGTGAACAAATACAATAAAAATGTCCGTTATTATCACTTAACTTGTATTTAAATGCCTTCAGCAGTTTACATTTGGCTGTAGTTAAACAGTCTTTGGCAATCAAGCATGATTTCAAATACAATTAAACTGTATTTTTGCAATACACTACATTCCATTATATAATTATGTTAAGTCTAGACTAAGCCACTATTTTGAATAATATTTTAACATACTGCATTCACCAATGGCTAAATGTAGTCTGTGTCCAAAACACTGCATCCTCAACCACTCGTTGAGTTGTACAGCGTTGATAATGTTTGTTCCGTTGTCAGTAGTGATGGCCACTAGTCCCGCTGGATTGAGCTTCCAAGCAGTGATGACATCTTGTGCCTCTGCAATGTTTTCCCCCGTATGATTCTGGGGAAAGTAGCTAGTTTGCAGGCACGCACTGTTTATCTCCCAGTCTACAATGAAATGTATTGTCACGCACATGTATGGCTCGCACGTCCTGCTGCTCCACAAATCAGTCGTCAAGGCGTAGTTTGAAACTTTTTCGACATGAGCTGCAAGCCGCTCTCGCTCTGATGTATATAGTCGGGGAAGCTCTTCTTTGGCAAAGTAATGGCGGCTAGGCAAATTGTATCTCGGATCTAGGTTTTTAGCATGTGTATAAAACCAGGCCGCTCCACTGTTATAATAGGTGCCATGTCCGTGGCTAAATGACAGGCTACAGATTTGGTCACGCGGCGCCACTCACACAGCGCGTGAATGCATTTTGCAACGTGGTCTGTTTATATCAGTCTTATTAAGCTGTGTTGGTATCAATGGGGGAGTCTTTCCCATCTGAGGGCCATTCATATAACTTACCTTCTATGAAGTTGATGTCTTATTGTGGTGAAAATGGCTCTGTTTAGGCTTTAACAGACATTTGTGAATAGGAGAAAAATTGTATCTTAAGCCTCCCCCTCTGTTTAATGAGGGCTGTTTTAATGAGGGCTGTTCTAACAAAAAGTGCTTCTTTCACTCCACGTTCAAACTACCAGTATGCATCAATCAGATCGCTCCAAACCGGAAACCAACAAGCACCGCATCCGGATTTTCATGTCATGCTTTTCTGAGCTGCTCGGAGCTCCACTGCACAGCAGATCTGGAACACATCCTGTGGGCGAGGGAGTGCACCGGTCGGAGACACATGCAGTGGAAATTGGGGGTAAGGCATAATAATGTTACTCCCTCTAGGATATGATTCCTGTTTGTTCTTTTGCCCAATCAGGATCTCAGGGCTTTGTGGACGTGTTGCTCCTCTTTCAGTTTCCCTTCTGTGTTGTAAGGTCCTGATAATGCCTAATTTATGTTGCAATGAATGGTGGGAGTCAAAGTGGAAATATTGATCCGTGTGAGTGGGCTTCCGGTATACTTCTGCCTGGAGTTCCCTGTTGTTAAAGAAAAGAAATCTCGTCCCCAATGAAGTTTGCTGTAGTGGTGTCTTTATTAGTTGATATAATCAGTGAGAAGTTTTCCCAGACCCACAGGGCCTGGGCCTGGGATGGTGGGCTACCCAAGAGCACTAGAATGTACAGCATTTATACACATGACATGAAAGAGAGGAGTGTAGCAACATGGAGTGTGACCTGGGACCTTGTGTCATGTATATTCAACATCCCCAGGCCTGACTGGATTCTCACCTTCAGGGAGAGAAGTGAAAACTACCCACCAAATGGAATATGTTGATTAACTGGTGTCAGACAAAGATAACTAGAACTATGATACGGTTAAAAACAGGTTTCCAGAATAAACTGGAAGAGGCTGTGATTAAGTTTTGTAAATTTATTCAAATAACACAAGGCACTTAGTGCAAATAAAAGGCAATAGTAACATGAATTAACAAATTAAAACCAGTACTATTATAAAATACTCAAATAAAAAAAGGGATAACACTGCAAAATAAAACCAAGTCTTAAAATTAACAGCACAGGATAATAATTTGAATAAAAACTATTTCACACAACCAGTATGCACTAAAGTGCCAAGTGACTAGAGTACAGGGGCCCAATAAAGTGTTTAATAAATAAAACCAATAAAAGAGTTAAAATAGTGGGATAAAAAAAAAAAACAAAGCACAACGAACCAGTCCTAAAAACAAACATCCTATGTTAGAGAAAGTCAAACTAAAACATCCATGACTAAAAGATTAAAAAAGTAAAATTTGTTTCAAAATAAATTAATGGTAAAAGTGCAAGTACAACTCACGTTTAGTTTGAAGGTCCCATATTATGCTATCAACTTTTCTGAGCTTTTAACCATGTTCTAACGTTGTTTCTACCTCAAACACATACCCAAAGTTGTGTTTTGTTTCATTCGCGCATGTTTAAGTAATTTATTTAGGTTGAGCTACAGTCCTTTCAACGAGCTGTTTCACGCAATGATGTCAATATGTGAAGTAAACCACTCCAGGAAGTGCTCCTCCACACTCCTCCAGCCTCTCTCTCCTGAACTGTCAACAAATGCCGTTCTCTGCAGCTCAGACGCACAGAGAAACATCGCTGCTACTGTGTTAGCTTACTTACCGTCAGCACATGTATTACTAACAAGTATTACTGCATAGCTCTACATATTGCTAGGCTACTTTATTATAGTTCTTTCAATACACTGCACAACAGCTTCCTTAGGAGTCTCCAGGCAGCATTTTCAACTTTAGTAGGCATTGTACGGCCATTTCCACATGTGCACCTATAAACAGAAGCAGTTAACACGCGCTATGCTACGGGCTACACCATAGAAACATACACAATAAATAGTTTCTCATTTACCAAGCAGAAACGTCTTGTGGAAGCCTTCGAGGTTTTTGTGTTTGCTCATGTTCTTCGAACTCAGAGTCAGACTCTGGGTCGAAGATATACAGCTCAGTTACTCTCAAAGCCATTGCTGAAAAAGTTACTACGATGTACCGTGTTTACTTCAGTCTGTTTCCAGAGCAGCACTAACGTGACATCATGAGTGGGCGGAGCCAACACGGGAGAGCTGAGCCTTAAAGTGACAGTGCCAAATCAGACCGTTCACTTTGAGATCCAAAAAAAAGGGTTGTAAAAAAATATTTTTGGGTGTTTTATGTTGAAAAATGTGATATGGTAACCTAAATGTATCCAAAATACACTGTATAATGTTCAAAATAGTATAATATAGGACCTTTAACTGTGCAACTTCCACCATTGAAGTCATGGACGACTGGAGGTCAATGTGACAAAGTTTGACAAGTCTCCTAAAAGATGGATATAATTGTGCAATTTACGCGAATGTCCGATATATAAAATGTTAATGGTTAGAACGATTTTATTTGTCAGGTTCAATTGTTGCTAAAAACACGTTTAAAAACAGCTTACTTTTGCAATTGGTGTTCCGCGCGCTGCAGTCACTGCTGTGATTCAAATCTGCGAGAGAGGAAGTGCGTTATATGCTTTCATCAATCCGACTACTGCAGACCTCTTTGCCTGCCGAGTCCTAATGTCCTTCCGACTACACTACGTTTGTGTTAAATGTGTTTATATGTCTTTCTCATTCCTCATTATTTTATTGTGAGGTGGTGGAATATCAGTACAGTGGTCCCTCGTTTATCGCAGGGGTTACGTTCTAAATACCCCGCAATAGGCAAAATCCGTGAAGTTGTCAGCTTTATTTTTTACAATTATATATGTTTTAAGGCTGTAAAACCACTCACCACACACTTTATACACTTTTCTCAGACAGGCGTTAACATTTTCTCACATTTCTCTCTTGTTTAAACACTCTCAAAGTTCAAACCTTAGCATCTCCAGGTGCCTTTGTCGGTGCAGAACGTTTCAGCGACATTGTGGGTTTTGTCGGGGAGAAAACTTGCAAACATACAGCACTTCAGAGTCACACTGCTAGCGATCGAACATTTATGTAAATTTGGCAAGCCAAATGCATTCTGTTCTGTACAGGAGACACAGCACGGAGGAGATTGATTGACAATGGTCTACAGTCCCTTAGCCAGAACACAATGCGAGAGTTCTCCCTTAGCCAATCAGGACGCAGAACACAATGCGCGTTCATCTGCTGTAAAAACAAAAAGCATGCAAAATTGCACTAAAAAAATCCGCGAAACAGCGAGGCCGCGAAAGGTGAACTGCGTTATAGTGAGGGACAACTGTAGTTTAAATTAATTTTCATATATCAGGTAAATTAGACCGCCAAAGCAAAAAGTTACGCCTGCGTTACGCCTTCCCACTTAGAAATTTAAAAACGCCCAATATCCTTTGTTCGTGGCTTTTTAGCTTAGCTTAACTTACCTTGCTTTCTACCTACTTATCCGGACTTTTTCGTTTTCTTGTCACTTCTTCTTGTTACTGCTTGTTGTTTTTTTATTTAGTGGTAAACGTTTTGTTGCGGAACGCTCATCTCCAGGACACACGTTTCGTGGGCCTGTTATCTGAGCACATCCTGCTACTTTACAGTAATCTGCTTTCAAGTATTTTCTTTGGATATACTTTTCCAGTCCATTGTTTTTACCGAAGTTACTCCAAGCCTAATTTGAACTGTAATTGCTGTCGAACCTCGATTTTTCAAAACTTAGGATTAATTTTTGTACTACAAATCTGGCTTGCCGTCTGTGTGGATTTACTTTTGATAGCCTACGCCTGACGCCATCCATTGACCTCCAAGGGCCTGTGTCAAGAGACTTTAACTGGGAGACCAATGCCATACCGTCTCCAACTAAACAACACTGTGGAACTGTGTTCCCGGTCGTAGTGCCAGTCCGAAGGATTAATAACTTTTTCTTCCTTTGTTGATGCAGAGACCCATGGCCTTTCTCAGAGATTACTGATTAAGAGGGTGAGCCCCTCATGTATATATAGATATATTTGACAAAACAAAAACATTGGGCTTTCTGTTAATGATGATGTATGACTATCTATGTGTCTGATATGTGAAAAAATCTGTGCTTAATATCATTGCAGACTGGGTTGATTGGTTTTAACTAAAGAAAATAACAAAATGCACTTTATGGTTGTCCACTTGTAGGTGGAGGTAAACAGTCAGAGGGTGACCAGAATCAGTGAAGGAGGCTGTCATAAACCCAGAATAACCCTGCAGATGACATAACATGGGGAAAAAAATCCTCATTGAACTCTCACAGCGCAAAAGATGGCGCCAAGGTACTCCTTTCCTCCTCCTAGACAACAGCTGTTGGCCAACAAACCCTTGTGCCCCCCAACTGAAAGTGAACCTGTGGAGGAACTCAGAAAGTCAATGTTTTGTGGCACAGTAACATCAGAAGAAACAGACTTCCCCAATATAAACAAATACAATACATGGGATGACCTTATCAAAGAAACTAAAACTCTCCTGTATGGGGCGGCAGACAATGACACTATGAACACAGCTGAACATTATATTGAATGTGAAAGACATCTGCAGACTTGAACTTACCTCTGGCTGTGGCACAAATTTCATGGCAGGGGAGGCAGAACTTAAATGTGCATTTGAAGGGGTTACGACCAAGATGGTCGCTTAGCGGAGAAGCTCCGATACCGTGTACTGACTTTTTCATAAACAACCCTAATAAACTGCCAACATCTTCCAAAAACATTAAGATATTACTATGTTGGGACCTTGATCTGTGAAACAGTGCAAAGTTTTTACTTGTGGACGTAAGACAGTTCCTAAAACGACTCTACCGAGTCCACCGGGTAGCACTGGTGCTAACATGGATAGCACAGCTAGTATGATTAGTGTGGACAAAGTTATGCGAGAGCTCAAGTTACTGCGGTCAGATTTTGGAGCAAAGCTGGATAATATTGGTACAAGACTGACTGGAGTGACAGAATCTTTGATTACATTGGAAAGTAAAGTGACAGAGATAAAGCAAGACGACACGTCTTGCTTTATCTCTGTCACTTTACTTGTGGGCCTCAGCTTCTTCAATATGAGCTGTGTTGTCCGACACGGACAACACAGCTCATATTGAAGAAGCTGAGGCCCACATCGCCGAGACAGAAAGGGCGCTTGGTGATGCCGAAAAGGTCCTGGAATCCGCCATTAAACAAATCGCTTTTTTTGGAGGCTAAAATGGATGATCTGGAGAACAGAGGAAGGAGAAAGAACCTGCGTGTTTTTGGTTTACGAGAGGGAGCGGAGGGTACGCAGTCTCTTCTCGACTTTATGACCGACATGTTACCAAAATGGTTGGGACTACCTCCCCAAAGACATTTAGATTGGAGTGGGTTCACAGTACATTAGCCTCGGGGAAGCCGAACCAAATCAGAGCTGTACTGGTCCGCTTCCTAAAATTCCAGGACAAAGAGTTTGTTTACCAAGAAACATGAAAACAGGATAATAACACGCAGGGCTCAAAATTACTTTTGTACAAGACCTCTCCGCGGAGACAATTCGTATCCGACAGGGTTTTCTTCCGATTGTAAAACGTTTTATTGACATCAACGCCTACCGTGGATTCCAATATAACCCCTGCAGACTCAGGGTCCTGCACAGCGGCAAGATTCACCTCCTCGACGTTACAGGAGGCCAAGGAGTTCTACAAAAACCTTCCACAGGTGATGGCAGGGACCAACGATGAGTGAGTGATGAACAACGTGTTTCATGATGACACAGCAGAGATGGAGACTTTAAAGAACTGCACTTCTACAACAGGTGAAACGTGGATTATACAGCATACAAAATCTCATAGTGTTTACTGTTTCATAATACACATTGGAATAACGTCTTTGTTTATATGTGTTTATAAGCTATACTATTTTGCTGGTAAGGGTTACAAGATACAATCCTATACAACACGGTCGGTTGATGGATGCTGGTTCAGATTTTTGGTGAGGTCATACTGACTAGATGCTCCTCAAGATCGAGGATCAGCGTCCTTAAAGCCACAGGGAGGGGGGCATTTCATAGGAGGGAACGCAATTGTTCAGTGAGATATTGTTTTGGATAAGTTCTCTGTTGAGTTTGTGTGTGTGTGTGTGTGTGTGCGCGTGAATGTGGTAGTGTTCGTAAACTTGCAACTTCATTGTGATAATGTCCCTTTTATTTAATTTTTTATGGTCCTGGACCTGTCTAGCTATTCCAATGGCAACATATGGAGAGGATAATGCAGGGAAGAAGTTTAAATGCTATTATTACAAGCTGGAATGTCAGGGGAATGAGAAAGCTTTTTGTGAAAGTGAAAAATGTACTAAACAGAATAAATTCTGTTACAAATACACATACAAAGACTAGAAAATTACTCCAGGATTATATGTGTGACTTGAGAGTAAACGACATTTGGAGGATAAAAAAAACCCTGACACTAGGCAATATTCATGCTACTCAAGCTCATATAAAAGTCATTCACTCATTGATTATTTTTTTTATTTTTATCCAAGATATGGACTGGGTGCAACTTTTATCCAATGGATTAGATTATTGTATACAAACCCAACCGCACAAACTCTAACTAATAATAATATATCAAAACCCTTTAGTCAACAGCGATCAACCAGACAAGGATGTCCAGTCCCACCACTACTTATGTTAGCTATAGAACCTCTGGCCATGGCAGTGAGGGCGCATGTAGGAAAATCAGGTGTTAGGAATAGTATTCAAAAATACTATTCCTAACCTGGGGAGTTTAATGGAAGACTTCAGGATATTTTCTGGATATAAAATTAATAATACTAAATCAGTGCTCATGTTTCTTAATAAGGAGGAGAGGAAACACCCCTCTCTAAATACCCAGTTCACAATAGTGAAAGATGAATTCAAATATCTAGGTATTAAAATTACTCCAGATTTAAATAAAATAATTCCTGCGAATTATGACGCCCTGGTTGATAAGGTTACGGAAGCATTGAATTGATGGTCAAATTTACCCATATCCACGATTGGACGAATTAATGTTATAAAAATGTCAATCCTACCAAAATTTTTGTACTATTTTCAGACACTTCCCCTGCCATTGCAACCTTCATTCTTTGACAACTTAAATGAATTATTCAGTCGGTTCATTTGGAATAACAGAAAAGCAAGACTCCATTTTAAATTACATACACAGCATATACATACTTAAAAATACTATTATAATTTGGCATGCTGCACATAGGCAACACATAGGGGATTCTCCATCAATCTCTCAGTTCACCCCTATATGGGGTAACGAACAGTTTATTCCTGGTAAAAGAGATGGAGGGTTTAGACTATGGAAAATAAATTCAGACAGTAAAAGAAATTTACATGGATGGAGTGTTGCTTACATGTAATGAATTGTGTGAAAAATACCAGATTCCCTCAAAACACTTTTTCAAATATTTACAGATAAGAAGCTATATAACATCTAGATTTAAAGAGACTATGAATATTCCATCTCTATCACCAATAGAAAAAATGTCACTTGGACAACAGAAAGGGAAAGGTTTACTGTCTAAATATCATAATTTACTTATGTCTAATTCTGAGAATTCTTCGACTGATAAATTGAATGCCTGTAGATGTGATATACAAGACATATACGAGATAGATTGGAATGAGGCATGTTTGAGGGCCCAAAAACAACAAATAAACACACGACTTAAAGGTCCCATATTATACTATTTTGAACATTATACAGTGTATTTTGGATACATTTAGGTTACCATATCACGTTTTGTAACGTGAAACACACAATAATGATCTTATACAAGCGGTTTGAATGAGCTCTCATCATGAGTCCAAAGTGAACGGTCTGATTTGGCGCTGTCACTTTAAGGCTCAGCTCTTCCGTGTTGGCTCCGCCCACTTCCTGCCTGACATCACGCTAGAGCTACGCGCTGTCGCTAGAAACAGACTGAAGTACGGTACATCGTAGTAATAACTTTTTCAGCAATGGCTTTAAGAGTAACTGAGCCGTATATCTTCGACCCAGAGTCTGACTCTGAGTTCGAAGAACATAAGCAAACACAAAAACCTCGAAGGCTTCTACAAGACGTTTCTGCTTGGTAAATGACAAACTATTTATTGTGTATGTTTCTATGGTGTAGCCCGTAGCATAGCGCATGTTAACTGCTTCTGTTTATAGGTGCACATGTAGAAATTGCCTTACAATGCCTACTGAAGTTGAGAATGTATGCTGCCTGGAGACTCCTAAGGTAGCTGTTGTGCAGTATATTGAAAGAACTATAATAAAGTAGCCTAGCAATATGTAGAGCTATGCAGTAATTCATGTGTGCATGTTGCTGCCAGTAAGTAAGCTAACATAGTAGCAGCGATGCTTCTCTGTGCGTCTGAGCTGCAGAGCACGGCACTTGTTGACAGGGCAGGAGAGAGGGGCTGGAGGAGTGTGGAGGAGCACTTCCTGCAGAGGAGTGGTTTATTTCACATATTGACGTCATTGCGTGAAACAGCTCGTTGAAAGGAGTGTAGCTCAAACTAAATAAATTACTCAAACATGCGCAAATGAAACAAAACACAACTTTGGGTATGTGTTTGAGGTATAAACAACGTTAGAACATGGTTAAAAGCTCAGAAAAGTCGATTTAGCATAATATGGGACCTTTAACGTAGTGCAATATAAGTGGCTTACAAGAGTGTATACAACCCCTGTTAAACTCATATGTCTTGTAATATTCCTGACACATGTACTAAATGTCAAAATGATAAAGGGACTCTTATTCACTGTCTGTGGGAATGCCCAAAGATTCAGAAGTTCTGGTCTGATGTCATCAAATGTCTGTCGGAGGCCTTTAACACTAGAATCCTAGTACTGTGTACTAGGTCGTATTTTGCTGTTGTGCGTCTTGGGTTGCATGTGCTAAGAATAAAAACTGGCGCTTTCTTGTCTCTTGCCTGTCTCTTTTTGCACTTCCTGAATAGAAAAGCCGCATCTCTGTATAAGCCGCATGGTTCAGAGCGTGGGAAAAAAGTAGCGGCTTATAGTCCAGAAAATACGGTACACAGAAAGACCATTGTGAGGCTGAACAGGAAACCTTCTATGAAAACCTAAGCTCATAAGTTGACATATGATACAAGTGAATATACATCCTAAAACACAGTTAAATGTCATTACCGTTGAACTGACAGAATGACAAACATCATCAATGTGAGCTGCAGTCCATGCTCTTGTCACACGCACCATCTGGTGTGTCACTGACTCAATTTGACTCCAAAAAGACACTAGATGGGCATGTCTTGCAAACCTGTATTGAGGACATATTTGTTACGTTATTTTACTAAATTAAATATAATTTGGTGGTGAATACAAAATGAATAAAATGTATTTGACATAAAGAAAGATCCTAGGCTAGTGGCTTTATACCAGGGGCACCCCCCTGCAGCGAGAGCTTTTACCTTTGACTTTATCCTTCATATAGTGTAGACCTTCTTATCCATCCATTTTCTTCCGCTTATCTGTGGCAGAGTCATGGGGGCAGCAGTCTAAGCAGAGATGGCCAGACTTCTCTCTCCCTAGAAACTTCCTCCAGCTTCTCTGAGGGAATACTGACATAGTTTCCCCAGCGTGTCCTAGTTCTGGGGCCTCCTCCCAGTGGGACATGACTGGAACACCCCCCTGGAAGGTGTCCAGGAGTCATCTGGAACAGATGCGCGAGCCACCTCAGCTGGTTTCTCATGATATGAAGAAGCAGTGGCTCTACTCTACCTCCTCTTGAGTAAGTTAGCTCCTTTCGGCGGCCTGTACGTGGTATCTTATCCTTTCGGTGATGGCCCATACCTTATGACTGTAGGTTAGAGTAAGAACGTAGATAGAGTGGTAAATTAAGAGTTTCACCTTGCAGCTCAGCTCCTTCTTTACAGACAGTACATTGCCCACATCACTGCAGACGCTGCACCGATCCGTCTGTCCATCTCCAGTTCCATCTTTTCTTCACTCGTGATAGACACTTGAACTCTTCCACTTGAGGCAGGAACTCTCCACCAAGGAGAAAGCGAGAAAGGACACGCTTCCCTTTTTGGTAACACTTTATAATAAGTGCACACTATTAAGCATTAGTAACGCATTAGTTACGCATTAGTTAATGCTTAATTAATCATTTGCAAAGCATTTATCATAATTAGTTAATCATTTATAAGCATCGTTATAAAAGCTTTATTCATGATAAATAAGCTAATGTGTAACATGTTTAATTAATTATGTTTTCATGTTTTATAAATTATTGATTAAGCATTTATAAACTCAGTTACAAACCAGTAATTTTGTCATGTTTATTGGTTTACAAGAGTATTGGTAAAGTGTAAGTAAATGGTTAACATACCATATATAATACTAAAAATTATACATGTACTACCATAGCTAATGTGTTAGTAGATGTTTTATAAACACCACCATCTCATGACTAAATCAGTCAGTTAACAGTTAACAGATGTCTTACAATGCATTTATAATTGGCTGCCAAAGCTGCGACTCACAATCAACTAACTTCTTTTTCAATAGACAATCTATAAATTCTTATAAATACATTAATAAACTAATATGGGCAGTTACAAAGCATTCACTACTTGTTAGTAAAGTATTTTGAGTGAGCTCATCTAAAGTGTGGACTAAATATACTTTACTAATCATTTATAAATGTGAAATAAATTATAGCAATAAATCTAAACATATAATTCCCCCAAAACAGTATATCAAAAAATAAATGACACAACACAGAGATACAGAATTCACTGTATATTTAAGATGCCAGTCATCAAAAAAATCACAACACTGACATTATGAACACAGGGAAAAATATTAACGAATCAATGACTGTTGAACAACTGAATCTTTTTGCATTGGTCAAAATGTAAGACACGGCCTCAATACTCAAATACTACTGACACAAAAATATTACAGATTACAGAAACAATCCGAGCAGATCATTGAAGTAACACCAAACAAGGCTGGATACATACTGTAAAACTTCATATCACACATGTCATTTGATAACTAAAATAAATACACAGAATATAATTGAGCAAAAAAAATGAAAGAAAACAATTGTGTGTCATATATTTCACAAACAATCAGCAATCATTAAAACTATCAAACGTTACGGATGGATTTGTTTTTGTTGTTAACATGTCATTTGATAACTAAAATAAATACACAGAATATAATTGAGCAAAAAAAATGAGAGAAAACAATTGTGTGTCATATATTTCACAAACAATCAGCAATCATTAAAACTATCAAACGTTACGGATGGATTTGTTTTTGTTGTTAACAATGGTGACATGCTACCACATTTCGCTGTGTGTAAAATAACACAAATCTTTATGGGACATCCATCTTTGTTTTAAGAGGAAGCAACTTCTGAGAAGACTTGTAGGCTTTAAATTTGTCCTCTATTGCTGGATCTGCTCTAATTGCTGCAGCACACTGTGTTGCAAATGACGAGAGTTTCTTTCCCTGTTTGTTCTTTTCTAGTTCTTTGTATTTATCAGATGCAACAAGGAATAGCTCTGCAATTGGAGCAGTTGCCACAATCGTATTCCGGTCCACTCCCAAATGTTTAAAGGCAGCTGACGTGGTCCCTCCTCTTTTGTACAGCCTCAAAATCTTTTCATACCAGGCCACCCATTGCTTGGGATGGAGGGCTGCAAATCAAAGAACATATTTGTTTTATCCAAATTTTTATTAAAAGTAGTAATGAAATATAGTGTGGTAATGTAATACACACATATTTCTCAAAGACTGGAAGTATAGGTTACATTTACAGTTTCACTTTCAACATGAATTATAAAACACAATACTCAATGCAGTTTAAGCTATTCACAAGTACCACCATTCAAAATACAATGTATTGGACTAAAATGAGACAAGACCAGGAAAAAACCCAGATTAAACTTAAAAAAAATTAAGGATGTAACCTGGTCCAAATTAGAATTTAACCTGGTCTTAATCAGATCTAAACCATCTGATTAAGACCAGGTTAAATTCACATGAACTACATGAACTACAAACAACTCATGAGCACCACTAGAAAGTTTCCAGTTTCACTGAATCTCTGAGAATGTAGACTTTGATAGATGGTTAATGGGCTCTAATGTAGGTGTGATTTGTGAGACAGATATCTAACAAGTGCATATTTTGTGTAAAATTAATTAGATAAAGGAGAAACAGCTGTACAGCACTGCATGCAGGATGAAACTATAGAAAGAATTCATAATTTTACCTCTTGTTCGTGCTTTTTGGTCGTTTCTCTTTACCTTCTTGTACTTTTTCTCTTTCCCCTTCTTCTTCTTCCTCTTCTTACGGTCTTCATCTGATGATGCTGTGCTCATGGATGAGTCAGAGTCCTCATCACAAGACTCATCAGAGGAAGGTGAAGACAAGGTCTGCACCTCACTGGAATCCTGGACAGAACTTGTGGCTTCCTTTTTTAAGAGCTATTGAAACAGATACAAACATAATCACAGACATAGTTACTGAACAGAATGCTTTTCTAAGTGCAGAAGCAGATAAAGTATGTGTCATGCTGCAATGACTGTGACATGCTATGTAATACTTAACATTACATGTAAGTGGTCTTACATGTTGCTAACTGCTCCTTTAGGTAGTCCCTTTCTTTGGTAAGCTCGTCAATTTGATCCTTTTGCCACTCTAGCCTCATCTTACAGATATCCAACTCTTGGGATTTTCTTTTCTCTGCCAGCTGTGCTGTAGGAGCAATAGTCACACCTAAAAAACAGACCAAAATACAGACCAAAGGCATCCAAGTGAAGTCTAGAAGAATAGCAAAATGATAGTATTGTTGTGATTAATAGTAATAGCAATAAGAGATTGGAAAGTAATTTGCATTTAATTGAATTAATTTAATTTAAACATTGTGTATTGTGTATCTGTCTCCTATTGGTAAGTAGGAAGCAGCAAAAGCGTGGCTTTCTCTTTCCTGCGTCATCTAAAAGCGGATTTTTTATCATGGAGCTAGCATAAGAACAAATCCATCCGTTATATTTTGGTTTACAATGAGAAGACTCACACGACTGAAAAAACGCCCATTGAAGCTCATAAAATATCTTCAGAGGATTAAAGTACTTAAAAAACAAGTAAAATGCAAAGTCTGCCACCAGAAAATGAAACTGACGAAACGGGTCAACAGTGGAGACCAATATGCTTGGTAAGATGTATATAAATAGATATATATATATATATTTCTTTTTTTCATTTTATTAGGATGTTTTTACACTTAAAAGTCAATACCAAGCTGTGCACTTATATATACTATATATTTGTAGAAATTATCATTATTATCATTTGGTTTAGCACAAAAATCTTCCTTTAAACAAAGCAATCAGGGATCAACATAATGTTTCCTCTCCCTTCAACACCTGACCTTTCCCTGCTCTTATGTAAAGTGTGCGTCTCCCTCGCTCCTCTGTCCTTGCGGAGATGCTGGGAGCACGCTGGGGCACTAGGCCCCTGTGTGTAGTCTCACTTAAAAGGACATGGACACACATACTACATACAGTAGTTTATGTTTATTCAAATCCTATTACACAACATTTGCTTTGCTACTTAATTAAAGCGGGTGTAGTATTTGTATTGTTTGTATTTGTATTAAAATAAAAGCATGTTATTGACATTACTACCACTACACAAAGTCTCTAGTAAACAAATCTCCTTCAGACAAAAGACTGTTCTAAAGTGTCACTTAGACGCTGGATGCAGTTCATTTACAGGTGAGTATAAACACTAGAGAAAATAAATAAAAATTACTCTTTGTACAAGTTTTTTATGCTTTTTTTTTTCTCTGAAGATTTTCTCAGGGTCTACGATTATGTCAAATTGACATAATTGATGACAATATTGCAGGCAGTACAACCACACTTAGTAAAATGGGGGGAATGTGTGGCTGCAGTTCAAAGAATGAGACGTCGCACAGGTCAACAGATTGGTGGCCGAAGGGAGTTTGTTGTGATCGATGTTCGTCACAAACGAAAGGTAAGATGTTGTAACAGTGATTTATATATACATCTTTATAATTTTTAATCTTTTGCTGTATATTATAATAGCAATTTGTTTGTGTTTATTGTTTTGTTTCTGCATCAGTACAGGAGAGGAAGAATGGCTGGGGGATGGAAAAGAAGAAAGTGGGTCTTTGGAATGTTGGGCATAAAACATCAGGGAGGAACAAGACCTATCTTACGTGTTATGGAGAAAAGATCACAAAGACATCTTGTTCCTGTTATTGCCCTACACGTCCGGATTGGTTCCTCAGTGATTAGTGACGAATGGTGGGCCTATCATATACTCCCAGC
Source organism: Rhyacichthys aspro (assembly GCA_036850595.1). Taxonomy (NCBI): domain Eukaryota; kingdom Metazoa; phylum Chordata; class Actinopteri; order Gobiiformes; family Rhyacichthyidae; genus Rhyacichthys; species Rhyacichthys aspro. The sequence goes on along the minus strand of CM072155.1, from coordinate 1,965,401 downwards.
TCTAGGCAAATATGGAGACTCAGGGGAAACAGGAATGATAGCTTACTTTCAGAACACTTGACAGTCATAGAGTGGAATGAATGGCTCGCAAAAAAACACAAAAATGGTGCATTGGGGAGACTGATATGTGACATTTCAAGAAAATACAGATAATACAAATTGTTAGTCAATTATTACTGCTGCTGTTTTTTCACTATTATGAAAATGTATTTCAAATGTGTTTACACAGTATACCCTTTGCACTTTATACAGTATGAAGTATGTATCCAGCTTTGTTTGGTGTTACTTCAATGATTGGCTGGTTGTTGTTGTTTGTTTTTTTGACACTTACTCATTGAGTTTTTTTCCTCAATTATATATTCATTTTTGTATCTGTAACATTTGTGTGTCAGTAGTATTTGAGTATTGAGGCTGTGTCTTACATTTTGACCAATGCACAAACATTCAATTGTTCAACAGTCATTGATTCATTAATATTTTTCCTTGTGTTCATAATGTCAGTGTTGTGATTTTTTTATGACTGGCATCTTAAATATACAGTGAATTCTGTATCTCTGTGTTTTGTCATTTATTTTTTGATATACTGTTTTGGGGGAATTATATGTTTAGATTTATTGCTATAATTTATTTCACATTTATAAATGATTAGTAAAGTATATTTAGTCCACACTTTAGATGAGCTCACTCAAAATACTTTACTAACAAGTAGTGAATGCTTTGTAACTGCCCATATTAGTTTATTAATGTATTTATAAGAACTTATAGTCTATTGAAAAAGAAGTTAGTTGATTGTGAGTCGCAGCTTTGGCAGCCTTTAAGTGCCAATTATAAATGCATTGACAAAAAGACATCTGTTAACATTTAGTAACTGACTGATTTAGTCATGAGATGGTGGCGTTTATAAAACATCTACTAACACACTAGTTATGGTTGTACATGTGTCATTTGTAGTATTATATATGGTATGTTAAAGGGGCTATGTGTAGGATTTTAAGAATAAATAAGGCTTTTATTTGCCCAGAAGTCAGCCTGTCAATGCTGTGATGAGAGGGATGACATTTTAAGTATCCAACTTGGTTGCCTCTATAAGCCTGTAGCCTCATTTCATTGAGTAGTATTCGGGTCGGATTTCCCGCTAAATCGAGGCAGATGTGACGTCGTGCGCGTTCTCATCTCCTTGGTCTTGGACTTTCCTGCGCGGTGGCCATGACAGTCAGCGGCATTAGTTCGCGTTAGTTTTGAGATGGACTCTGCAGACACAAAAACACCAAACGGCCTCCAGCACAGCAACACAGCACAACCCGGATACCGACACAAACTACACGCAAACATTAAAAAAAAACAAAGAACTTTTATCGAGCGAGGACCACAGAACCAAAGGGGAGTGTGACCGGCGCCGGAGGAAGACGAGCCAGAGTCGGCCGTGAGAGCCAAGAACTGCTCTGGGGATAAAACAGACCCAGAATCGACTTTCTTTTCATTCAGAAGGTAAGACATCATCACTGACCATGTGAAATATCTTGTGATGCTTTGTTATTATGCTAAATAACAATAGCATGCTTCCAAAATGGGGATGCTAACTAGCTAACAGCAACGTCTCTAAATAAGTTTGTGTTTTGAATGGATTAAATACCTTCCGACCATAACTTCGTTATGATCCTGACTCCCGAGGCTTATGAATCTGACAAATGTGCTGTCCTAGCTTTTCTTACTTATCGGCTGTCTTCACACAGCAGCTAATGCTAACTCTGTGTGGCATTTTTGAGTTACACTAACATTGGCTCGTTTGCTAAATAAACACCAGAAAACGCGAGCCATTACACTAACGTTACAACTGTCTGTTAGACCGAATGTAATTGTCATCATAGACGAGCTAAAGGTAACTCTCCCACACATCTTTTACTGGTTACCTCGTTATATTCATGTCATGATTATTTACAAGTCGGACTGTTTATTGTAATGAAAATCACATCCGCTTGTCTCGGTTGTGATACACAGTACGACACACAATAGAGCGTATATACAAATAAAGTAAACATATGTGGTGGGATTAGCTGTGCTTGCGCATTTATTTGTATGTTAGGTAACTAATAATCAAATGGTAAGCTGGTTAGTAACATGGAGGTAATCGATCAATGAAAATGTAGTTATATTTAGTTTTTTTGTTGAAAATACAGTGGCACTGTCAATAGTAATGCTGTTGTAAATATTGTATTTTCCTGTATTCTAACAATAGGTGAATTGTTTACAGCTATGAGAAAACAACAGTGAAAACACCAAGAAAGTAGACAGGATTGCCACACCATCCTGAATCAATAACTGCAGGATCTGACAGGTAAGTTTGTTTTCAGTTAGTATTTCAGATAAAAAATGAACTCAGATGTGATCATTCCTTGTAACTTAGACTCTAAATTCAATATATTTAGGCTCTGTGCTGAGGTGTACTGCACCACGTCAGCGGTGAGCACGAGTGGGCCCTCAGCAGATCCAGCATGCACCTCTGGATGTGGGACAAAGAGGTCAGATGACTCTCGGGCCCCTAGTCTCCTCCCTGGGGTTGTGTCCTCACCTACAGCTGAACTGGCCCAGACACTACTCTGCAGAGGACAGGTATGTCAGCCACATGTACACAGTCCTTACCTGTCTCTCACAAGGAACCGTTATGTTCAGGTATCATGCACCAGTGGAGAAGTCAAGCCTGTTTTGTTATTTACATCATAATATCAATATGCACTTATCTACAATGCTGTGGACATGTTTGTTACCTGTCAAACTTTATCTGTATTATCTATGTATTGTATGTTATAATAAAGTAAATAAATTAATGTCATGACCGTAAAAATGACACCAATGCTTATTATTCTCTCTCTCTCTCTTTAGAACATGACTTCAGCCTCAATAACAAAGGGCAGCAATAAAAAGAGACAGTGCTCAAATACAGCAATTCCTTTACAATAAATATTTGCAGGAAAGAATCTATAAAATGTATATTTATTTCTGCCTGTATATAAACACCATATAAATAAATTAATGAAACAAATGAAAGCATTATTTTTTTTTAAATCTAGTTTTCTGAAAAAAATAATAAAATAAAAACAGCTCCATGTGGTGGTCTGAGACGCCCTGTTGGATCCTCCTGCAGCATTTGTTTTCTAGATCTGTTGGCATGACTGGGCAGTTCAGGCAGGTGCACCGAGCTGGCTGACCCCTGTTTGGTTCAGCTGGTCTTGGTGTGGCTCACTCCAGCACATCCAGAAAAAAAACCTCTCAGAGACGAGTTCCATTCATCTGGAGCACTTCATCCTTCTCCGGAGACAGATGCTGCAGTCACTGATCTCCTGCACAGGAGCGTCAAACTCCAGAGCTGGAGTCCTGAGAAGAGAACAATAAAATATATGACTTATTTGTTCTTTTATTGAGCCAAATTTCATGTTAGAGGTATTCTGAATGAACCAAGAGTAAAATAAACAAGGATAAGCTGAAATGGTACAGTGGGGGTTACATTTATGTTGTCTCAACCTAATGCCAGACCAATTTAGTACAGTAGTGGTACCTAGAAACAAGCAAAACTCCTGTACTTAGTAATATGTGTTTTGCTTTTCTCCAGAATAAATAAGAGGTCAGTGAGTGTTGTTTTGGTGCTTGTCACTGATGTTACACAAGGTTTAGGAACAGTGCAGCTGTTTAGACATTAGCTGATCAAATAAAAATGAAATGCTCTAATGTCTCGGAAAAATAACAGTAATAGTAACATATTATGTATCGTATCCCGTCTGATAGAGCTAAGTTCACTAACTTTTGCCGTTATTCTGCTGAGACTCCTGTGTAAACACTGCAGGGTCTCGATGGAAACTACGTGAGCTAGTGCTAAAGCTAGCTATAGCTAAGCTAACGTTTGTCAACGCTTTTTTGACAAACGTTACATACAGTCGATAATATATCACACAGAGTTTGCTCTAACTACTGTATTGTGTTGAAAAACACTTTATAAAACATACTACTGTCAAACATTAGTCGTTCTCTTGCCTCTGTCTCAAGAGTTCACTCTGTGTCAGTCTCGAGAGTCAAGTATAGTTTAGTCTCAAATAAAGTTTGTCAAACTTTCAGAAGTGTAACTTCTCTTACCTCCTCCATAAACATGACTCCAGTAACTAATGTGATACTAATGCTTAATAGTGTGCACTTATTATAAAGTGTTACCACGTTTTTTTACTGAGAACCATAGCCTGAAAGGAGGTGCTGATTCTCATGCCAGCCGCTTCACATTTGGCTGCAAACCATTCCAGAATACGCTGAAGGTCCTGGTTTAATGAAGCCAACAGGACATGATCATCTGCAAAAACCTGTGGTCCCCAAACCGGACTCCGTCTGACCCCTGACTGCGACTAGAAATTTTGTCCATAGAAATAATTAACAAAACCAGTGATGGCAAACAGTGGGACAGGTGCAGTAACATCCGTGACGTGGGGCTGAGCGCCTCTTTTTCCACTCTGTCTGGCACTAGCAGTCATTACTAGCACTTGCTCTCTCCCATCTCTAGTTGGCTCCAACAGAGTGAAATCAATAGCGAGGATCTCATTGGGCCTAGAAGCTAATAAATGTCGCAGAGGGGCACATACCTGGGGTTCAGTATTCTTAGCCAGGCAGTACCGTTCACAACTTAGACACCAGTGCCCATACCTGTCCAGTAGGACCTCTGCCGTATGAGCCCAGTTGTTCTTGTGTTTAACTGCTGGAATAAGTCTTTCTGCAGGCTTTCAGGCAGTACTAGCTGACTGATATTCTCACCTGCTTCCGACCGCTAGCAGAGCAGATAGAGCAGCCCATCCCTCACTGTTTGCCAGTCCCACTGGTGCAGTAACATCCGTGATGTGGGGCTGAGCGCCTCTTTTTCCACTCTGCCTGGCATCTGTTGTTGCTGTAATAGAGGTATTATGGGGGCAATGGTTGGATCCACGGTTGAGCGCTCAGGCAGGGCGGACATGGCAGACTGTGTTGCAACAATGGCCGGTTGCACTGCTTTATTCACAACCTCTGGAAGTTGGCTCAGAACTATATTAAAGAAATCACAACTATATTAAAGGCTTTCTGCTCATCCGAAGAACTTAAGAGTGCTAGTCATGACATACAAGCTAAGCACACTACATTAGAACAACATTATAAGCCCATTCACTGTAACCAAACTATATATACATCCATACATCGTTAATAGGATGGATGCATGCTCTGTGCTTACAGCTGACATTATGTGAGATTATTAAAAACAGCAGGATAATATTGATTAAGTCTTTAATGATCACCTGGAAAAGGAAAGAGTTAGAATTATGTTGAATAAAAATGACAATGGATTTGGAGACACAAAAACCGAAACATAATTTCTAGATGGTTTAGTTGCAGAGTCAAAGTCATCTAGGTCCTCAAGCAGAGGCAGAAGCAGAACTTGCGGCTAAAGTAGAACAAGCAAAGATGACACAAGATTTACTTGCACAACAAGCTAAACTCAATAAAATGGAGAGTGATAAATTAAAAGAATTGGAGGGACTGTCAAAATTCAAGCAGGAGGAAGTGAAAATGAAAGCAAACCTCGAGGTAGAAAAAAACAAAAACAAAGCTGCAACAACTAAGTGCAGATAGTAAAGTCAAGGTAGCAGCGACATGGGCAAGGGATTATAGTATTCCTAATGGGTCTGAAAGCTGTGAGCGTAAGACAAACCGCAATTTAGAAAATCCTGTAAATGGCTTTAACAGTGCACCTCAGCTTTCCTTAAATCCAAAGACCCCATCATTTCAGCCTCACCACACCATTCCAGAACGAGAATAACTTAGCTTAGCTCTAGCTCTTGCAAGCTTCCTTACCTTAAACAGCCTTCCTATACCTGAACCTTCTATTTTTAGTGGTGAAGTTTACAAACTGGAAAATATAATTTATGGCATTAACTGGCAATAAATCATTACCTGTATGCAAAAAAATACTGTATCTAAAGAGTTATCTTGCAGGTGAGCCATGCAAGGCTGTAGAGGGATATTTTTTCGGTAATTCTGAGAAGGTGTATCAGGGTATCTGGAATGTTCTTCAAGAGGTATGGCAGCCCATTCATTGATCAAAGAACATTTACAACTAAGCTCATAAAATGGCCCAAAAAAGCTGCCAATGACCCACTAGCATTGAGATAGTTTGCAGAATTTCTACAAAGTTGTGCAAAGGCTGTCCCTCAAGTCAAGGGCTTAATCACAGGCTTCTTGAGAAACTGCCCCATTTGGATAACACAAACATGGAGCCACTGTAGTGGGCGAGCTAGACAAGCATCAAGAATATCCTAGCTTTGCTCACTTCACACAAAAGCTTCATACAAAAGGAAGACAGAGTGACTTGCCACCCAGTTGCCTAACCATTCCTTATGAACGTTAAGAGTTCAGATGAAAGATACATTAAAAGAGTCAAAGCACTTACCACAATTGCTCAAAGTCTTACTCACTGTGACGGAGCACACCCATCAATGATTAGCCAGCGCATTCATTAACAATTACGCACGCTGGCCCCGCACTCACACACATGCAACCTTCTCACTGACACTCGCTGATTCCCTGGTTACCCCGCTGTTTCATTCATACGCACCCGACACAAAAATCTCCTGTAACTTTCACAAACATTGTTGGATCTGGTTGGACCCAATGAAGCGTTTATGCACATTAATGACTGAACACAATGATATGCAAAAGATAGGGCTATCTTCAAAACCGGCTCTCCACCCCCACAGATTTATAATGGGGGCCAAAAATTTAGTTTGTTGTAGAGACATGAAATTTGGTACACACATTTCTTATCTCATGTCGAACAAAAAAGCCAATCTTAATGACCCCCTACCTACAACTGTGTTGCCGTGGGAACGCCCAAAATATGTAATGTAGATGAATGGGAGGTGAGACTTGAACACTAATTTGACCTCTTAAACGTATCAGAAAGTGCTCCAAACTTTACCCAAAATTCAAGACCTTTGAATAATATTTCTTTAAGCAGAGCCATTAAAATCCATAAAAAAGGGGGCTAAACAGTGCACCCTGGAAAAGTGAAAATACATTGGGCCTGTGGAAAGTGAAAGTGCATTTTTTCCAACATAAGGAAACGCAACTTGTTAAATGCATAGGCTGTGTCAAGACAAACAAAAAATTATATTACTGCCCCACCCCAAACCAAACAGGAAGTCCGCCATTTTGGGTAGAACATGCAACGCCCAAAATCGCACCCCTTATTCAAAATCTTATTTCTGCTGGGATTTTCATCCAAAAGGCTCTATATTTGGTCAGAATCATCTAGACATATGAGCCAACAAAAATTATTAAATCGTTTTTCTATATCTTAATGGGTGTGGCTGCATCGAGCCCCTAACGAGGAGGCCATTTTGGGAGAAATAAAATGTCCTGTAACTTTAACAAACATCGAATTTGGTTGGACCCAATGAAGCATTTGTGCACAGTGATATGCAAGAGCTATCTTCAAAACTTGCTCTCCAGCGCCCCTTATAATGGGGGCCAAAAATTTACTTTGTCGTAGAGACATGAAATTTGGAACACACATCCCTTATGTCATGCTGAACAAAAAAGCCAATCACAATGACCCCCTATCTACAACCGTGTTGCCATGGGAATGCCCAAAATATATAATGTAAATGAGCAGGGAGCAAAACTTGAACACTAATTTGACCTCTTAAACGTAACTGAAACTGGACCAAACTTCACCCAAATTTCAAGACTTTTGAATTATATATTTTTTTGGCAGAGCCATTAAAATCAATTAAAAGGGGGCTCAACAGCACAGCCTAGATAAGTGAAATTACATTACGCTAATGGGAAGTGACAGTAAAAAAATTTTTTGTCTAGAGTCATGAAATTTGTTACACACATTCCTTACATCGAGCCAAACAAAAAATGTTATTATGGTTATGCACTCTGACAAACAGGATGTCGCCCCTTTGGTGTAGAACATGCAACGCCCAAAATCGCACCCCTCATTCAAAATCTATGTCTTCTTAGGATTTTCATCCAAAAGGCTCTAAATTTCATCAGAATCATCTAAACACATGAGCCAACAAAAATTTTCAAATAGTTTTTTGATATCTTAATGGGTGTGGCTGCAACAAGCCCCTAACGAGAAGGCTATTTTGGGAAAAATAAATTGTCCTGTAACTTTCACAAACATTGTCGAATTTGGTGGGATCCAATGAAGCGTTTGTGTATATTAATGACCTGAACACAATGATATTCAAAAAACAGGCCTGTCTTTAAAACTGGCTCTCCAGCACTTTAAAGTACAACATGCAGTCCTTCCCAGGACATTTGTGCCCACGGTTGCAAGCGAAGGCGACACACAGTCTTCCCGAGGACACGTGCCCCCCGCGGTCGCAGGATTGGCGAGGGCCTATATTACCGCTTGCGGCTTTAATTATTATTTATGTTTTGTTGAATATGAGAACACTTCTCATGTTTATGTGGCAACAAATTGTTTGCTTATTGATTTATATTTTGTGAAATACTGAAGCCCGATGAGAGGGGCCAGAGGGGTATTTAGAGGAGCCATTTCAGGCTTGTAGTCTGTCTTGAGCCAGTTGCAGTGCAGGTAACATTGGCTGGGAGCACTCTGAACTGTGTTTTTGGTTAATTTGGTTATTGCTGAACTCATTATGGACCTTGTCTATTTATAAATACATTTTGATGACATCTATATTCACTGTAAATATTTTTTGCACTTATTGGCTGATTTTGCACTTAGGACACTGGCACAATAAATACCACCTGAACACTCACATCTAACTTTGCCTGGGTTTGACTAGAGCCCACAATAGCCACTCCTAAACCAAAACCACCTTGTTTGTTTTGCGGGGATGAAACAACAGCATAATTAAGTGCCCTAGCTTTGCAGCAAAGCCTGATGATGAGAAGAAAGCTTTCATTTGTGACACGTTAATTTTTTCCATGCACACAAGCTCAGGGCATTGCTGCACGTACCCCACTACCAGAAGGCTCTGACCAGCTGGGAAGCAGCCATCTGCGCAGATCGCCAGGACGAAGCAATTCGGGAGAGACAAGTTAGATATCTTAAATAGGCCGCTTGGTACTATATGAGCTCTGCACTTCTTTTTTGTTTTTTTATTACATTTATTAAAACAAGTCCTTGACATGCCACACACATACATAGAAACACATTGCCATTGTTTCCAAGCACATTTTCCCCGCACAATAGCTTTCACAAACATGTACTTGTAGTTAAGATTACTTTTTTAAATATATATAAATATTTCTCATAAAGATTTAAGTTTCTTGTTGAAGATAAGAAATGACAGAAGACCATTTTCTAATATAAGTGTCCTTCCGCAGTCGTAGAGTTGCAGTAATGTTCTCCATAAAATTGACAGTCTTTAGTCTCTGAACCCACTGTTCCAGAGTAGGTGGATGTGGTTTAAGCCAGTTTGCAGTAATCACTTCATGAGCGATCAACACTAGGCCCGTAACATATATATCTTATCAGTCTCCCGCAAAGCAAGGTTTATGTCGCTCAAAATTATCTGGTACATTTTCAAGGTTGTATGGAAATTTAATATTTTCCCAATTCTCACCTTCTCCCAAAATACTTTTACCATGGGGCATTCCCAAAATATATGGGAAAAATCTCCTACCTGTCCACACTTCCGCCAACAGAGGGCGCTAGCATTATTGTCATAGCTGGCAATAATAATTGGGTTTTTAAAAAATCTTATTCTCAATTTCCAGCTAAACTTCTGCCAGTTTGGACTGTTAAGACATTTATGCCACTCCTCCCAGGAGTTCTCCCAATCTGTGTCATCAATTAATACATTAAGTCCCAATTCCAATTTGATTTTTATATCTAAAGTTCTCTCATCCTGATCAATACACAATTTCTTGTATAAAGTAGAAACTATTTTCTTTAGATCCTTTTTGTTCTCTACTACATCAATCCAGTACTGATCAAAATCTGTCGGTCTCACTTTTAAATTATCTAACTCATCGTGAGTTTGGAGATAATGCCTAATTTGGAAAAATCTGAAGATGTCCCTATTAGCAATATCATAATCATTTTGTATCTGGGAGAATGCTTTTAGAGTATTTCCTGTAAACAACTGGTTTACTGTAGTCAAACCTTTGTCTGCCCATCTGCTAAAGCCCCTATCAAGTTTCCCAGGTACAAAATCAGCTAATCCTGTTATTTTAGATGCTCGTGATCTAGAAAGCGGTAACTTAAATTTCTTCCTAATTTTTTCCCACATCCCAAAGTAAACATAACCCATTCATTTTGTATCTTAAGTTTTCACCACTGTTTCCTACCTAAAAAAGGTAACGCTGAGATCGATGTGTCATTTGGTAAAGAACATTGTTCCAACTGTAACCATTTTGTATTCCTATCTAACCTAATCCATGAAACCAGAGCTCTAAGCTGCGCTGCCCAATAGTAACTCTTAAGATGTGGAAGAGCTAGGCCACCTAAGTCTTTGGGCGAACAAAGAAGTTTAAGTCTCACCCTCGGACAATTGTTTTGCCAGATGAATTTAGATATGAGCCTGTCCAATAGTCTGAAGGAGGTGTTAGGAACAGTAACTGGAAGTGAGTAGAAAAGGAAAAGCAGCCGTGGCAACACATTCACCCTGATTGTTTCCACCCTGCCCACTAAAGACAGGGGGAGAATTTGCCATCTCTCCAAATCTTTTGTAATCTGAGATAAAAGCTTGCCATAATTGGCTTTATATAACTGAGATGAATTATTGGTCAACGTGACTCCTAGGTATCTAAACCCATCTTTTGATCATTTAAATTTTACATCTTTATCTAAGTGGTTGGGCAAGTGTCCCGATATCATCATTGCTTCAGATTTCCCTTCATTTACCTTATAACCTGAAATATCTCCAAACCTGCGCAGGCACCTTATAAGGGAGGGTATTGAAGTTGATAGATTTTTAATATACGACTTCATCTGCGAATGAAGATATTTTATGTTCAGTGCCTCCTTTATCCATTATGCCTTCTATCTGTTTATATATTTTATATATCCTGGTCCATTTAGCCCTACGCAGAGGGTGAAGAGGACAGGCGAGACCAGATTTCCCTGACGTACCCCCCTTCTTATATTGAAATATTTAGAGCAGTAACCATTTACACAAATCCTTGAAATTGGATCTTGGTTTAGAGTACTAATCCAATTTCTAAAATCTTTTCCATAGTATAGTGTAGGTATTCCCAGTCCACCCTATCAAACGCTTTCTCGGCGTCTAACGCGAGAATCATTGAAGGGTGACTGTCTTTCTTAGCAAATGACTGAATATTTAATGTCCTTCTGATATTATTTGATCCTTGTCGTCCAGCTATAAAGTTTGATCTGGGTTTATTAACTTGTTTGGGTATAATTGCATCCTATTTGCCAGAATGGATCCTAGGATTTTTACATCATTGCCAAGTAGACTTATTGGACGATAGGATGTACACTCTTTGGGGTCTTTCCCTTTTTTGTGTATTACTGTTATTATAGCTTCTGACCAGCTTTTAGGGGGATCATTTTCTTTCAGTGCATAATTAAATACTGTCCATAGTTTAGGGGCAAGCTCTTTCAAAAATACTTTATATTACTCTCCACTCAGACCATCTGTCCCGGGACTTTTTAATGATTTAATAATGTCTCCAATTTCTTTTTCGGTAATTGATGAAGTTAGATTCTCAGCTTCCTCTTGTGTTAATCTGGTCAAATTAATAATTTTGAAGATATCCCTTGTTTCTATTTTTTTCTGGGACATATCCGGTGCATCATACAGTTTTTCATAAAATTCTCGAAATGCTGCTGCAACCTGTTCTGGTTGTGAGACTTCCTTTTTTGTCATAAGATGACGTATATTTGGCACTATACGGCAAGCCTGTGTTTTTCTTAATTGAAAGGCTAATAAACGACTAGCACGGTTGACCATTTCGTAATATTTTTGGCCTGTATATCTCATAGCTCCTTCTGCCTTACATGTATGTAATTCGCCCTCCAGGAATCAACAAGACCTAGCTCTTCTAATAAATGTTTGAGGGCTTTAGTTTTTTTGTTAGGAGCACCATGGTCAGATGGAAGCTTGTCTCATTTTAAATCTAACACGCAGTTAAAGTCGCCTCCCAATATGACTACACCCTTCGATTCTTTTGCAAGTACAGATGCTACTACTATAAAAAAGGTAGGATATTCTTCATTTGGAGCGTATATGTTCATAATTGTAATTTCCATCCCTTCTAAAGTGCCTATTACTGCTACATATCTCCTTTGTACATCCCTCACTTCCTTCTGTACTGCGAAATAGGTTGATCGGCTTATGAGAATCGCCACACCTCTCGTCCTACTTCTGGGACAACCCGCAAAGAATACTTGATCTACCCAGTCCCTTCTTAATTTCTTGTGCTCAGAGTCATTCAGATGTGTCTCTTGCAATATTCCTATTGAGCATTTAAATGACTTTAATTGGTTTGCTTTTTCCTTTTTACAGGGTGGCCTAGCCCTTTTACATTGTGACATATAATATTTAAATCAGACATAAAGTTATTTCAGTCTCGTCAGTTTTAGCTATTTCCCTGTGTGCCCCTAGATTTGTTTCTAAGCATTCATGAAAGCAGGTCATCAGTGTGGACATGAACGTGTCAAGGATTAAGAACACAATAACACAGAAATTGTCTGAACAAATAAAACATATGCGACTCCCAAAGACCCGACTGCAGGTAATGAAGCCATCGGTATATTGTAGTGGCCTCGTATCCAGCCCCTGGTGTATAAAAGACAGAGCGGTGTGGGCTTTATGTTGCTCTGGAGGAAAAGCACTAAGTGCGGTCCAAATCACAAACCAAAGAGAAACATGTAATCTTCGGCAAGATCTCAGCCACATCATGGGTATTATCTCCTACAAAAACAATATTTATTTCAAACATACCTTTATAATCCTCAAAACATCACCTTGTGAATAGATTATTCTCAAATGTACATTTTTAAATCCGCGTCTGATAACACGGCATTGCCGCGTCTCCTCCCGTTGTCCCGTCGGTTCCACGCTTCCCTGGAGAGCTCCCTGTCCATCTTCTCCCTCTCGCTCACCTGCACGGAGACGCCCAGCTCCTCCAACATCGGCACAGCATCTAGTAGTGTTGGGAAAGTCTTCACTCCATTTTCTAGGTTGATTCTCAGTTGGGCCGGGAAACGACATTTGGCTTGGATTCCCTTGTCCTTAAGCTGCTTTATTACTTGCCGCAGTCGCATTCTCTTCCTCTGGACCTCTGGAGAGTAATCCTGACCAAAATAGATTGTTTTGCTTTGAAATAAGACTTGTTTTTGAGTCCATGCTTTACGTAGCACCGCTTCCTTTACCGTGTAGTCCAGAAAGCGGACAATGATGGAGCGTGGTGGGTTTGAGTCAGCCGGTTTGAGTCCCAGGGCTCTATGTGCTCTTTCAATTTTTAAATCTTCCTGAGTGAAAAGTAGCGCGGAGTTCTTTCACAAAACCGTCCATGTTCTGCTTCTCACTTCCCTCTGGGACTTGGTAAATTCTGAGGTTATTGCAGCGCCAATTCTGTAAGTCATCACATTGGTTAGTCTCAGCAAATACCGAAGCACCCTCTCATTCCGCTGGCTAGCGTCTTCTGCTGCGCTGATTCTGCCTTCGGCCTCCTCTGTACGTTGCTCTAAGTTGCCCATTCGGTCTTTCAAATCACCCACCGATATTTCCAGTCTTGTTAATGAAGCCCTTGTATCAGAAAACCCACTCTGACTTTCTCTTCTCAGCTGTCTTAGCTTGCGCAATATCTCTGCCATATCCATCTTGCTAGCCATTTTAGCATTTCCACTCTCTTTAGCTTCTGCATTAGCCTGTTGTGGTAGGACTGGTGGTATTTCTTGTCATAATCATTTTGTACAGACGTTTTCTTGTAGGAGGATCTCAAAAACATATCAAAATTGCCAAATAGTCACCAAGTTCACGGGAGCCAACACACAATGCAACTGTCTCAAAGTATGGCACCCCGGAAGTCCACCAGCTCTGGACTTCTTAACCCTTGGATGCACAACCTACCAATACCTACACTCTTCCACAAGTGGGGTCAAAAATTACCCCAATTAAAATCAATGCATTTTTGCAATAAATGAAAGACATTTCTCTCATTTTGGTTAAGATAATATATTTTGTTCAAACAAAAGAGTAATTTCATTTTTGACATGTACATTTTTTACTTTTCATTCACATTTTAACACTTAACAATCAATTAATCAGGTCAATCAGGTGTCAAAACATGTTTGTGTGTCCTTATGTCTGGAGGACGAACAGAGAACATTCAACAGGTCCGGAGACCATAGCACTGTCCACGCATATGTACACACACAAACATCTTATCTCCTCATCAGTGATGTATGTAGGGTCGGGGTACTTTCCAGTCGACTTTTCATGTGAGGTGTCACAAGCTCCTTTGAGAGCTCTGTGAGGAAGTGTCGTCGTCCATCACTGATGCCTGTGTAAAATTCAGGGTGCTGAGCCCTGAAAAATGAATAGGCATTCAGAGCGGCGACATCAATCATGTTGTACCAAAACACCATGGGCCACCTCTGCGTCTGGCGTTTGCAGGTGTAGTTGCCAACCATCTGGTCCATAGTATCTACTCCTCCTTTGGTCTGGTTGTAGAAGAGGATCACTTCTGTTTTTTTCTTTGGGCTGTTTTCATCCACCATCTTGCTGTGGTGCATTGTGCTAAGCAGTAGAAAAGCCTTTCCCTTTTTTCTCATATAGCTGATCATGATCATGGTCATGCTGCCATTGAACCCAAATTCAGTGCTGTGGACCTCTTGTTCTGTCGCAATGTTCCCACAATAGTCAGACCCTTCTCCAGGAGATGCTCTGCAAGAGGCACACTGGTGAAGAAGTGAACCACTTCTGAACCATTGACACTTCCCCAAGTGAAGTCATTGAAACTGTGTGCACATATTGATAATAGCTGCCAAAACCAGTCAAGATGTTTTGAAACCACAAATGATGTTGTGCACATGATGTGGAATGTGTAGGCAGCGACAGTGAACACATCAGCATGGAAATATAAAAGATAACCACACTTACTCACAGGTTACAATTAATGTCCAGGTGCACATTTCTATGCCCTTCTAGATTAAATATGAGTCTTTATTAGCCACTAAATACTGAACCTCTTAATTACCCCCCACTCTGCTATCCACTCACCATCAGCACGCAGATCTGATTCCCATGAGCCAAAGTTAACCTGTAAAAGTCATTCCTCATGTTTGTTGGACAAGCCAGCGGGTGCATTAACCAACTATCGCAGTACACCTTTCTCTGTTTGTACAGCAATAATATAATGATTCAGTGATGTTTACCATGTAGCCTTTAAATAACTGCTAAATATTTAACCAGTCACTAGCATCGACATTAAACACATGAAGTTGGTTGGGTGTTGTTCACAAACAGCATCTTGTTCAGGCACCATTCCACATTTTTCATATTCAGCAAAAAGGTTCTATAGAATGACAAAAATACCTTTTTTTTTCTTGGACCTGTGGATAGAAAATGATTACCATGCCATTTATCAACATTACTACCTATTTCTTTCTTGAAGATGGATAAGATTTATTTACCAAATGCACAGTGAAATGCTTGCTTGTTTTTATTTACCTGCAACCAATAGCAAAATAGATATACCACAGCACACTAGAAAATGTAACACAGAACTAAAGAACTATAAAATAGAAATCTACAAAATATAAAATGAATATAGACATTGAAAGTCTTAAATCTTGCATTTAAGACTCTAATGCAATATTCATTTCAACTTAACAATTCAGATATTAAGCAACTTCCCAAAAGGATACTGGTGTTCATCCCAGGTGACTCTGGACTCTGGATTGGACAGACCTTAACAGGAACCTTATCTTTTTTGGTGTTTGCCTGTAAACATCAACACTCTCTGGCCGGTAGAGGGCCTTCATTAGATCTTAGGTTTCAATTCAAGCCTGTGTAAGTGGCTGCTGGTATTGATCTCCAATGCACAATGTTCCAGAGTGGGACCCTGTTGGTAAAATGTCTGTTAAAACAATTGTCCACCAGCCTAGAACTAATTAGGTTAGAACAGCTCATGTATTACAACCCATAAATGTTAGTTGTTGAAGTTTCCCTTTTTCAAGTTTCCATGTTGCTCTTTGAATCTGAGGTCTCAGAGAGTCATTGTTAAGAGTTTGATGTTAGTATTGATTAGTGAAAAGTTTTCCAGTCAGTCCTTTTCACTTCTTAACATTCCTCAGGAACACCTGGGCTTTGTTCTTCTTTTTTCCCTAGCACTTTCCTTATCTTTTGGTTTCAGAAAAATTTAGTAATATTTAGTTTAAACTAAATCTGTTGTTTACTCTGAATTTCTTCATTCTTTGTGTTTAGTTTAACATTTGAATACTTTATTTTAATTTATTTATTTATTAGAAAGAGTCATAATAATCATTGTCTCGACTAAGAACCTCCCAGGATTCTCTTGTCTTGCTCCCACCTCTTTTTATTCATGTGAGGATCATGTGCACCTGAGCCACACAGGAAGAAAAAATATGGGGCTTCTCTTTATTTTATTATTTTGGAGTTACAATAGTGACTTTTTGTCTTTGACTCTTGTGATTCCTTCCTCTGCATTTATTTGTATTGTATACATGTTGGATGATTATTACCAGTAAATTAATATGTGAATGATTTAGGAGCCCTAATCTCAACATCAGGCACACCTCCTCAGGTGATAAAACCACAGTGAAGTACTTTAGCTCCAGACTTCACCACAGACACCACACCTGACATTACTGGACAGTCTCCTGTCAGACCTGAAACACACCCAACTACAACACAGCATTAAAACAAAGAACTCACACAGAGCTCAACTGGACCAGCACAGTCATTGGAACAAACTTCCCTTCGTTCTTTAGACTTGGATCAACAAGGTCAATAGGTTCAAACAAACACAACAGGAAACACACACCAATCAAACAGCGCAGGTGACTTTAAAATGATTTTCTCTGCATTCCTTTAACCTTCCTGTTATACAGCTTTTAATTGGTGACTGATAGCCTTTTCTTTAAGAACATAGTTCAGGGTCCTTTTGGCTAGTTTTAAGAGACACACTCATTAAGTTTACTGTTTATGTATTGTAGCAGAAGCTTGTAAATTTATTGTTGATAGGCAATTGTTTAATCACCCACGAGCTGAATGGAATTAAAGCAAATGATGGACTGACGAGACTCTGGTTCAACGAGGCCTACTTTTTTTTTTGTAGAAGGAAACGCAGTTCCTCATTCCGAAAGCTCTGTTTTGAGTATCTATCCATCTCAAAGTTCAGCCCCCACACCAAGTCAAGCTTCAGATCCTGTGTTAGTGGTTAAATGAGCAGTTTCGTCATCTTCAATGTATTTTTTCTTTTTTTTTTTTGCAATTATTGACGTGTTTGCTCATCTAACTGTATTGCAAGGACAGATTTATCTGTGCATGGGTTTTCGCTCCATATGTCAAAGTATTTTGTGACATCGGGAACTAACTTATTCACGTGGTTCTGTGTGAACTCAGTTAGGCTGTTATTGAATATACCAGTCTCAACAATTGTAGCATCTACTTTTAAGCTTCTTATTTTTATTTATTTATTTTTTTTTTACACCATGTAACAAAAAACACCTTTGCTTTAGAAGAGTGAGTTATTCAACAGTTACTTTAAATAATATTGTTTTACTAAAAGCAAAACTAATTTAAAAAATAGATAGCATTGGCAGAAGTCGTTGCAGGTGGTTGCAGGTGAAAACATTGCAGAAAATGTCTGAAATTTACAGAATTACACTCAAGTTTGCATAAGAAATCTAAAATTGGCAGAAACAAAAAAAGGCATAAAATCCAAATATTAAAAAACTATAAAAGGCAGACTTCCCAAATGTAATAGCATAAATGTCCCAGAATTAAGGCACGTTTTAAAATTTGAATAACAAAGTTCAGTTCAAATTCACAGACGAATGGTAGAATAATACAAGAGGACACACGAGAGCTATGAGAATGTTTGTCTACTGATTAGTTCGTCTACTTATTATTAATAGAGTCAATAGTTGAACTCATAGAAACTGTTTTTTTTTTTGTTGTTGTTTTTTTTGTAATAAAAAAACAGTAGTATTTAAATTTAAATCTCAGAGTCTAGGAGTGGAATCGAGAGCCAGTGTCAGTACCGTGTGTCCCAGGCGAGCAGCACCCCTCATGCAGCAGCAGAACAGCTCATGTTGTAATGACCTCTGAGCAGCAGCAGTTGCAGTGGCATAGATTCAGTCCATTTGACCTGAGGACAGTGTGGAGGAGCCCAGTCCACAAAGTGCAGCTTTAAGACCAGTCAGAAACGAGCTTTCTTTGTCGTTGGTGCTTCAGCCAGTGTTAGTCTCATGTTTCTCAGAGACGATAAAGAGCAGGCAGCCATGTTCTCAGATAAGTCTCAGTAGACAAAACAGTGCCAGAGCCAGGCAGGTTCAGTTCAGTTCAGTGCTGGAGCAGTGGAAACAACCAGCAAGGCACATGAAGTAACTACCCTCCCAGAAACACTAGGCCATCAACAGGTCTCATTTCCACTCACAGTTATCACTGAAGACAGTCACAGTCCTTTATCAGTTGTCTATAAAGAGTCTGCAGCTGTACAGTCCAAAAGAAGTAAAGTACTTTTAGAGGATTAACATCTATATTCAGAGACTTTAGGAGAAGACTATAGTCACTGTACTGATTAACTTTGAACTATTTAGCACCAAAGTAATTTTTGCATTATTTCTCAAAGATCAGCCTGAAAACACCATTCATCAGGTTATACCACTTTAGAAACTAATACATTACTTTATGTTACAGCTATAAAAACTGAAAACCTCTGTAATTGATGTTTTACTGGTTTGATTCAAACACAGGTCACTGCAGCGACTCACTGCCAAGGTAAATGGTAACAAATAGTGAAAACTAAATTAATGTTAAACTCTCATGAGCATTCATTTAAGTAAAACTTAATGATCCTTCAGTTATTGTTAGACTTGGTGAGTCATGTGTGGTCAAAGTGACATGTCTTGATGAGCAGATTTTATTTTTTTTATAAACAATGGTTTTGTTTCTAGTGCCCGTTGCTCTCGTTTGATAACACACGTCTGAGATATTAAGGAGACATTTTTATCAACTATTACGATGTATTATTGTTTAACAGAACTTCAAGATCCTGAAGGCTGTTGCCATCTGGGTCAATGTAAACTCTCAAACCTTCAAACTTTTTTCTAGTATGAGGAGGGAAAAAGGAATGGCTAATGTGAGCCAGAAGACAATGCATTCAACAAACACTAAGTTCCAATATTTCAAAACAACAGCGTCTATGTTGATATTTCATAGACCAAGTATAACACAAAAGAATTACTCTATAGCTGACTACAGAGAACCACAAAACACCCACTAAATGATAACACAGTGAATCAAGTAATACTGTCAACACAACATCATCTCATTTCAATAATAATTCAGTTTTTAATTCAATGTTACAACAATCATTAATCATTAAGGCTTAAAGTAATGTTTTTAAACCTGTTCCAGTTACATCTAGTTTAGGAAAACTTCACTTTTATATTTGATTTTACTTCACAAAGCACATTTTAACTCTCTTTTAATTTCCCATAAATACATTTAAAACATTTAATTCTTAACTTTTGTTTGTTTGCTCTAGTTGTCTCACTGCTTAATTGTTTTTTTTATGCTTAAGAGCAAAGTGTAGTATTATATTTTGAATTGGTCAATTAATGAAGCTCTAAAGAAAATTACAACTGTCCCTGTAACATTTCCCTGTAAGCTTTTGGTCAGGGTCTTGTTGACCATTGACCATTGAAGTTTTTACTCACAGTTCAGCTGCAGAGGATGGAGACAGAGAACACAGATATAACGTGTGACATGTAACTCATGCATCAGCTTTAAACTGGAGCTCTTTGGTTCCTGTAAACAACAATTAGAGCAGCATCAATTCTCAAAATATAACACATCATAATAAAACACACATAATGAATAAGTGAGAAAAACCCAGGTTAATATGCACACATCCATAGGTATTATTTGCCTTGTCATTTTAATACAGTTTAGTTTAATCAAACTCAATAGTGCTTCTCCAGTGACCAGTCGCATCACTAACATTATTTCAGATTAAACTCATTACAGTCACACTGTAATATTTTCTTAACTGTATTTTTAATCAACAGTTGTTATAGCAAATCTTTTATTCAAAAAAACATTTTATTTTTTTTTTGTTAACTTAGCCTCTTGTTGTAAAACAAACCCCAATAGGTTGTGTTCAAAGACCTTCACACCAGTGGCGGAGCCAGCGGGGTAGCCGGGGTGGCCATTGCCACCTCCAACAAAGCCCTGGCCACCCCGGTGCCACCCCGCTGCAGATGGCAATGTGGCGATGATCCGCTATTAGGCTCTTCTAAACATTTTCCGAAGAAATCTCTAATTTCGTACATTCCCAGCGCACATGAATGCACCCTCACGCAGCTAGCTCGTGCCTGCTGGACTCTGGTTTCATTGGTTAAAGGTGACACGCGGTTCGTTCGTTCTGCAAAACATAGCGGCAGCGGCGGCTTGGCACATAGTACTGACATCGATGAAGAGCGTTTTGCGGT
Source organism: Rhyacichthys aspro (assembly GCA_036850595.1). NCBI lineage: Eukaryota > Metazoa > Chordata > Actinopteri > Gobiiformes > Rhyacichthyidae > Rhyacichthys > Rhyacichthys aspro. The sequence continues at coordinate 1,944,700 of CM072155.1, read as the reverse complement.
ATGTACGTCTTTATCGGTAAATTAAGCAAACAAGGTAATGAAGTTAACGTGGAAGTAAAGAAGACGCTGGACTGTTTAACACTAGCCTGGTTTTTGGCTCTAGTCACTTGTGCACCAGACTGACAGTGACAATCGTGAAAAATCTCTTCATCTAGTAATCTGTAATGCAGTGCATTGCTACAAAAAACAGCTAACCTTATTAAAAGAGAAAAAATTAATTTGCACTTACCAGTCCAGCTGTATATAGATTTCCGTAGTTCGTGATGCCAATATTGTAGGAGAATTGGGTTACTGCCTTAGAGCTTCGAAGTATTGGACCACATACAAGGACTGAAGAGAGTCTGGATGTCTTAAGCAGGAGAAGTTTATTACCATCACATACAGGCCCGGTGACAGTTGAACAGTCAACACAGCGTAGTATTGAACATTCAAGTCTGGCTATGCTTTCATTGGTCAGAGCTTATAATACCTCGTAGAAGGTCAATACGCAAACAGTACAATAACAAAGAGTTGGTATTCAGTTGTTATTCAGCTGATTAGGCTCGAGGTTGGAGACATGTTATCCTGCAGGTGTCTGAGTCTATCTGTTGACAGAGCCCAAGGCTCAGGGCATCACAACCTTACAATAGATCCCAAAATTCTCTAACATTTCTGTTTTGTAATTGGCTGATCATTAGGCCTACCTCCTTTCTTCAAGCACCACATTGGTTGGTAGATTTGTTAGTTCATAAAAATCCCACAAATTAATAATTATGAATCCATAAAATTCTGAGTGTGTAAGCCATAATGTATATCAGTTTAACCAATGTATAGCATTTAAACTATTCAAAATATCTTAATAAAAACAGATACCGTGTGCAGGTTTATGTTGGTCAGGTGAGTCCAGCGAGCGCGCACCTCCATACAAATCCTGTATATCAGTTTAACCAATGTATAGCATTTAAACTATTCAAAATATCTTAATAAAAACAGATACCATGTGCAGGTTTATGTTGGTCAGGTGAGTCCAGCGAGCGCGCACCTCCATACAAATCCTGCTCAAACCTGAAAGAAAGAAAAGACACAGTTGGATGAACTGGTAAATGCAGGTCTGCTCCACAGCCTTATACCCTTTATGTCTTTGTAGAATTCGTTTTATCTGTTACAGTTTTCCTGTAAGGGCGTTGTTGAAGAACAGAGTCAACCGAGTTCAATTCACCAGCGGAGACACCGCTATCCACACAACACAGTCGTATAGTGATATTTGACTGTTTTTTTCCGCAATTGAGAAACTGAAAACATTGATATTTATATTAACAGTAATGGTACAGATCAATCAAATAGCATACAAAGGCATCCTATATCCTTCTAAGCTTTACCAGAAACAGCAGCAAAATATGAATATGATGCCATCTAGCTCCAACACAGTCCAAAGGCCTTTGAAGGCCCCAGGCGCTCAACAAATTGCTGACGCTACTGAAAAATCTGAAATATCAGTTAAGGTTAACCTAGTTAAGGTATACCTTTTTTTTTTTTTTTTGCTTTTGTAAGGTTTCCTCTATTGTGTGCATTGTCCTTGACAAAAAACAAAAAACAAAATAAATAAATCAGCCAATAAATCAATAACTCAACAGCAATAAAGCATTCATATTCAGTGTGACGACAAAGGTCACCAGACTGTAATCACCAAGTAAATATTGAAATCTGGTGCTTCTTTTTACACTGTCAAACAAAGTGTTTGTTAGTTTGTTCTCGCACTTGCTTGTTTCTTTGCTCATTCTTTATTTGAGAGAATAGAGGACATTTCATGAAGCTGTAGTTCCATTTGCTGCCGATTCTGACTCCGGGGGCGACCTTTTTATTCCCTGAAAACTACGGGTGAGTCATGATGGCCTCGTTGAGGGTGCATTGTAGCGGGGACGAGCGGTGTTTCTGGCCTTTCTGCTGAACCTGTGCTGACATTTTCGGACAGTTTACAAAAGACTGGAAGTGGAAGAGGCCGGTGTGGGAGCAGAGAACGGCGAGGGAGAGGCTTTTGCTATGGACCTGTCACCAACGAGTGGTAAATGTGATGAAGCAGCGGCGCCATTTGCTGCAGATTCTGACGCCGGGGGTGACCTTTTTATTCCCGGAAAACTACGGGTAAGTCATGATAGCCTCGTTGAGGGTGTGTTGTAGCGGGGACGAGCGGTGTTTCTGGCCTTTCTGCTGAACCTGTGCTGACATTTTTCTGACAGTTTACAAAAGACTGGAAGTGGAAGAGGCCGGTGTGGGAGCAGAGAATGGCGAGGGAGAGGCTTTTGCTATGGACCTGTCACCCACGAGTGGTAAATGCGATGAAGCAGCGGCGCCATTTGCTGCGGACTCTGACTCCGAGGGACCCTCTGAACTACGGGAGGGTGAGGACAGCAGCGCCAGCTAAGGTGCCAGTGGGGGTGAGCGGTTTTCTGGCCATGCTGTTGACCCTGTGCTTCGAGTTTCTGACGGTCTACAAAGGGCACCGAGCATTCCTAGCAGGAGAGGGAGAGGAGGCCGGAGTGGGAGCAGAGGACGGCGAGGGAGAGGCTTTTGCTTTACGCCCATCACCAATGATGAGGGCTGGGAACACATAAGAGACCTGGAAGTTTATCAGGAGAGAGATCTGACAAATGCTCATCCAATAGATTTTCTGTCCCTCTTTTTGGATGATTTGTTTTGGAACCTTGTTACAAATGAGACTAACAGATATGCTCACCAGGTTTTAGCCTCAAGCCAGCTTCAGCCACAGTCCAGGTTTCATAAGTGGTATGATGTATCTGTGTCTGAAATGAAAGCTTTCCTGTCTTTGCATCTGTCTATGGGGCTTGTAGAGAAGCCTGAGATTGAGGATTATTGGGCATCATTTTGGCCAGCATACACTCCTGGTTTTGGCAAGGTAATGTCTAGGAACAGATTTGAAAGCATCTTGTCCTTTCTGCATTTTGCCAATAATGATGAGTATGTGAGAAAAGATCAGCCAGGGCATGACAGACTTTTCAAAGTGCGTGGTATAATTACAACAATAATCCCTCGCTTTTCAGCAGTTTACAGCCCTCTCAAGGAGCTTTCCTAGATGAGATGACAATAGCATTCAAGGGGAGATCAACCCTAAAAATCTATAATCCCCGAAAACCAGATAAATATGGCTACAGAGCATACGTCTTGAGTGAAAGCAGGTCGGGTTATGTTCTACAGTGGTTTATGCACACTGGACAGCATACTGATGCAGCCAGTGACGTAAGTGCCACCCACGCAGTAGTCCGTGAACTACTCAGTCAATACAAAGATAAAGGGCACGAGGTATACATGGATAGCTACTACATGTCACCAGCCATTGCCAGTGAATTAGCTGAACACTGGTTTATGTGGGACAGTAAGGTGCACAAGGCAAGGAATGCCTCGAAGCTTGAGAACCCCTGCCTTACGGTTGAAACAAGGAGATGACCCAGTGTTTCTGAGGAAGGGCAAACTGCTGGCTTGTGTGGCATGAAACTAAACGCCTCACAATGTTATTAACACTTCATGGGAGTGGCTGTGTCCATAAGAGAATCAGAACAAAAAACAGCCCTAGTGGGTTTCGCACAATAAACAGACCAGTGTGTGTTGACAAGTACAACAGCTTTATGGGGGGAGTAGATAGATCTGATCAGAGGATGAAAAACTACTTATTTCCACATCGGTCAAGGAAGTGGTACAACCGCATTTTCAATGCCATTATAAGCATCTGTGTTGTCAACTCACACATCATATATTCTAAGTGTACCCCTGACTCACACAAGTCACTAAAGGCCTTCTTCCAGGACATTATGACTGAAATACAGGCAGGTCACACCAAGGTGGAAAGTAGCAAAGGAGGGCGGCCTTCCTCAGAGGGGGGAGAGATGCCACTCAGACTGTCTGAACGTCACTGGCTTTACCAAACCCATCAACATCCAGATTGTGTTGTTTGCTCAGATCGAGTACAGACAAGGTACAGGTGCCATGAGTGTGGTGTGGGTCTTTGTGCTGTGCCTTGCAATGAAATTTACCACACTAAAAAGAACTACAAATGTCATTTGAATAGATGAAGAATAAAATGAATTTTCATAATAAGCATTTGTACATTTATTTATTTATTTATTCATTCATTTATTCAGTCAGTCAGTCAGTCATTAATTTTCTTACTTATTTCTTTACTTTGTCATCCACACTGCTCCTCTTAGTATCTCACACTCACCATGGCTGAAAATCATATTTATTGCTCCAGCTGTGGGAAGCCTGTCCCAGGTAAAACATAGCCCTTTTATCTGTTAAAAGTGAGTCACCTAAGCCCATAAACCAGCAACCATGATAGGACACAAAAAAAAAAAAAAAAAAATAAATAAATAAATAAAAAAAACCCAACGTGATTTGGACTTCTTCTTCACTCCTGATGGAGGGTCCAGGGGCAAACATAATGCTCCTGGTACTTCGTAAAAAAAAAAAAGCGTAAAAAAAGACTATGAATTTCACCGCGTGGCGTGGGGAGGGACCCGTGCTGAAGCGTTTTTGGGAGCCTCGCCACACTTTTTCTCAAAGCCTGACTAAGAGCCAACCCTGCCCGGGGGGACTCGACTCAAGCCTGCTGCCCTGGGCCCGGGGCTGTATGGTGAAACCAGCTGAGCGGTGGCGCCCCGCTCAGCCACACGGGCTTCCTGGTTGATCCTGCCATAGTACTGTGTCATATGCTTGTCTCAAAGGTTAGGTCATGTTGACTGATGAACTAGCCTGGGCCGGGAAACTGACCGCCGGGGAGAGCTCTCTGCCACTGGGCGGGCCCGCGCGCTTAGCTCCGTGTGTATACGGGGCGGCGCACGCGCCAGTCTGGTGGGGAGGCCCGTTCCTTCCGGCTGCTTGTCAGCTTTTACGCAGCACGGTGTGGGCGGCCCACCGCGCGCCTCTGGGTACCCAACTCTCCTCTCCCCGCCGGGGAGAGGCAGGGGGGTTCAATGTCTCCTACCCTGTTCTGTCCCAGCCGGTGAGCCTGCCGGGCTTAGCAGGATGGAGCGCCTGTGAGGTCTTTTATCATACTGAAAACACGGACCTGTCTCTGAGCTCCTACCCTGTTCTGTCCCGGCCGGTGAGCCTGCCGGGCTTAGCAGGATGGAGCGCCTCTGAGGTTTTTTATCATACTGAAAACACGGACCTGCCTCTTAGCCGGAGGGGAAACTTAGGTGGAGGCCTGCAGTTTTCCCTGACCTGGTTTATAGGAGCGAAGACTAATAGAACCAGCAGTAGCTGGTTCCCACCTTGAGTTTCGATCAGGATATATGGCGTGCGAAGTCAGGAGCGTAGTCCTAGTGTTGGGCCACGTTTCCTATATGCAGGACTGGACGCCCTTCCCGGAGCTGCGGGGTACCATGTCCGCATAGACATAACTCATCACCAGGTAGAATCAAACACACTGTCGTGGAAAGAGAGAGTCTGGGGTGAAGTAGCAGAAGTCAAAGCGTGGAGCCTGTGCGCAGTTTTATGTGAGCGCGTGTAGCACCAGGGGCTGGGAAAGAGCGAAACCAGACACCCTGAGCACCACGGTTGCTCCCCGCTCACCTCTCGTGCACATTCGCCCACCGTTAAGCCTCCCTCCTGGGCTATTCACCAATCCACAAGCCCGCTGTGGGTTCGTGCCCCTGGTACCCCGTACAAAATGCACCTGGTACTCCGTACACAATGCCCCTGGTACTCCGTACACATCAGTAATGACTGATGTCTTTACTGATGTGTCTGGAGTACCAGGGGCATTGTGTACTGATGTGTACGGAGTACCAGGGGCATTGTGTACTGATGTGTACGGAGTACCAGGGGCTATGTGTACGGAGTACCAGGGGCTTTGTGTACTGACGTGTGCGGAGTACCAGGGGCATTGTGTACGGGGTACCAGGGGCACGAACCTCCAGCGAGCCCGTGGATTGGCCAATAACCCAGGAGGGGGCTTAATTGTGGGGGAACGTGCACGAGATGTGAGCGGGGTGCAACCGTGGGGCCCAGGGCGTCTGGCCTCTATGTTTTTATCCTGTTTTGCATGGATGGATACCCCGTGTGAGGCTGTAGCCCAGGCTGATGCAGCCGTGTCTCGGACATCTCCCCTCTTCTTTACTGCAGTCCCAGGGGCGTCTAGCTTCGGTGTTTTTAGCCTGTTTTGCGTGGATGAATCCACCGTGTGAGGCTGTGGCTGCAGCCCAGGCTGATGCAGCCCTGTCCCGGACATCCCTCTCTCTTTACTGCGGGCCCAGGTGCGTCTTTCCCCAGTCTTTTCAGCCTCATTTGACCGGACCCAGACCCCCGTGTGAGGCTGTGGCTGCGGCCCGGGCGGATGCAGCTGCGTTCTGGCCAGCTCCCCTCACGTTTACTGCGATCCAGACCCCTTGTGAGGCCGTGGTTCTATGCCAGGCTCATGGAGCTTGGTCCTGGCTTGAACTTTATTTTAGAGGGGGGCAGTCACACGGGGGAGCCAGCGACCAGCAATAAACCTCGGCGCCTAAAGGGTTAACAGCATTGAAAGAAAAAAAATGTCACAAGTCAGTTGTTGGCAGACTCCCCTGTGGTTAGACGTCATTTGACTGAGCTAGACCTGCACAGTTTGGAACAAAAAAGAAAAGTGATTCCATCAGACAGGAGCAGAAAATAAGCAGCAGCTATGGCAGAAATGGAGCTTAGCTAAAATTTAGGCAGGAAGACTCCTCCCCTTCACCTCCCATCGCTGCTAATCGCAAGTCTGTCTCAGCCAATCATTGCTAAGCCACCTATATTTAAAGCACTCTCTCTGCTACGTCATCCAGCTGTTTAAGCTCGTGCCGCCCTCCTTAACCCTCCTCAACCTTTCACCACCTCTGCTGGGGAGCACAACCCACCTCTTCTCCTATCATTCATCGCATGACATCTCAACATCTGCCGGGGTCTAAGCGCCAAAGATATACTGAAGCACAATTTATACTTTCAATATATCTCATGTCAACGCATATATTTTGTCTATTTGAGTCTCTTCAGATAGAGGAATGCCTGTATTGCGTTGAGCTTTCACCAGTTGCTAACTTGGGAACTCGGTAGAATTTCATAGCTCTTTGTATTGTCATGCTTGCTCTTCTCTTCATCATTTCATTTAATTATTCTTTATTTTATTGTATTAATATTTGTTATAGTGCCTCACTAAGTTTCGAGCACTCAGTCTTTTATCATCTACATAGTATTTTCATTACCTTAAATGCAATGTTCAAAAATTCCTAACACTGCCTCAACATGATCTCTCACCTTAATACCTTTTTGCCACTAAACCAGTAGCTTTATTCTACTTCACCCCCATATTGGCAGGAACCTACAAGAATTCTATTCCTGTCATCTCATCCTGATAAAGTGCAGCAAGAACTTTTGTTATGAGATCAGGTCTGACAGCAGCAACATCTGAACAAATATCTACCTGCTGCAGCCTCACATTCTTGTAACCACAGAATTTCTGTAATCTCTGCTCTACATTGTCAGGCAGCCAACAGCCCAGACTTGAGCCCACCCCTGGGATATGCACAGCAAAAGCTTCCCAGTTGTTATTGTTATTGTCCAGAGAACCATCAGTGAACATCTGCAAATGATTGGCCCAGTTCACCTGAATCCTTTCCCAGGGTAATGCAAGGATTTCTTAAAAGACCAGTCCACTTCAAGGTTTGGGAGCAATCATGGGGGAACAGGTGGCCAAAAACACCTTCTCCATCCTCTCCGTATTGATTGTCCAGTCTACCAGCAGGTATTTACTAGGATTATTTGGTTCCTGCCCTTGTGTCTTCCCCACATGGGCCCATTTTAATGAGCATCTCTCCTGTCTTCAGTAACAAGTGCAAACAACTGAAATTAGAATGAAAGTGAGAGTGGAAATTACCTTTCATCTGTTGTGTGTGTGTGTGTGTCAGTGTGTGTGATTAATTTGGAACTATACAGATTCCATCAAAGTCACAGCTGTTAAGAAACAACCCTGACCTTATTTAACATTAATATGAGGCATTGGATGTGTTTTCAATTTAATGGTTATAAGAGAAGAAAAGAAAATTACTTGAAACTCACATTTGTCATTTTACCTTTTTTAATGCTTTCATTGCACAGATAAATTATTTCCATATTTGATATTATAAGCAGCTTTTCAAAATAGTATAACACTTCCTGGAATTAATTAAGTTTATTCCAGACTAGACTAGTTCCAAGTTCAGAGTCAAATATGTGCAGAGCAATAATAATTACCACGAGCAGAACACTTTAAACTCAACACAGATTACATTTACACAAACATGACTAGTATTGTATCATTTTGATATTAATACAGTAACAAAGAAGGAATGGAAGCATAATGAAATATGGAGTAACTTATTCATTTCATCATCATCATCATCATCATCATCATCATCATCATCATCATCATCATCATCATCATGTTGTCCCTCCAAGTCCACTTTCTACATGGACTTGGTCCAGCAAGACATAATTAATGTTTACTTAAATTAAGTGCCACAAGATGTATTTTGTCATAAACTGGCACTAAATACGTATAAATAGTATTAAATTAAGTTTTCTGATTATTCCAACTTTGTCTTTGTTTGCTATTTTCTTTGTTTCATTTTGCACCACATTCATTAGCTTATGGTCACTATGTCACTCATGATACAGAAGACTCAATATTTCACAGCTGTGTCTCCTACTCTTGAAAAAGGACACAGTAACCCTGTGTAATCTACACTGTTCATCTATTAGCAATAAGTGCTGAGGAATGAAAATTGTTTTTCCAATTGGTACATTTTTCACTTTTATTCTCAAGCCTTTTGGACAAGTTGCATTTTATGTAGGAATATGGTTCAGGAACTTTTACACGTTTATGACATGTGGAGTGGATATGTCACATATAAACACTGAAGAGGAGTAAAGAGTAGTAGTGTGTTTTGCAGCCAATTCTTCTTCTGTCAGAGTATGTCTCCAAAACTTTACCACATATCTTTATTCCAGCCCTGAGAATTAGTGTTCTCCAACATTTGTAAATAACAGTTAAAAGCACCAGAAAACAAGGTTTTAGTACTGAATTACTTTAACAAAACTAAATGTAAATCAGTTGCAGTCAAACAATCAGTAATTCATTCAATCAATGACCAGTTGAAGTCAGTGCTGTAAGAAGCAACACACACATCAGAGGAATGTATAAAATAGCTAATGTGTCTGGTTTTGATTGGCTTGTGGGGTAAATCATGCAACACTTGGAGAATGGCTGTTGAGTCTTTGCGGGATGTCCCTTAGACTAGTGTTGTGTGCTTCATTGAAAGCAAACTGGTCTAGAACGATCTGGAGTTCCAAAAACTGGAGAAGACTGAGATCTGTGTGTGACAGGAAACAAAAAATACATATTAAAACTATTTCATATCCAATTACAGTACACGAATCGAGGAAGTATTTTGGATTTTTTATTACCACCTAGGCAAAGTGCTATTTGGCTTTCTTTTACCATATTTTTCAATGACCAGAATGGCCACAATGGCTGTACAATATTACACAACAACAGACAACAGGTAACATTCCTTAATATAATGTGTTTGAATATTGTATGTCATCCCCATGAATAAAAGTCAATGAGCAGTAACGTTTTTTGATTGACCTTAGTCAGACAAATATTAGGTAACGCTTTAGATTACAGACCGGTACTTACCAGGTAAGTACTAGGTAACAACAGGTGTAATTATTATAGTATTTACTGGTAATTACAGGGTACCTATAGCTTAATAACACATGATAGTACCAGGTATTTACTGGGTACAGGTTGTACTTACTGGTAACAAGATGTATTTACCGGTAATAAGATGTACTTACTGAGTACAGCGTATACTTATTGGTAGAGGATGTACTTACTGGGCTAACAAGATGTGTTTTACATTGCCTTTTATAAACCAACCTATTGGCTGGTGGTTACTGTTTATAGATTTGATTTTAATTTTTAATGGGGTTTTGCAGGTCCAGACCAATATTTCCCTTAATCATCTATGTTCAAAAATCAAAATGTTACATGGAATCGAGGAGACTCCACAGTTGCTGCTCTTTATGGGCCTACCTGATACCCACTCCTATGGTCATAATAACTTCCACCTTTGGGGTTTTTAGAAGCCCAAGTGGGTAAAGCCAAACGGATGTGAAACCATTCTTGAGCTCTTCATTTCAAATTATTAAAATTCTTTTTAAAAAATTCTGAAATTCATTAGCGCAGTTAAAGTCGCAAGATGGCGCCTGTAGCCCAGGGGGAACCTCCAATGGTTGTCAGGCAGAAGAGGAGGGCTAATCTGAATCAGAATCATGAAGAGGAAGGCATTACGCCAGGCTTTGATATGGGTTTATATCTCTCTCCAGCTAAACATTACAGAAAGGTAAAATTCCTACACCTCTCTGTGTGCATTTATAAAGAGTTACTGGTTGTATCTCAATAGCAAAGTAAGACGTATCTACATATAAAGCGCAGGTGCAATAGTGTTGTTGCCATGCTAAGCTAGCCAACACGCTGCCAACATTTGTGACATGGTTAGTTGGACAGCATATTTGGTGCTGTTTGTGTAATCATGACAAATGTGTGTTAAAGTAGGTTATGCATATTGCATTTTTGGAATATTTGTTGTAGCCCGTATAAAATATATGGTTACTAAGGATTTATTACCTAAATCTTTTATTTTGTATACCCCTTGAACACATGATCATTTTCCTAGGTCCCCTAAATGTGCTATGTAGCCCATATGGCCTCTGCCTGGGCAAGAAAGGCAACGAGACACAGGAGAGAATAGGAGAGATACAGAGGAAGCTTAACAAGCTGTGAAAGTGTTAAAATCTGCTTTCCACGGTATAAACAGTTAAGAGCTTAAAATGGTTCCACATTCTACCTAAATCGAGTGGAGGTGTTTTTTCTATTCTGGAAACTCTGGTAAGTTAGCTATATACCAAACTGGTAGCGTATCCATCTGTTACACATGGTAGGTAATTCATTCCTGTGTTTTGTATATTGTGTTGAGACTGCGCTAAAACCAGACAGAGAAGTAAACAAGAGTGCTATACAGTGCACTATGTAGTACTTAAGTATTGTGTTAAGGGTAAAACCTTTTGAATACTCAATTTTATCTTGTTTATTGTTCATTTTTGTATGTTTAAGCACCTTGTCATTTCACTTAATTCATTATAGTTATAGTATATAGTTAACAAAAATAAGATTAAAGTAACATGTTATATGATTGAAATATCAGAATAAATCCAAGTACATTCATTTGTTTATTAAGAGTGGAATGTCCCTTGTACACACTGTGAAAGTATTTTAGATCTTTAGATTCCATACTGCATTACCCGCAAACTACTTGGGTGATAAATACAGGGTACTTACATGTTAACTACGGGGTACTGACTCTGTTTTAGTAGATACAGAAATGATCTACATTACTGGTTCCAGTGTATACAAAGTAAGTACACACTGGAACCAATAACCAGTGTGTCATTGTTGTGAGTAGATCTTGTTACCAGCAAGTAGACCCTGTTCCCAGTAAGTACACCCTGTACCCAGTAAGTACATCTTGTTAACAGTAAGTACACCCTGTAACCAGTAAATATCTGGTACTTACATGTGTTATTATCCTGTAGGTACCCTGTAATTACCAGTAAAAACTAGCATAATTACACCTATTGTTACCTAGTACTTACCTGGTAAGTACTGGTCTCTAATCTAAAGCGTTACCAAACTTTCACATAAGATGCTAAAATATTAATTTAGAGGCTTAGACTGGAAAATCTTTCAATTAAACAATTTCCAACATATACAAAATTACGGACTGCACAAGTCACCTATGTGAATAGATCAGGTTCTCCCCAGGTAGACACTACAGCCAAAACAATGTGATTTGATAGTAAACACTACAATTGTTTTTCTGGTATTGAATATTATCTATAAAGTGAATTAACATATGTGAAAATGACAGATAGGGTCTCTGTCTTCCTATTGATATTCAATTTATTTTTGTTTAAACCTGGCAACTCATAGCAGTCTTCTGCCACATAACAGTATGATTTAAAATTGTGACTGATTTAGTCACAACTTCGATAGGAGCTCTTTTGTATTTTTTGTCATATTTGTTTGGGATTTTTTATATTACACATTCATATTACAGTAGTCCTTTGCTATAATGCAGTTCACCTTTCGCGGCCTCGCAGTTACGTGGATTTTGTTTTTTGTTTTTTTACAGCGTATGAATGAGCATTGTGTTCTGCGTCCTGATTGGCTAAGGGACTGTAGACCATTGTCAGTCAGTCTCCTCCGTGCCGTGTCTCCTGTACAGTACAGAATGCGTTCGGCTTGCCAAATTAACATAAATGTTCAATTGCTAGCAGTGTGACTCTGAAGTGCTTTGTTTGCAAGTTTTCTCCCCGACAAAACCCACAATGTCGACGAAACGTTCTGCACCGACAAAGGCACCTGCAGTCACACCCAAAAGGCAGAGAAAGATGCTAAGGTTTGAACTTTGAGAGTGTTTAAACAAGAGAGAAATGTGAATAAATGTTAATGCCTGTCTGAGAAAAGTGTATAGTGTTTGGTGAGGGGTTTTACAGTATTAAAACATATATAATAATTGTAAAAAAATAAAGCTGACTACTTTGCGGATTTCGCCTATTGTGGGTAAATTTTGGAACGTAACCCCCGCCATAAACGAGGGACCACTCTATACACTATTTTTAATGGATATGGAACCAGGATCATTGACACGAGGTTCCAGAGGACATAAGGAGGTGTGCTGCAGTTCAAGGAAACAGGAAGTGGAGGATAAGTTGTTTTTGTCAAGGATTTTAATGGGAAATGTTGGTAAATTGAAATAAAGGCTCTTCCGACAAACAACAAATCCCAATGTGAGTGCAGCCATTACCTTTTAACTTTCAAAATTAACTTAGTTAATGATACTTTACACACTTAAGTTAAGTGTTGAAAGTGTGGATACCTTGTCTTTGAGCTGCTGGCAAAGTTGAAGGGAAATGGTGAAGAAAACCAGCGTGTCATTAAGCCAGGGCACCACACACTCCACCTTATGAACGTGGCTCACCTCGAAGCGATTATTGTTTAACTCACTGTGGGCAGACAGGCACATGGCAAACATAAGACATTATGTCTTCTGAACCAAGAGTGCCCAGAAGTCATAAGGCTGATCAGGCTGTCTAAAAACCTCATAGCATTTTTTTCAATCTTGATATAACAACATCATGGTTATTGTCACTGAACAGCCATCTCATTTTTGCTAAAGTGCACATCAACAGTGTTTTGCCTATTACTGCTTAATCTTAAGGGTCTTTGTTGTGATTAGAAAAAACAAACTGAACACTGCAGTAGTAGTACAAAGGGTAACGAGAGTCTTCTCAGGAAAGCTTTTTCTTCTTTTGTTTCCAGGGCTTGTAAATAAAAACCTTCTTTTATATCAATGTCTAAAACAGAAAAAATACACTGACAGTAAAGCACAAAAATGTCATCATTTGCACTGTTATGAAGAAGCGAACGTAATCATCACTGATTACATATTTAATATGAAATTGCATACAGCAGAAGCCTGTGTAGAACAGACAAATAAAATTGCCAGTACATGGTCTAAAAGGGTAAAGATTAGAGCACCTGTTAAACTAACACACTTGAATGAACCTCAGTTGATCAGTGGTAAAGAGTACCCAAAGCTCCTTTGACATCACTGACTATATGTTGTTATGATGCTGATGTTGTTGTTGGAAACTGCTGCTCCTGAGAGTTGCATATTCACATAAGACCAATTGGTGACATGGTGACATTTTTAGGCCCGAGTCAAAGCCAGTGGCGAGGGCTCTATTGTAACTCTCGCTCAGATTTTTTTTTCTTCTGCTTTCTGAGCGCTAATTTGACCCCCTGAACGTGCTCAAAAACTCCCCAAACTTTGCCCAAAATTCAGAATTGGCGAAAAATTATTTATTTTGGAGGTCCCATACAAATCTGTAAAAAAGGAGGCTTGACAGTGCACCCTGGAAAAGTGGAAATACATTATACATTACACAAAATTTGGTACATACATTCCTTACATTGAGCCAAACAAAAATATTATTATGGCTTTGCCCCCTGACAAACAGATAGTCGTTCATTTTGGGTGGAACATGCAACACCCAAAATCGCAATTAAAACAATTAATTTATTTCATCTTTTTATTTATTTTTTTATTTTTTATTTTATTTTATTTATTTTGTTAAAGCTTTCGTTTTGTATTTTTTACTTATTGTTATATACATCTACAAATGTTGCTTTGCATGTAATAAACTTTCGGTACTTTTATTACCTTGGCATTAATAAAAACAAACAAACAAATAAAAAGAATACTGAATGAGTAAACAAAAACAAAAAACATGGTCGCCCATGATTTTCAATGGACATTGCTCATTGAACACGCCAAAAATGTTTTTGCTTCCAGGTTTATTTTCACATTAAGTGGCCAATAAAGCAGGCACACTATGGCAGTCACGCATGCAGTCTTCTGGTATATCAGCCTCCAGGTTCTGCGTGATCCGTTCTGGCCAATGGCCATATTAGAGCGGTGATGTCATAAAACAATAAAAGTTATTTTTAGCGAATTTAATGATTTTAAGAAAGAAAAGGTCCAGGATATGAAAACAGACAATAAACATTACAAAATCTGACCTTTTTGGTAGTTGTAGGTGTCCTGTCAGTTGAATACCAGGCGTTTGTTTTAACAATACTGTCTATGGGGAATTCTTTTTGGGGATAGGGTTTTTTCATTGCAATACTCATCAAATTGGCAGCAGGGGAAAGGGGGAGGTGCGTTCTCTGGATCTTATAATACATCCATGGATGTAACCTATGCTCCAGTAATGGTAATCTCATGAGACCAAGGCGGCTGCAGTTTTTGAGCCAGGCAGCCACAGCTGCTTTTCACCGTCTATGCTTGCCTACAAAACAGTGCACTGACACTTTACTGCTCCCCTTTCCTCCAAACCCACAGCCCACACCTCTTTATTTTAATCTAGATAAATGCTAAAAGGCTGTGAAACTCTTTATGCTGTTATCAAAAATGGGGAACAGATTATTAAAATCAACTTGAAAATGGATTAAAGTATAATCGTCTATATAATCGTCTACCGTATTTAAGCTTACACAACCTACAAAAAAATTACAAAATAAATAAATAAAAACTGACAGAAAATGATTCAGTCAGTGGTGCGTTGAACACTGGTTTTGAAGCAGAAGTACATAAACTGAAGTTTTAATCAGCACGTTTTAAACATGCGAGATCTGTTTCCCATTTGCCAGGATCCTTCTTTGGGAGGAGTCCTCTAGAGGAAACCAGCTAACGAAGGTGTGATCCATTTGGTTTGACTGAGATGCATTAGTGGATCCTCTGTGCCCTTTCCCTAACCACAATGCAGCGCAATTTGTAAAGAAGGCAGTAGAAAAGGAAAAGGCTCAAAGCAAAGAATTTTCTGTTTTATTTTACCTGAATGAGATTTTATTACTGTTGTCAAGTCAGCTGATTGTTGATTTAGGCTTTCAAGTCACTCATGCAGAACATATTACATTTTACAAAAAATACATATGACATAAATTATCAAAGTAAATATCAGCTAATGTATTACTATTCAGCTTCTTTGTAGTGTTTGTTGTCGATTTTCTCTGTTAAAAATCCATAAATTCCCTAAAAAATTACTTTTAATTATTGTTTATGATGTCACCGCTCTTGCGACCTCGCGGCCCTTGGTCAGAATGGATCATGTGGCAGGTAAAACATAAGGCCGCATGCACAAGTGCCGTAGTGCGTGCTGTATGAGTTGCATAACATGGAAATAACACAGAAGCCAAAAACTTTTTTCATTAGCAAACAGCAGCGTGGTTTGGCTCAGATCATGCAGCCTCTCATTCGAAGAACAGATCTTGCGTGCGTTGACTGTATTTGCTGAATAAAACTTCAGTTCAGCACAACACTGACTGAATTATTTATGACAATATTAACGATTATACATTAATCCATTTTTAACAGGTGTATCTTATGAATGTATTCCCCATATCTGATAACAGCATAAACAGTTTTCACCGGCTTGTAGCATTTGTGAAAATTAAAATGAATAAAGGTGTGGGTGAGGAGGAAAGGGGGACAGTGAAGTGTCTGCACAGAGCTCAGGTCCAATCAGCTGTTACTACTCACACTGACAGGACATCATTTACCTTCATTCACTAATGCAGTCAAGCACAGTCGGTGAAAAGCAGCTGCGGCTGCCTGGCTCAAAAACTGCTTACACTATGGCGTAACCTATGCGCTGGTAGCGCCTTATTAGCTTTCATACATATTTACCACTTACAATTGAATCTTTTAAGCAAAAAAACAAAAAACAAAAAAACACACAGACACAAAAATGGCCACCATTTGTCAGTTACTGATTTACTGACATAGCTGGTGGTCGTCACACACACTCTCTTTGGCACTGCTTTTGAAAAGAAAATTTACCTGAGAAGAAATGTCAGTGTTGCAGTTACCTTGACTTAGTTTTCTAAATTACTGCTCAAATTTAAAAATTCAAACAAATTTAATTCAAAATGCTTAATTAAAAGGAGGGGGACCCACTTTGTAATCTCGCCTAGGATGCCAAAACAACAACCTGTATACCTCACCGATATACAGTGGTCCCTCATTTATCGCTGGGGGTTACTTTCCAAAAATAACCCATAATAGGCAAAATCTGCGAAGTAGTCAGCTTTATTTTTTACAATTATTATACATGTTTTAAGGCTGTAAAACAGAGAAAGTCAGTCTGGGATCGCTGGATTTAAACAGGATTTCAAGGCAGGACCATGGGCAGAACTAACGTTCACTGAGTGAACCAATCGGAGAAACCACGGATGTGACGAAAGGAAAGCGAAACCTATTCTAGTTGTCAACAAACCACAGCGTACACCAGGATGGCTAGAGAGAGAAGATGCTTCGGAGACGGTGAATGACTTCTGTTGTTTTGTCAGAAAAATCTGAGGACACGGGGTGTAATATCGAGTTCAGTGCTTATATCAATCGTAGTAAGCTACCTAAACCTGCTACTGTTTTCTCGCGCTCAATATGACGCGAAACAAAATCCCGCCTCCCTCGCTACGATTGGTCGGAAAGAAAGAGCCGGAGCAGAAATCGGAGGCAGATTGGACGATCCCAGACTGACTTTCTCTGTATGTAATACAATGAGAAAGCCGTCTAGGCCAGGCTAGTAAAACCCCTCACCACACACTTTATACACTTTTCACAGACAGGCATTAACATTTTCTCACATTTCTCTCTTGTTTAAACACTCTCAAAGTTCAAACCTTAGCATCTTCCTCTGCCTTTTGGGTGCGACCGCAGGGGACTTTGTCTGTGCAGAACGTTTCGTCGACATTGTGGGTTTTGTTGGGGAGAAAACTTGAAAACATACAGTCACACTGCTAGCGATTGAACATTTATGTTAATTTGGCCGAACGCATTCTGTACTGTACAGGAGACATGGCACAGAGGAGACTGACTGACAATGGTCTACAGTCCCTTAGCCAATCAGGATGCAGAATACAATGCACGAGTTCTGCCTTAGCCAATCAGGGCGCAGAACACAATGCACGAGTTCTCCCTTAGCCAATCAGGACGCAGAACACAATGCACGTTCATACGCTGTAAAAAAAAAAAAAAAAAAACCACATGCAAAATTGCACTAAAAAAATCCGCGAAACAGCGAGGCCGCGAAAGGAGAACCGCGTTATAGCGAGGGACCACTGTATACATCTGTAAGGTTGTCACACTGTCACACAGTGGGAAATGTTGACAGAGGACACACACAAGACGAGCCACGTCAATGTCTTATACTGTTCATGCCCAGCGTGCTACTGGTTATGCCACGGTGTGCCAACAAGCTCCTTAGGTTGCCAACCCATAATAGTCTGTGCTGATGTAAACAGAAGTCCACACATCAGCCAATGGGCAAAGCAGAGCCACAGCAGTGCAAATCCAAAAGAAATATGAAATGCAATGCACAAAAACACAATAATTGTACCTGATGTTTTTTTCTTCTAGTTGGGAAAATGGTTTAAAGCCCGAACAGTATATTGTAAAAGCAATCATTTGTGGAAAAAACAGGTTTTATGATGCTATCTACTGTTTATTATAAGGGATTTTAATAGATGAGAACCTCTATTAAAGAATGCCCAGGGGATTTATTTTATTTATTTATTTATTATAATTGATTTATTTATTTATTTGTTATTTGCACATTTCATTATGAACCTCCATTTGTTTTTATCCAATGACTTTTCTCATGTCTTTTGCCTTGTGTAAAGTACTGTGAATGGCAACATTTGCATGAAAGGTGGTATATAAACAAAGCTACTTTTATTATTCTTTAACCACAGGCCAAATTAGCCAAAGTTAAAATGGACACTTACAACATAGCTCCAGGATTATGTAACACTGAGCTCCCAGCTGGCTTGAAATTCTGTGGAGAAGAGAGAACGCGTAAGAAAAAAAACACTGTATTCATCCATATAGGCTTGTAGACAGGCTGACCTTAGTAGTGTTGGGAGCCAGCACATGAAGTTGGTAGACAGTCAGGCACAACTTGCTTAAATTGATGTAGAAATTGACCATAACATCGCCAGGCATGGGAGGAGAGAACATTTTCTGCACATGAATACACAAGTAGTTAGATGAAAACTCACATCTTACAAGTCTTATGAGGGTTAGGGTGGCGGTACCATTAAACCACTGGTGGCCAGCTCAGGCAGCGTCAGCGAGGCCGGGGTGGTCAGGCGGTTCCTGGCCCGTGTCAGTTGGAGCATCACTGCATCCATGAGCTACAGACAGAACACCAACAGAGTCAAATCCACTAGTACTACTTTTTGGAATGAAACAAAATAAAACAGCACTCTATGAGCTAACGTGTGGAGATAGTCAGTAACCTTAACACTAATAGCATAGCTGCACTACACATACAAAGAGATACAAAAAGAAATCGAAGCACGATGTGCATTTGTTTGCATTAAATGTCAGTGGTGAATAACGTGTCCTGTGTAAGGTCATAGGCCAGAAGTTTATTTCTAGCTGTATCTAAGCTTTCTAAACTCCAAACAGAAACATGTACAGAACTACACTAGTTTTCAGGAATTTAGGGACTAGTGTCTTTCATTACACAAGTTCTAATCATGTTTACTAAAATGGAGCTCAAAATTG
This sequence comes from Rhyacichthys aspro, assembly GCA_036850595.1. Classification (NCBI taxonomy): domain Eukaryota; kingdom Metazoa; phylum Chordata; class Actinopteri; order Gobiiformes; family Rhyacichthyidae; genus Rhyacichthys; species Rhyacichthys aspro. The sequence goes on along the minus strand of CM072155.1, from coordinate 1,925,456 downwards.
GCCAAGAGATGTAAACTCTAACGGCTGGTATTTGCATAGCTGTCATTTACTTTGCTTTGTTTGGAGTTGTAGCTTCTGTGGCCTTGCTTTGACTCAGACAGACCCACCTTATTGACCTCAGCCCCAGTCTTAAAGTGGTAGCTCTCATCCCGACTGCTCAGCAGATGCAGGGCCTGGTTCACATGATTTCTGGCGTCCTGGATCTGGCAGCAGAAAGGCTGGTTGTGGCTCTTTATCAGAAATTGTGTACTATCTCATGCTTTTACAGATTTTACCGAAGGAACTGACACCAAGTTAAATTACAGTTGGGAATTTACTTCACTAAAAGAAGACATTACGGCCCAACTTTAGACTGTGGCCCAACACAGAGACTCAATTTCAGTTTCTTTGTATCAAATTAACTTTTTTGTTGGTTGCTTTACTTAAATAAAAGGTTCATAGAAAAAGCCTATTAGCAAAGCACATTTAATATACGTATATCTATACGAGTTCTAATTTTGGGTTACATTCAGTACCTGCTGGAGCTTCCACTGCTTGTCCTCTCTGAACTGAAAGTGCAGCACCTGGCTACCCTTTGCCATCTTTAGGTTTATGTCCTGTAAAAGACACTGATCAGATCCATATACTATTTATATTCCATTGTGTAGTTAAAATGTTTTGAGGCTTACTGCCTGGGTCAGGGCCTCTCCCTGCAGGGTCAGCACTCCCTTCACTTGATCCATCCTGCACACAGAGAACCAAGAAAAAGGGGAATCTCAGTGTCACAGGTCCCATTGTTAAGGTCCTGTAGTATCTGACACATGATCAATGAAGAATAATAAAGCCCTTCCAAATATATCAAATACTAACAGTACTACTAAGTGCTTAGCTTCTGGTCTCATTGTCTTATTTTGAAATTTCACTTTGCTAGAGGTCCACCTTCATCACTATCGATCACTAATCCATTACAGAGGATTCTGAATAGAGAAAGAGGCCAGGGGTCATACCCCTTGTTAGGATGTCACACAGTGAACTGTGACCCTCTTCACGCATTAAGCACTCAAAATACGAACTAAAGGATTGAAATAGTGTGGAGTGAGTGGGATTACGTGGAGCTGCCGAGGATGAAGTTCTCCTGTTTGAGTTGGCTTTCCAGACATGGGGAGGGCATAGTAAAACGCCTGGATGCCTCCTGTCAGGCACAAAGACAATGCAACAAGACTTGGTTAATTACTGCAGAAACTAACTCAATCTTTGAACTACAGTGCTGTGGAAAAGTATTTGCCCCCATCCTTTTGCATATTTGTCATACTTAAATATTTCAGATCATCAAAGGCAGATTATTGGTCAAAGATAACTAAAGTAAACAGGGGTGAACTGTAGCAGAGTGTTTAGTGCTCCTGCTTCACAGCAGTGGGTTCAATCCCCGGGCTGGCCGACACCTGGGCAGTATCTTCCCGATCTTACCGCAGGGGGAGACACAGACAGAAGCTCATTGAGGGGCGTCTCAAAAACTATTTCTTACTGATAATCATCAGAGCAGAGAGAGAGGTATCAAGAGGCTGGACTAAAGATGGCGCAGGTATAAAGGGGCTGGATTTAAGTGTCATGGGTGTTTGGCTTTTAACCAATCACGGGGCTTTCCTCCAGAGCTGCACAAATTGTTATTAAATTTTATTACTTTTATTTATTGTATTTATTTTAGAGTCATTCATCTGTGATGGAATGCAAAAGGCTTCTCTTTTATTGTAAAACATTTTATATCGTATTAAAAGAAGAGAAGTTAAGAGTAGCTTACTTTCCACTCATTTTGAACAAAGTAACTTACATGAGGATATAAAAAAAAAAAACTCTCTTTAAAAATAGATAGGGTTTTTAGCATTAATTTGGCAGAATTATTTAATAGTGCAAATCCTCACCCACAACATTTCTTCAAAAGAAACATACTACTAGACATGCTCTGTATTAACACGAAGCATTATATACAAACTGCATGCGTTTTTAGACATTTTAACTTGGTATCAAAGTGAACTAAAGACAGAACAAACCACCAAGGGATTTCTCATTCACGTCATAAAAGCCGTAAAGCCGTCGTCGTTCATGTTTCCCAATTCATGCGTGCGTCTTTATTTGCCTCAATCACTGAATGATCACACTCTGATCACCTTCAGCACTGAAAAACAAACTGTTTTTTTGTGGTGCATCTTTATAAGAGGAAAGCTCCTCCTTTCACAGAGAATCATGACCCACCTGGCGAAGGATAGGAATAAGCAATGCTCCAAACGCACAGATCAAGCTAAGGGGTACCCCATTGCTTCGTCCCCGGTGAGTTTCCCTGTATTCTGCTTCTGATGCCCCACTGTCTTCTGGTATAAGCTGCCTTTCTACACCTTAGTTATAATATGTATATTATTATTTAGCGATGCATTGTCCTGTCTGCAGCATGGTTTGTTTGTTTTTTTTACTTTGTGCTTCTATAAATACATAGATGGTTGTAAATAATGTGATAAATAAGTTGGTAATTTTACGGTCATTTGTAAATAATTTCTCAGGATGTAAGCATTAAACATTAAGAGAAATGTATAAAATATGGTCAATAAAATTGATTTATTTCCTATTTTGTTTACCTGAACATTGACTAATAATAATACAAGTGTGAGACAAAAATTTTACATCGTAATTGAATTTAATGATGCCCCATCAGTCTGTGCACCTGCCCAATGCCACAGTGTATTCACTTGCAATGGGCTTAAAAGACCACACACTGCTTATTGGCTAGTGCTTTGACTAAGACCAGCTCACCCCCCTGCGCCATGCCACGCCCCGTTTCTAGACCACCATGCCTCATGGCGCTGGCAGAGACGCAGGCAGACACAAGATAGGATATTTATCACCGTCTTGCTGGCCATGCCTGCACCACTGCAAGATACGGCCCCTGGTCTTTCTTTCATGTGTCTGCATTTTCTCTCTGGGTCCTCCGGCTTCCTCCCACCGCCCAAACACATGCATGTATAGGTGATGTTTTTAAGCAGTTTTTATTTAAATAGATTTCATTTATTAAAGGAATAAGCTATCTAAACCTACATGACCCTATGTGAAAAAGTGATTGCCCCCAAAACCTAATAACTGGTTGTGCCACCCTCAGCAGCAACAACTGAAATCAAGCATTTGAGATAACTGGCAATAAGTCTTTCACTTTCGTCGTGGAGGAATTGCGGCCCACTATTCTTTGCAGAATTGTTTTGATTATTAGTTTCACGCACTAATGGCTGGACATTCTCCTTAGAATTCATGGTTCCATCAATCACAGCAAGTCGTCCAGGTCCTGAAGCAGCAAAGCAGCCCTAGACCACCACACTACCACAAACATATTTGACTGTTGGTATGATATTCTTTTTCTGAAATGCTGTTACTTTTACACCAGATGTAACGGAGAGCATACCTTTCAAAAAGTTCAATTTTTTTTTTGTCAGTCCACAGAATATTTTCCCAAAAGTCTTGATAAACAAGATGGCTTTTGGCAAAAGTAAGATGAGCTTTTATGTTCCTTTTTGGTCAATAGTGGTTCTTACCTTGGAACTCATGGCATTGATGCCATTTTTGCTCTTTCTTATGGTTGAGTCATGAACACTGACCTCAACTGAGGCAAGTGAGGCCTGCAGTTCTTTAGATATTGTTGTGGGTTCTTTTGTGACCTCTTGGATGAGTCTGAGCTGTGCTCTTAAGGTAATTTTGATAGGCCGGCCAATACTTGAAAGGTTCACCATTATTCCACGTTTTATTTTCTCCATTTGTGGATAAAGGCCCTCACTGTGGTTCACTGGCAGTAATCAGGTCTGGGAGTGGCTAGTGAAATTAACATCAGCTTTCCCAAAAATGTGATTGACCACAGTTAATTTATGATTAAACAAGGGGGGCAATGTAGGTTCAGATAACTTTTTTCCATTAATAAATAAAATTATTACTTAAAAACTGCATTTTGTGTTTACTTGAGTAATCTTTGTCTAAATTTTACAGTACCGTTTAAGTGAAGACTTTATTTATTAGGAAAAAAAGCTATCTAAACCTTCATAGCCCCACGTAATAAAGTAAAAAGTAATTGCCCCGTTTGTTAAATCAAGAATTAACTGTGTTTAATGACAGTTTTTTAGGAAGCCGAGTTCAATGTCACTAGCCACACCAAGGCCTGATAGTCCCAGACTTGTTGAATCAAGAAATGACTTAAATAGAACCTTCCTAAAGTGAAGATCTCAAAAAACAAGACATCCAAAGAAATGAGAAACAAGGGATGAGATAACAAAGTAACTTGGGACTCCAGCAAACAGTGAGAGGCATTATCCTCAAATGGAGAAAATATGGAACAGTGGCGAACTTTCTCAGGAGTGGCCGGCAAATCAAAATCAACCCAAGAGCAACATCTCATCCAAGAGGTCACAAAAGAACCCACAACAACATCTAAAGAACTGCAAGCCTGGCTTGACTCAGTTAAGATCAGTGTTCATGAAAAATGGCATCCATGACAGAATTCCAAGGCAAAAACCACTGTGACCAAAAAGAACATAAATGCTCACTCACTTTTGACAAAAAACTTCTTGATGAACCCCAAGAAAATTTTCTGTGGACTGACTAGACAAAACTTTCTGGAAGGTGTGCGTCTTGTTACATCTGGCGTAAAAGTAGGGCTGGGCAATAAATCGTAATTAATTCAATTAATACAAGTTTTTATTTTTGGACGATGTCAAAAATAGCCATATAATAAAACAATTTTAACAAAAAAAAAAGAAGAGGTTTCCACTAACCCTGCGCTGCACACTGTGTTGTGTTGTGCTGCTGCTAGCTCCAGAGCAGCTCCAATAATGTCTGTGGTGACAGTAATAATCACCAGAGAAAGCATCATATCACCCTAAGATGCTGTGGTTTAAGAACATCATACCAACAGTCAAATATTGTGGTGGTAGTGTGATTTGGGGCTGCTTTGCTTCATCAATACCTGGACCTGCTATGATTGATGGAACCATGAATTCTGCTCTATAATAAAGAATCCTGAAGGAGAATGGCCCACCATTAATTTGTGGCCTTAAGCTAAAGTGCATTTGGATTCTGCAGGAGGACAATGATCCAAAACACACCTGCAAGTCCACCATGAATGTCTTAAAAAATAAAATGAAGGTTTTGGAGGGGCCTAGTCAAAGTCCGGATTTGTATCGGATTGAGATGCTGTAGCATGACTTTAAAAAGGTGGTTCATGCTCAAAAAGCCTCCACTGTGGTTGAATTAAAACAGTTTTGCAAAGGAGAGTGGGCAAAAAACTGTGATGTGAAAGACTTATTTCCTGTTATCGCAAACACTTGACTACAGTTGTTGCTGCTGAAGCTGGCACATGCATTTATTAGGTTAAGGGGGCAATTACTTTTTCAAATACACCTAGGTAGGTTTGGATAGCTTTTTTCCTAATTAAATAAAATCACTTAAAAAAGGCATTTTGCGTTCACTTGAGTTATCTTTGAGTAATATTAAAATTTGTTTGATTTAAGTGTGACAAATATGCAAAAGAAATAAGAAATTATGATACTAATTCTAATACTTTTTCACAGCACTGTATGTATGCAACATGAGCTGAATGTGCCTCATATGTGCCATAGATTAACACAAATGTCCAACAACATGTGACAGTACATTGGGCTGTGCCAAATATTAAATTTTATGTTACACTCGATCTTGTCAATATGGCTTTGGCCATTTTTATCTGATATAACACTGAGCTATGGAGCTATATTGGGGTCATAATCTTTGAAACTGAAAAACAAAAACTTGAAACTGAAAGTCCAAGTCATATGATTGAACTTTGAAAAATAATAAAATGAATTTCATTTTTTCTAGGAATTATTTTTTTCAGGTTCAAAATCATTTTTTACAGTTTCAAATGCTATTTTTTAAGTTTCAGATTTTTTTTCACATTCAGATTTTTTTTTCACCTTCAGATAACCTTTTTTCAGTTTCAGATCAAATTTTTTCACTTTCAGATTTTTGACCCTGTTCTTGCGTGGGGGGCGTGACCAGAGCTGAGGGGCATGCCGTTGCTGTAGTGATTGCATGTTCAATGAAGGCTGGGATGGGCCTCCTTCTTGGTGCATTCAGGGAGCGTAGGGGAAAGGACCACTAAATAAACATCATGTTATTGTTAGTGTTTCTTAACTTTAGTGTTTTTTGAGTCATTTTCTCAGGTGTCAATACACATGTTGAGCCAGGCCTAGTTTTAAAACAAAATCGAAAGAGTGGCTCTAAGACACAGGATGTAGCTGTAACGGTGGCATATATTTCACATATTTTTGCTTATAGTTTAAACTTTAAACAGTATGTGTTTTTATTGAGCCTTAGTGAGTCCACCATGTAGGCTCGGCCCCCCACAAGAATCCCAGGTTCTAATGTGGCCCTTGGAGAAAAATAATTGCCCACCCCTGACCTAGGCTCACTGTTTATGCTGTGTTTACATTTCGCGCGTCTTCCATGGCCGCTTTGGCAGGGCTAGCCTGTCGGTCCGATATGCTAACCTGCTGTCCTTTCTGCTACACTATTACGCAGAGTATTGTATTTTAGCTCTGAAACATTGTTGGATACGGACTGCCCCCGTCTAAAATAAAGTTCAAGCCAGGACCAAGCTCCATGAGCCTGGCATAGAACCACGGCCTCACAAGGGGTCTGGATCGCAGTAAACGTGAGGAGAGCTGGCCAGAACGCGACTGCATCCGCCTGGGTCGCAGCCACAGCCTCACACGGGGGTCTGGGTCCGGTCAAAACAGGCTAAAAAAACTGTGGAAAGACGCACCTGGGCCCGCAGGAAAGAGGAGGGGAGATGTCCGGGACACGGCTGCATTAGCCTGGGCTGTAGCCACAGCCTCACACGGGGTATCAATACACGCAAAACAGGATAAAAACATAGAGGCCAGACGCTCACCTCTCTTGCACGTTCACCCACCATTAAGCCCCCTCCTGGGTTATTCACCAATCCACGGGCTCGCTGGAGGTTCGTGCCCCTGGTACCCCGTACACAATTCCCCTGGTACTCCGTACACATCAGTACAGACTGCCCCTGGTACTCCAGACACATCAGTAAAGACTGACATTGTGGCATTTTGTACAGGGTAAAATCATACTTTACCTGAGTGTCGGTGGGCTGCAGAGACGCCATGCCTGTTGCCCGGTGTTCCCAGGATCATGCGTTCAAGGACACAGGCGAGGGAAACGCATTTTCCCAGAGTCTCTTAACTTTATAAAATAATACAAATTATTGCCTGTTAATTGTATTCAGTGTAAAATGCAGCGTTATTATACTTTAAAGTGTATTAAAAGAAAATATATGTGAAAATCTTGTTGTTTTTCCCGCTCAGTACCTAAATAAGCATGATGTTTATTTAGTAGTCCTTTCCCCTACGCTCCCTGAATGCACCAAGAAGGAGGCCCATCCCAGCCTTCATTGAACATGCAGTCACTATAGCAACGGCACGCCCCTCAGCTCTGGTCACGCCCCCCACGCAAGAACAGGGTCAAAAATCTGAAAGTGAAAAAATTTGATCTGAAACTTAAAAAATAACATTTGAAACTGTAAAAAATGATTTTGAACCTGAAAAAAATAATTCCTAGAAAAAAGTGAAATTCATTTTATTATTTTTCAAAGTTCAATCAATATGACTTGGACTTTCAGTTTCAAGTTTTTGTTTTTCAAAGATTATGACTCCAATATAGCTCCACACTGAGCAGGGAGGCACAGGTTTAGTAGTACAACTATACATATCTTCCACAGTTCTCCTTCATATTGTTTGTGTTCTTATTGTTTGTTATAGATCTACCTGTAAGTCTGTTTGTTGCTGTTAAAATACATAATTCCAAAATGTGGGACAAATAAAGTGTGTTTTCAAAAATTAAAGGTGCGCCGATCGATCGGCCACCGATCATGATCGGCCGATCACGGCTATAAATAGTGATCGGTGCTCGGCAAAATGGCCGATCAGAAAAACCGATCATGCGCATGCGCAAAACAAGCGAGCTTTGTACTTAACGTTTATCCATAGCGTTTAACTCAAAACGGCTTCTCCGGTCTGGTTTTTTTTCTCAAGGTGTCAAAGATGGTCTCCCGGGTTCCATTACATGCGTTGCGGCTCCGCTCCACTCAGCCACGCACTCCGCAGCAAATACGCATCCGCTGTTTTCAATGAGAGCATTTCCACTGCATCCGCTGCGTTAAGGCAAGTCATGTTGTTGAATACCTACCTTAAATAGCCTACCATAGTAGATTGTTATTTAGTTCATAAACCAACTTGCTTTTTGTTTTTGCACTTATAAAAACTGTGACAATATGTTTTGCTAATAGCCACAACATTTGTTTGTGTTTTTTGTTTGTTGTTGAATGACCAGTAATTGCTAGTGGACAATTTTAGAAAATGGAAAACCTTTACTAAGTAAAGGAGAAATATTTATTTACTCTTATTTAAGTCCAGCAACGTTGAGAGATACCTGTGGATTGCCAGAGATTCTTTAATGGTTTATACCTATGTTTGTTTTGGGGAAACCTGGCTGTTACTTGAAAAAAAAAAAAATTACAAAATTATTTGTTATTATTAACAGTTAACAGTTTAGTTCAGTGGTTCATTTTTGTTTTATAGCATTCTTAATTTAGCCCTTAAATACACATATAATGTGATCGGGATCGGCTGTGATCGGTATCGGCCGATCACAATTTCAGTGACCAGTAATCGGCCTCATAAATCCTGATCGGAGCATCTCTATCAAAAATGAATGCAGCATTATTTTATTACCTTGAGAACATCCTGCAACTGCTTCAGGACAGCATGCACCTCTTCCTTTAGCAGCCAGTTAAACTCCTCCTCCTGTCACAGAGAGAGCATGTGTTAAAACAATGCTGGAATGGGAAATCTATTTCCCCAATGCATGAGACTGACTAGTGTATTGAATTTCCATCCACCCATTCAATCATACAATAAAACAGAGAAATTGTAAACTTCTTATTACATCTCTTCATATGCTTACATTATGCTGTGTCATATTACTGTTCTTCAGCTTGTAAAGAGTATTCTGTACTGTGTTTTGTGCTTTGCACCTCCGAAAAAAAGTTTAAAACATTTAACTCTTGGTTGAATTAAACAAGTGAGGTATTAATACCGTCTATAAATGCTTGATACTTTAGAACTCTTTTTTTTCTTTATGTTGTTACTTTGAGATTGTAACTTATTATAAATGATCATTGCATTTGTCATTAGACATAACCTACTGTGCTAGCATATAACCATTTGGCCACAGCCGTTCTCTCATTTTATCCTCGATTTATCAAAAATGCGTAATTACTTTCTTCTTTATGAAATATGAAAGCTAATGCTAAAACAATAATGGGTCAATAATAATCTTGCCAAAGAGTGCATTCCGAGATCTGTGCTATTGACTGGGATGGTGGTAAGCGGTTGTGCAATGACATTGATTAAGGTGACATAGTTAGTACATAATAAATAGCCGCTACAGCCACTAAAACACAGTGCAATTTGTTAATTACATAGCGTCTGTTCATAGTTGTATACTAGTATGAACAGCCCCAAGGCCTTTTGTGAACCATCACCAGTTTGAAGTGTAAACCTGATAAAACGAACGTGGCGCGAGCTCTGCAACAGCACCTGCCTTGTAGCGCGAGGATGCTGTTGTAATACCCGCAGCCCAGGAAAATCGCTTTTAAAAAAAAAAACAAAAACATTCGTATGGCATATTAATATGGAATTGTTCATTAGTCAAGAGGCTAGCACAAACAAGCAACGGTCCTGCCTTGTAAACACACGGAGACAGGTCTTACCAGCACAGCTCTCTCGACCTGACTGGCGGCAGACATCTTGGGGAGCTCGGACAGAGACCGTTGCGGGTTAAGCATTTTGTTTTTCTGTGGGTTCAAAGTAAACTCCTCAGAAAGACACCAAACCTGCTTGGAAACAACAAGGGTTCTGAGCCTAGCTTACAAAAAGATCTGGTGCTGATCTGGTGCTTTTCAGGGGCTGTCGGAAATATCGCTTCCCTAAACATCTTATGTCAACAATGCAATACAGGCTTTTGAATTATGCGGCTTGTTCCAAATGTAAACACAAAACATTATTGTTCACAGTATCCTCAAGAAACAAAAATAAATATTAATTTGCCTTACTGACTGCATCTCAGGACTATCTCACACAGTCTGGTTTTTGACTGCGATTAATGAGCTTTGGTTTTTACAAGGTCACTAAAACGCAACATTCACTTTAGTCACACATTTACTATTAGGTGGTACCGCCCACCTCCATATTTGGCAAAAACACGGTGGGAATTTTCGAAGGAATAAAAGCGTTTGGCAGCACATGCCATGCACTCGTTACTTAACATTTGTAATTCACTCAAACTTAATACTATGGGTACTTTAGCAAATCTTTTTTTCAAAGAGGCAAGTTGAAAAATTGGCAAAATTATTAAAATTATATAAAAATAGCAGTACTCCTGTCATTGTTTCATTTATAAAGCCTCTGAAAATTATCATTCAACTGGCAGCACTTGCATTGGATATGACTTATAGATATGCGAAGTACATACACATAAGGATTATGTTTTTATTTTAGAAGAGCATTTTTGACACTTAAACCTGACATTTAAAAGAAAAACTCATTGGTTCTGAGGCTGGAGATTTTATTGATGTTTAACATGTAACTTAGATGTATGATGTCTATTATCTCATGTTTAAAGTGAACAAAAGAAACATATGAGTAATCAGGTGATGATTTATTAAACAGCCAAAAAATCTTGATATTTCCCACATTTACACAAAATCATAAATATCCCCCAAACCAAAGGGTCCAGATCATTATCGGTGTAATAAGAAGGTTGATTATAGGAGCCACAGTTTAATAAACCATTTACACTTAAAACTTGATTCTACTGTATTAAGACACATATTAGACACCCGTTCTGCTGAGTCAAAAGACAAAAGTAGTATTTTCATTCATTCTGACAGTAATTGCTGATATAAAAGAAATCCTACCCAAGATAGTGTGCTATTTACAGCCATCTTCTAAAAACAGCTCTTTTATACCGAGGCTTGAACAGGAATCTGAAAATAAAAATCATTTTCTTCATTTGAAAAAAAAAGTTACATGCAACAATTGCTTTATGAGAAACTTATATATTTACAGTTGAAATGGATAAAAACCTTAGACCTTTGGAATAGCAGGGTCGCACGGCTCTAGTAAAACCACTGCGCTAGCCTCTGTGCCAGTGATTTAAGCTGGAAAGGAGAACTGCACCATGTCACACAAACAGGGAAGTAACAAAATGAAAAAGTAGTAAAAGGCAGCACTGACAGGCTTGTACAACTTGGGCCCAACTGAGATCTCTTGACTAAATCAAACCAGATTCCTCTGTCTCACACGCCGCTCATTCATACACAGCAGACAGGCATCAAAAATAGTTTTTATTGTTGAAAATGTTGCATTATCCTGTTAATACCAATTAGTATTAACTGATTCTTCTCAGTGTCATATTACAAGCTGGCAACTCCCACTTTCATTAACCTGGCATAATTAAAAGTTCAGTGTTTAATTAAATAAAGACAAAACTTCACATTCGGTTTAGGGGCCTAACTGTTTGTTAAATCTGGGTAGACTGTTGGAACTGATAATATATGTAAGAAGCATAACTGATGAGATCTTAGCTAGTCATTAAAATGCTACTGAAACTGTGGATCTTAACTAAAAAAAAGAAAAAAGTGGAAAACAGATTTAAAATCCCAAGTGTGAAAATGAACAATTACTGCATTTCAATGCCTCAACAAATGGATTGCTCTGCTCTCAACTTTTAAAAAAATCATTGTCAACTTAAAAGCATTTATCATTCGGTCTGTTACAGAACCAACCCATGACCAGAATGCATCAAGAGGGCCATGAAGAACATAAATAAATACATTATTATTATTATTGAAATACTCCAATTGGTACATTATTAAGGCAATGCAGTTGGTGTTTTCTGTCATAGAATTCTAAACATTAAAAAGGAAGCAAAATCACACTGTTAAATAAACCCATTACATGTAAATGAAGCGAAAAAGCATTCACAAACAATATGCACCACAGTGGCACTGGACCAAACATTTTGCATCACTTTGACCATTCTTTTACAAGGCTAGCAAGCCAATTTGAGCCAAAGTGAGTGCAATGCTTAAAGTTGACTCCAACATAGGACATGTAATTCTGTCTGTGGACAGATGATGCAGAGGCATGGGATACCAAAAAACAAAACAAAAAAACATATAAAAAGGGAGACATTTGTTAAATGATGAGAGGAAAGTAATGATGAAGACTGAGTGGTCCAGAGTGCAGGTCACATGGGGCTTCAGTGAATGTAGGCCCTGTACACAGCAGAGATGTCGTTGTCTGACTGGTCCAGTGCCTTAGCCCTCTTGTAAACCTGCACAAGACATTAGTATCTTGAACTGTATGTGTGTTACTTAACCTGAAAGTAACGATTCTGATTAGTTGTTCAGCTGTTAAGCCGTATCTTACAGATAAAAGTTAAAAAATAAAAACACAAGCATAGATACAATGGCTAAGTAGGTAGAGCATTATGTCCCTGGGCAAGACATTTCCCCCACCTTGCCTTCTATTTAACTAATTGCAGACCTGCCAACCTTGGGATTTTTTTTTTTTGCGCACAACAATGTGGCACCCCTTCTTCCCATATGAGCATACAAACATACAAATCCAATACAATTATATATTCCTCTTAAACTATATTCCTCTTAGACTTAAAATGTGTATTGCATTATAGTAAGAAATATTTTGTTGCCATATAAAAACACAGGTTTGTATCAATTATAGATAAAAAATTCTAACTTTTATTTTCAACTAATAACTGAATCTTATATGGGCATACATCATGTAGACATTATGACATAAAGTAGCCTATTCAGTGGGAAGAATGTCTAGGGCTTTGTAACTGGAGAATTTGCTATATTATTACCTGAATATGGATGTTTTTGAACAAACCTGGCACAGTCTCCTGTTCTCCAAGTCAGCTCATCATTCTATAAGATCTGAGTAAATCCTGGCCTACATTGAACAGTTCCCTCCTGCTGTAGTTTTGTTGCTACTGGCTACACAGGTAAAAACTCTCCATTAATGGAGACAAAGGACCTGTTTTCAACATATCACTGTACCAAAGTGAACTAAAGGTAATTACAATGTGTCAGAAATATTTTTTGCTAGAAATCCTGCATATTATGTCTTTAATGTAACCTAAAGTAACTGAAATAATACCATTATTATAAGAATTGATACCATACAGTAGGCTACAGTGAAAATATTCAAATAAAATAGGCTCTAATTATAGGAAATAATTACTTGTATGTAACTTTTGTAAGTATTATAAGGTGGAGGCCTTAAAATAAGCCCTCTTGGGGTTTTTGCCTCTCCCTGCACTTTAACTGTTAATTTTTGTATACATTTTGTATGTTGGAAATTTTTATTGTGTGCAAAATAAATAAATTCAAATTAACATTTAAATGGTAAGATGACACTTGCCTCATTGGCAGCTGCTGCCATTGGGGTTGGGTGGTTGGCCATGTCGCCCATTGAGATGGCTAGCCTCAGGTCCTTCTGAATATGTTTCAAATAGTAGTCAGGCTTAAAGTTGCCCTGCAAAATATCTACCAAAAGGTTGGAGGTCAGATGAATTTCACAGAATTTCGAGTAAATTCCTCAGTGTGACCTACTTTGACATTTCTGGTCGACAAAGGTGCTTGCCATCTGCCCCTGGCACAAAATGTCCAGAAAAGTCTGCTGTGATTGGCCAGTGGCCTGAGCCAGGGTTAGGCCCTCTGCGATAGTGGCCATGAAGCTGCCCTGCACCATGTTGAGAATCAGCATCATCCGTGCAGCATTTCCTGCTTCACCTGAGAGCACATTGTACATCACAGTGACATATTTGCATTTACAAACATAATGTTCAAAAACATTCTCATGTGGACTACATATGCTCTGTGCACTAAATGCACAATACAGGATGTGTCCTTCGGTGATCCTATTCAGCATAGCACACACACCCAGGAAAAAGGAGGTTTTGCCCATGGCTTGGAAGCAGCTGCTACAGTCTTCATACACAGTGCGGTCACCAGCTGCCAGGATTACCAACATCCCATCATTGGAGAGCTGCTGACTTCCTGCGACAGGGGCCTCCAGAAATCGCCCCCCTCGCGATGTAATCACCTGAACATACAAATATTTCATGAAGCAAACTACTCCAACCACAATCCCAGTAAGTCTTTTGAATCACTGTTTACCTGGGAGAGTTCTGTGATGGTCTCTGGGTCCACTGTGGACATTTCAACATAGCACTTGCCAGGCCTGATCCCCTGCAGGACCCCACTGGGCCCCAGCACCAACTGACAACCATATACATTTTGAGCATTTAATCTGTGTCACTGTGTAGCTCTGTTTTCAAGCAGCTCAGTACAGTTCAGAATAGTGGGGGATCTCATTAAGCTGTCATTTTAATTGCAACATAGAAAAAAGTGCAGAGGTTTTCTTTCATTAAGCAAAAGCCATAAGATGTTGAGTGTATGAAAAAATAAAGCCTTTTTAAGGACATCCAGTTGATGTGTGGAGAAGATATAAGTCGACTGCAATTTTCTGATTGAGTACAGCTCTAGTTTGAACTAATTATTACCATTACTTTGTGTGTAATCACTGTAGCATTAGCAGCGGAAGGGTTCACGGCACCTCTACTGAAGAAGGGTTCACTGTGGCTCTATTGAAGATACAGTACCATGTGAATAAAAATTATTTTGATATGCCACAAGCATGTGTTTCAGATTCGCAGCATTTTTAGTTGTTAGTTCCAGGCAATTGGCTTTTATCACAAAAACAAGTTTTGTTTGTCCCCCAAAAAACAGGCAGTGGCGTTTGCAGTGTTTAACTGCAACATTCAGTTCCTGTCACACAGTCATGGTAAGAGCAACATCGCACAACAGGCTTGTTTTGAGGCCCTGCATACTGTTTTTGCCAACAGAAAGCCGGCATACTATGCAGAACCACACAGAGGCCCTCAGAGGAAATATTGTGTATGACACTTACATCCCTGGCTGCCTTTGGGTCAGAGACACAGGAGAAAGTGATGTCACACATAGAGGCCACCTCAGCTGGGGTCCTTCCTAGCCTGGCCCCCTCCTGGATGAACAGGTCACACTGAAATACAGCAACAACACTCATGTTAGAACAGTGACAAGGCTAAATTCTGACTCATTCAGCTTTAAACATTTTGGTTCTTTTATGAACTTGCATCAAGGAATTTTATAATAATTCAGTATTTTAATTTTAAATTTTAAGTATTTTAATAGCCCCATGACAGAGGGCTACTTCTATTGAGTTTTCAGATCACATTCCCTCTGCCTGTATGTAGGTGAAGAGAAACATTTTTGAGTGTGTGGCAAATACAGCTCACAGAAAAAAAAATCTTTTAAATGCCAGAGTAAACCTTGATTTGACTTTTCACTTACTGAAGAGCACTAAAAACATAGGGATGTAGGACCAGGCCTGTTTACAAAATCTTGTATATTATTGCAATTTATGCAGAACTGCTTCTTCTGTCCCAACAATGTAACTGTAAACTTTGCCTTTAATGTTTTAAAGGCAACAAAATTCAAAGACAAAAGGGCTGCTTCTATTGCGGCATTCTTACTATAGATGTAGTATGAATCCTACTAAAAACATTTAGCCAAAGATAAAGACAAAGGTAGTTCAAAATTTGTCTTCTAATGTAATCTAATCTAATCTTCGATTAGGATTTTTGAGGTAAACGATATCATTATCAGCCAATACTGATCATGGGGTCTATTTGATTATACAACTTATTAAACTCACTATTCTTAAGAACACAGAAGCCTATTTTAAATTTTAATTATTAGGCAGTGGTAAAACTAAAAGGTAATCAACTGACAATGTTTTATTTTTTTTTATTAACTTACTTTTTTTGTTTTATTTAGCCAGAACAGTGAGTTTTGCTCACAATAACCACAGGCAACAAAATGCCTAAAAAAATCCCCAACAGAAAACCTTATAATGGCTGTTGGAGCATTTTAGATGTATTGTACAGTTATGCTGCCCTGAACCTTGGTCTCTGTCAACAGATAGACTTAGATATCTGTAGGATAAAATGTCTCCAACCTCGAGCCCTATCCAATATTGAATTCTGTGTTCGGTAACAGTTTCCAAGTCCAACGCAACTGTTGTTAAAGGTCCTATATTATACTATTTTGAACATTATACAGTGTATTTTGGATACATTTAGGTTACCATATCACGTTTTGCAACATGAAACACACAATAATGATCTTATACAAGCGGTTTGAATGAGCTCTCATCATGAGTCCAAAGTAAACGGTCTGATTTGGCGCTGTCACTTTAAGGCTCAGCTCTTCCGTGTTGGCTCTGCCCACTTCCTGCCTGACGTCACGCTAGTGCTACGCGCTGCCGCTGGAAACAGACTGAAGTAAACACGGTACATCGTAGTAATAACTTTTCAGCAATGGCTTTGAGAGTAACTGAGCCGTATATCTTCGACCCAGAGTCTGACTGAGTTCGAAGAACATGAGCAAACACAAAAACCTCGAAGGCTTCTACAAGACTTTTCTGCTTGGTAAATGAGAAACTATTTACTGTGTATGTTTCTATGGTGTAGCCCGTAGCATCGCGCGTGGTAACTGCTTCTGTTTATGGGTGCACATGTGGAAATTGCCGGACAATGCCTACTGAAGTTGAGAATGTATGCTGCCTGGAGACTCCTAAGGTAGCTGTTGTGCAGTATATTGAAAGAACTATGATAAAGTAGGCAATATGTAGAGCTATGCAGTAATACATGTGTGCATGTTGCTGACAGTAAGTAAGCTAACACAGTAGCAGCGATACTTCTTTGTGCGTCTGAGCTGCAGAGCACGGCACTTGTTGACAGTACAGGAGAGAGGGGCAGGAGGAGTGTAGAGAGAGTGGAGAGGAGTGGTTTATTTCACATATTGACGTCATTGCGTGAAACAGCTCGTTGAAAGGAGTGTAGCTCAAACTAAATAAATTACTCAAACATGCGCGAATGAAACAAAACACAACTTTGGGTATGTGTTTGAGGTAGAAACAACGTTAGAACATGGTTAAAAGCTCAGAAAAGTCGATTTAGCATAATATGGGACCTTTAAGGCGGTGTGTGAGAAAGAGTAAAAAAACCTGTGGATTCTCTGCAGTCATTACAGGCTGATGTGAAAACCTTGGTGGTTTTGGTGCTTTGTTGTTTCAGTATTTGGTGGTCATAGCAATCTGTAGTGTGAGCAACATAGTTTTGTCTTTTCTTAAAACTATATGTCTGGGACTGTAGATAAATAAGAGGCAAGACAGTCTGTTCTGTGAGGGGACTTAATGTTTTGGGGAGAGCCTAGGAAACCTTCCTTAGAATCACTAATTCCTATTAGTTGTAAATGTGCACGTGGGATACAATCAAGGTAAAAGAATTATCTCTGATATTGTATCTGGCTCTGTGGTAACTATAGTATCAGTTAATAACTTTAACAATCAAAAGTGTTATGTCTCAACAAACAGACTGAGACTGATATACCTCTGGATGCTACAGTAGATCTTTATTGCCATAACTGTGTCATCTGTTGTGTGCTGTATGTCCTATTACTTGTATTATTAAGTTAAAAGTTACTATGGGTTGGGTATTAACCACAGATTCTACTACACAGTGTCCAGCTTAAGTCTTTAATGAACCAACTATTATTAGATCTTAAGATCATACACACACTTCTTAATTCTCTACACCTGGTGCAAGGCCATACCTCTACACCTCTAACTTCATCACACACATTGGCTTAAAGCTATACAATCTGTAGACTAGCCTCAACTACACCAAAATCCTCTCCTGTCAAAAGCGCACTCACACAAGTATAGGGCTTAGTGAGTGTCAGCAGGACAAGGAAAACAAGGCAAAATCAACAACTAACATGCATGTGAGAATGAGAAAAGACCAGCAGCAGGGAAGATGAGGAAGGTGGTTTTACTGATGTAAAAAAGAGCTGTAATTAAGTAATGCTAGACTCAATTAAAAGTGGACAATACCCTTTGTTTAGGAAATCAAATATGGACCCTTTGTTCAATGAAAACCTAAAAGCAAGGCTCTGTCTCTGCCCTATCACAGAAATTGTCATAGCGCTTGACTCTGTGAACGAACAGCCCCCACCTTTGCTCTCGCTCCTCTCCTGATAGAGAGCACACAGTGTCAGCAGGATAAGGAAAGGAAATAAGGTTAGTGATGCGACTGGTCGCTGGAGAAGCACTACTGAGTTTGATTAAACTAAACTGTATTAAAATGACAAGGATACAAGGTAACAGCCTGCAAACAGAAGATGAGTTGCGGACAACTATAAACCTGGAGTTTTTCACTTACACAATATGTGTGTTTCATAATGATGTGTTATATTTAGGCCCGAGCCAGCGATGGCTGGGAGGGCCTATTGTTTTCACTTGGATTATTTTTTTTTCCGTCTTCCACTTTGAGTGCCAATTTGACCCCCTGAATGTGCTCAAAAATCACCAAACTTTGCCCAAAATTCAGGATTGGCGAAAAATAATTTATTTTGGGGGTCCTATAAAATCTATTAAAAGGTGGCTCGACAGCGCACCCTGGAAAAGTGGAAATACATTAAGCCAATGGGAAGTGAAAGTACATTTTTTTTGCCGTAAAGTCACCAAATTTGGTACACCCATTCCTTACATGGAACGAAACAAAAAATATCATTATGGCTTTGCCCCCTGACAAACAGGAAGTCCGCTTTCTTGGGTGGAACATACGATGCCCACAATCACACCCCTCATTCAAAAACTTTCTTGTCCTAGGGTTTTCATCCAAAAGGCTCCAAATTTAGTCAGAATCACCTAAACACATGAGCCAACAAAAATTATCCTTTTTTTTGATATCTTAATGGGTGTGGTTGTAACGAGCCCCTAACGAGGAGGCCATTTTGGGAAAA
This sequence comes from Rhyacichthys aspro, assembly GCA_036850595.1. NCBI lineage: Eukaryota > Metazoa > Chordata > Actinopteri > Gobiiformes > Rhyacichthyidae > Rhyacichthys > Rhyacichthys aspro. The sequence goes on along the minus strand of CM072155.1, from coordinate 1,906,396 downwards.
AGAAAATCTCCTGTAACTTTCACAAACATTGTTGGATTTGGTTGGACCCAATGAAGCGTTTGTGCACATTAATGACCTGGACACAGTGATATTCAAATAATAGGACTGTCTTTAAAACGGGCTCTCCAGCACTTTACAGTACAAAATGAAGCCTTGCCCAGGATATTTATCCCCGCGGTTGCAAAGTGAGGCGAAATGAAGGCCTGTCGAGGACATTTGTTCTTGCAGTTGTAAGGGGAGGCGACATGCAGTCTTTCTGAGGAAACGTGCCCGTTGAGAGTTTAACATTAATTTAGTCTTCATTATTTGTTACCATTTATCTTGGCAGTGAGTCAATGCAGTGACCTGTGTTCTCAGTTTTTATAGCTGTAACATAAAGTAATGTATTAGTTTCTAAAGTGGTATAACCTGATGAATGGTGTTTTCAGGCTGAACTTTGAGAAATGGTGTGAAAATTACTTCCTTTTTACAGTTAAAAAGGTACAGTGACTATATCCTGTTTATTCTGTTGTTATATTCAGTGACTTATTCTATAAGGGATGCACCGATACTGATACCAGTATTGGGTACCAGCTCCAATACCACCTCCCTGTAAAGTACTCATAAAAAGTACCCCGATACCATGCACCATTACCACTTTATGTTAGCGTGACGCTGCCCCGCCTCTAACCTAAGCAGGCGGGAGTGAGAGGGATGAGCTATGTCTGCCGTGTGGAGATATTTCAAAGTGAACGAAGATGACAAAAGTAAGGTGGACTGCAAATTGTGCTCAGCAAAGTTGTCAAGAGGAGGACAGCACATTCAACAGGAGCAATTTGATAAAGCATCTAAAATATCAACACGACAGAGAGTACAAAGACTTTTCTAATTCCGCAAAACAACAACAACCAATGCTGCAGCAAACTCTTGAGAGGCGAGAGAAAATGTCCAAAGACAACCTACGTGCAGCGAAAATAACACAGGCTATTATCGAGTACATCGCTCTGAGTGACCAGCCACTGTCAGAGGTTGAAAATATGGGATTTCAGCGTCTTCTTCGTGTCCTGGAGCCAAGATATGACGTCCCTAGCCGCCACTACATGACTGACACGGAGCTGCCCAAGCTACATGACTTTGTGAAGAAACATATCCACAGCCTTATGCAAAACTCCTCCACTTTTAGCTTCACCACTGATATTTGGATGAGCAGCGTTAGCCCAGTGACGCTAATTAGCTTAACTGCACAGTGGATAGACGAGGACTTTACTCTGCAAAGAGTCGTCCTACATGCAAAACAGTTTCGGGGTTCACACTCAAGCCAAGCCATTGCAGGTGAGTTTGATGACATCCTGCAGACGTGAGGGATACCTAAAACGTCTGTCCATGTTGTGCTTCGTGACAATGCTAAAAACATGATTAAAGCCATGAGTGACGCTGGACTCCCGAGCCTGCCGTGTGTCGCGCACACTCTCCAGCTCGCCGTTCATGAGGGCATTTTAGCACAAAGGAGGGTAGTTGACGCTGTTGCAGTCGGACGGAGTTGGACATTTTAAGCATTTTAAGCCTTAGCCTACTCCTGCCTTGAAGGTATTCAGGGGCAGCTTAACCAGCCAATCAAGAGACTGCAACAGGACGTACAGACGCGCTGGAACAGTATGTACTACATGCTGCAGTCTCTCATTGAGCAAAAGAGAGCCTTGGGAATATACATGGCTGAGTAGGAGCTGCCCGACAACATCACCGCTCACCAATGGGCGCTTTTAGAAAAGGCCATTACAGTCCTCGCTCCCTTTGAGGAATTAAAAAGAAAAGTGAGCTGCTACGATGCATTGGCATCTGATGTACTTCCTGCAGTGACAGTGCTTCTAAGACTCTTAAACAAAGAAACGGATGAGGACCACGGCATCAAAACACTGAAAGGGACCTTACTGGCAGCTGTCAAGAAGCGCTTCATTGATGTGGAGAAAAATCCTTTCTACGTCATCTCAACTATACTAGATCCAAGGTAGTGTCTATGTATGCTTGTATTAACGTTAGGTCTGTCAATACTAACGTTGTTAAGAATAGACAACGCAAATGTTTGCCTGTAACGTCAGCTTATTTGCTGTATTTTTATAAAAAAATGTCTATATATATATATTTATATAAAAATAATAATAATAAATTTACACAAAAGATGAGTTTAGATGTCCTGTAACAAAAAACTTTTTGTGATTTATCAATACCCAAAGTGTGATTAATGTTTAAATAGCACTTCAGTATGTGGGCCAGACTTGGTTTACTCAGCATGTGGGACTATGAATTTTATAAAATAATAATTAAATAATTTAGATTAGCCTACTTTAAGCATATTGAATGTAATGTTGTTGTTTCCTGTTTTAGGTACAAGGATCATTTTTTCTCCAACATCAACACAGCTCCTGAGGCCAAGATCCATCTTATGCTGGAGCTGCAGAAGGTACACAGAGGTAGAGGAGGATTGCGAAGAACCACCTGACAAAAAGCTCCACAAGGCACAAGCCAGCAGCAGTCTGGACACTGTGTTTGAGGAGATCGCTAGTGAGCAACCACCAGCACCAGTGTCCCATGCCTCAGGTCCTGTTGTTGAGTTAGAGACCTACCTAGGAGAGGCCACAACCCCTCGTGAAGACAATCCCTTGCAGTACTGGGGAGTGAATAAAGTGCGGGTTCCCACTTTGTCTAAAATGGCACAAAAATACCTCTCAGCACCATGTAGCAGTGTGGAAAGCGGAAGGCTTTTTAGCTCTGTGTCGCAAATTATAGATGAAAACAGAATAGGCTTAGTGCTGATAATGCAGAGAAGCTGCTGTTCATAAAAAAAACTAAAATTAAAAAAAAAACCCTGCCACTCACTTTTTAGGTTTAGTTAGATGTTGATCATCTTAGTTATACTTGATGTTAATCAAATACCTCATTTGCACTGCCACAATACAGTTACATATTGTTATATTTTTTGTAAATTGTGAGGCGAGGCTGTGTTTAAAAAACTGCCCCTCATGTTTTCAAAGGAGGATTAGTTTTTTAAATAAAGAAGACATTAATGACTTCATAAAAGATAAAATACTACTTGAGTTGCACTGCCACTGTTTTATGTTTGTACAGTTCAATGTTTTGTCATATTGTTTATAAAAATTGTTATATATTATTTAATTAAAAATTTCATTCTAAACTCTAGTTCTTTGTTTTTGAGTAAAATGTGTGGCAGTTATGGCTTAATGCAGAAACAACTTCAGATGAAAAAAAAAATGTATGAAGTGTAATAATGATATTAATAAGTACTCGGTATCGGTGAGTACTCAAATGCAAGTACTCGTACTTGTACTCAGTTTCCAAAAATGTGGTATTGGTGCATCCCTATCTATAAGTCACTGAATATAGATGTTAATCCTCTTTAGTATCTATAAAAATACTTCTTTTGGACTGTACAGCTGCAGACTCTTTATAGACAACTGATAAAGAACTGTGACTGTTTTCTGTGATAACTGAATGGAAGTGAGACCTGTTGATGGCTTACTTACTTCGGGTGCCTTGCTGGTTGTTTTCACTTCTCCAGCACTGAACTGAACTGAACCTGCCTGGCTGTGGCACTGTTTTGTCTCCTGAGACTCATCTGAAAACATGGCTGCCTGCTCTTTATCATCTATAAGAAACATGAGACTACCACTGGCTGAAGCATTCACGACAAAGAAAGCACGTTTCGGACTGGTCTTAAAGCTACACTTTATGGACTGGGTTCCTCCACACTGTCCTCATGTCAAATGGACTGAATCTGCCACTACAACTGCTGCTGCTGCTCAGGTCATCACAACATGAACTGTTCTGCTGCTGCATGAGGGGTGCTGCTCTCCTGGGACAGACGGTACTGACACTGGCTCTCAATTCCACTCCTAAACTCTGACATTTACTTTTATCTACTTTGTTTTTATTTCTGGAATTTATTCAAAAAAATACATCAAAAAACATAAAAATATATATATATAACATGAGTTCAACTATTGAGTTGTGTATCTTTCTATTTTAGAAAGAGGTCTGCAATGAAGACACCATTCTATTCGATTCCATCAAATGTCTAATAAGTAGACAAACTAATCAGTAGACAAACACTCTCATAGCTCTTGTGTTTCTTAATTATTATTATTCCAATGATTTTCGGTGCTTTTCAGCCTCTTAACTGATTTTTTTTTAATTTAAAGTAACTGTTGATTAGCTCACTCTTCTATAGCAAATGTGCTTTTAGCTACTGGTAGAAAAAAAAAGAACAAAAATGGAGCTTAAATGATCAGATGCTACAATTAGTGCCAGCCTAACTGAGTTCACACAGAACCATGTGAATGAGTTAGTTCCTAACAGGCCATATGTCACAAAATATGTTGACATATGAAGAGAAAAACCCATGCACAGATAAATCTGCTGTAGCAATACAGTTACAGTTTAAGATGATGAAACTGCTCATTTACCCACCAACACAGGAACTGAAGCTTGACTTAATGGTGTGGGGGCCGAACTTTGAAATTCTTACTCCTCCTTTAGCTGCATTAGCAGCTGGATACCAGATACTCAAAACAGACCTTTTCTGTATGAGGAGCTGCTTTTCCTTTTACAAAAAAGTAGGCCTTATCAATCCATCATCTCCTTTGATTCCATTCAGCTCCTGGGCAATTAGAAAATTCCCTATCAACAATAAATTTATAAGCTGCTGCTACAATACAATAACAGTGAATTTAATGAGTGTGTCTCTTAAAAATAGTCATAAGGATCGTAAACTATATTCTTAAAAGGCACCAATTAAAAGTTGTATAAGAGGAAGGTTAAAGGAATGCAGAGAAAATCATATTAGTCACCTGCGCTGTTTGATTGGTGTCTGTTTCGTGCTTTGTGTTTATTTTAACCTATTGAGCTTGTTGATCCTTAAGTCTGAAGTCTAAAGAACAAAGGGAGGTTTATTCCAGTGACTGTGCTGGTCCAGTTGAGCGCTGTGTGTGTGTTCATTGTTTTTAATGCTGTGTTGTAGTTGGGTGTGTTTCAGGACTGACAAGAGAATATTAAGGTCCAGTTAAAGTCGGGCGTGGTGTCTGTGGTGAGGTTTTTTTGTTATATTTTATACATTTGTTTTTACTTGCATATAGGACATCGGAAAATAAGAGGTCTTGAAAAATAAAATTTATCACATGTCAATTGTAGAAGTGGTAGTGCCTTAAAAACATTAACCAATCAAAAACGCTCTCATCGCGTGTTCTATTGGTCAATCAGCCTGTCAATCACTCCTGCTACGTGAGGCCGGAAGCGTGCGCGTTCCCGTATTCTGTTTACAGCTAATTTTGCGTTGCTACCGTTAAACAGCCTCACTGTGCAGCTTCACTGTCAGGCACAGACTGCTCCTTCCTGCAGCTCAATTGTTAGGACCACATAGTAATTTATTTCCCTTTTTTTCTTTTTTCTTTTTCTCTTTATTTATTTGTGTAGATGGGGGACAGTCTGTTTAACTAGTGTTAGCTCCATCCTTTAGCTTTAGTTTGTTCATCTAGCTACTCCTCGTTAGCTTCAGGCTACATTTATATCTACTTAATATTTTTTGTCGTTAGCAAGGTTTTACACAATGGCTGCGAAGAACACTGATGAAGGTAACTGTAAAAGAAAGACTATGTTTGAGGTGGCTGCGAAAAGGAAAAGATGGCAGATGAAAGAAACAAAACCAGAGTTGTTCCTGATGCATCGTTTGAGCGATAGCGAGCGCTGAAGGCACAGCGAGGAATACGCTGCTCGACAGGTAAGTTTTAGGCTCAATGTTTTGTTGTCATATTAAAAACTGCTAGTTGGGAGTATTATCTGGTGTTTGTGACATTGTATGGAGAGAATCGGGGCCAGTCAGCTGTGAAGCGCCGTCTGTTAGTCTCTGGCGCATGCATGTTGTTTTGGAGGCAGGACCTCGGAAAGAACTGTGAAACAAGTCGGCTGGTCTTGCGCATGCGCATTATGCAAAAACTGGCTAACAGTCGCTGCTGTCTGAATGTTCGCAAACATCTTTAACAAGTGAAAAGGACTGACTGGAAAACTTTTTCACTAATCAATACTAACACCTAACTCTTAACAATGACTATCTGAGACCTCAGATTTAAGAGCAACATGGAAACTGGAAAAGTCCAGAGTCCAGATATTCACCTGGGATGAATACCAGTATCCTTTTGGAAAGTTGCTTAATATCTGAATTGCTAAGTTGATTGAAATTGCATTACTTTCAATGTCTATATTGCACTACATAATCACTTTATATTTTGCAATGCCTATATTGCTCATACATTTTCATTGTCTAGTTTATAGATTTATATTTTATTTTTCTTTAGTTCTGTGTTACATTTTCTTGTGTGCTGTGTAATATCTACTTTGCTATTGGCTGCAGGTAAAACAAAAACAAGTATTTTAACTGTGCATTTGGTAGATAAATCTTATCCATCTTGAAGAAGAAAATAGGTAGTGATGTTGATAAATGTTTGGCATGGTAATAATTTTCTGGCCACAGGTCCAAGAACAACATAAAAAAGGTATTTTTGTCATTCTATAAACCCTTTTAGTGTTGTGAATATGAAAAGTGTGGAATGGTGCCTGAACCAACTACATGTGTTTAATGTCGCTAGTAACTGGAGGCTAATAAATACTCATATTTAATCTAGAAGGGCATAGAAATGTGCACCTGGACATTCACCATGACCTGTGAGTAAGTGTGGTAAGATAATTCATATATTTCCATGCCAATGTGTTTACTGTTGCTGCCTATCATGTACATCATGTACACAACTGGTTTTCGTTTTCCTCTCATCTGCAACTGTTATCAATATGTGCACACAGTTTTAATGACTTCACTTGGGGGAGTGTCAATGGTTCAGAAGTGGTTAGAAATAATTATACAGGAACTAGTAAGTAAAAGTAAATGTTATAATCAACTATTGCCAAATACTACTACACATGTTAAAAAATAAAAGCTACCTGGTTACCTAAACAATATTAAGCTGAATGTATCTCTGTTTCCAGTGGGCAGGAGCAGACTTTTCATAGAACTTGGAAAAGTGTTCTGCTCCCTGGCAGTCCGCAGTGGTGTGGAGGCTTACAGCTGAGTCCCATACGACCAGCCTTACGGTACATGCCTTTTAGAGTATTTTATTCTAAGACAGAGGATTTAAAGATAGCGGCATCACACACCCCAATAATATGTAAACTGCTGCAGACAAAGTAACCTATGATACAGAATTACAAGTAAATTACTAGACCTTCCACTTGCTCAAAGAGGAACATGTAGAGTAATTTGAACAAATGCTGCTCTTATGTTTCTGTGGGAACTGCATTAGAGATGTGGATTAAGTTTTGTGTATTTTACCGTTGCATCCAGAGCATAGGGAGGTGGTTCAAGGCCATTCCGTATAGCTGCAGTTTTACTTATTGATAACATGTGTGTCTTAAAATCTGGTGAAACTGCAATAGTATTCATCACAACTAAATAAATTAACGTAGGCATAGAGAATAAGCAAAACTTTTCGGACTGAAAATAATGCAAATAATAAAAGTTGTAGTTTTATAACATGTGCTTTATGTAGCCTATGAAGAAACATCTAAGTCCTGACAGTTATGTTTCTTAATATCAAATAAATAATATTGTTTTATGTAGAGGTGAATACAAATAAAGAAAATGCTTTTGTTTCAGATAAAGAAAAAAATTAATGCATTTTTTTTAATAGTAATATTATTACTATGATTATGTAACATATGTTATCAATTGGTAAATGCTGCTATTACTGTATGAAGCTTATGTATGCATTAAAGAAGTCCTTTCAGCAATTCAAGTAACACTGATGCATTTGTGATTATGAAATGCACAATTATGGCCTTAAAAGGAGTTAAATGTAAAAATGTGTCTTGGTAAAAATGAGATAAGGGTAAAGAACACTTTTCATAGTAAAATTTAGGATGAATTCAACTTTGTTTGAAGAAGACGGTTTTCACATGAAGAGCCAAAACAAAATGCATTCACTTAGGGAACTCATCGTATCGGGCATAATAATCCTTGTGTGTGTGCCCCTGGATCCTTGTCCCCTTTTCACAATGAACACTTGATTATTCCTCCTTGGATGACCAAATGGACATTTGCCTTTGCCCCCACATTAACTTTCGCAAACATTGTTGGATTTGGTTGGACCCAATGAAGCGTTTGTGCACATTGATGACCTGAACACAATGATATGCAAATGATATGGCTTCAAAACTGGCTCTCCAGCACTATACAGTACAAAATGAAGTCTTGCACAGGACATTTATCCTTTCGGTTGCAAGGTGAGGCGAAATGAAGTCCTGTCGAGGATATTTACCACCGGGGTCGCAAGGGAGGCAAGGGCCTTTGACGCCGCTTGCGGCTTTAATTAAGTTTAAAACCACTTGTAAAGGGTTTAAAGAGGAAGCATCTGTTGGAGAATTTTAGATTTATTGTACAGTTATGATGCCCTGAACCTTGGTCTCTGTCAACAGATAGACTTAGATATCTGTAGGAATAACATCTCTTTTGTTATGACATTGTTTGTGCACTGACCGTCTATTAGGCTTTATAATCTCAGTCCTATGAAAGCATGGGCAGACTTGAATGTTCAACACTACGCTGTGTTGACTGTTCAACTGTCTCCGGGCGTGTATGTGATGGTAATAAACTTCTCCTGCTTAAGTCATCCAGAGTCTCTGCTTTCCATCTACAATGCCCTCCAGAATTATTCACACCCTTAGTGAATATGAGCAAAACAGGCTAAAAAATGTCTTTATTGTTTATCCTCTTGGTCTTTCACCCAAAATATTCACAAAAATCGAACCTTTAGCAGTTAGTAGAAGTACTTTTGAAGTAACATTACTGAAAGAAACATTAAATTCTAATCATGAATATTTTTTTTTTGTGCAGCCTCCCTTTGCCAAGATAACAGCTCTGAGTCTTCTCCTATTATGCGTGATGAGGTTGGTGAGACCATTCCTCTATACAGAATCTCTCCAGATCCTTCAGATTCCAAGGTTGAGTCCATGATACCAAGTATCGTAACAAAGGCCTTTGGAAGAAAAACAGCCCCACAACATCAAAGATCTGCCACCATACTTCACAGTGGGTATGAGGTGCTTTTCTGTATGGCTATCTTTCTGTCTACGGTGATGTTTGTGGCCAAAAAGCTCTATTTTGGTCTCATCTGACGATATAACCCGGTCCCATTGAAAGTTCCAGTAACGTTTGGCAAACTGTAGGCGCTTTAGTTTGTTGTTAATTAACAGCAGAGGCTTTTTTCTGGCAACCCACCCAAACAACTTGTGGTGATGTAGGTGGCGTCTGATGGTAGTTTTGGAGACTTTCTGACCCCAAGACTCAACTAACCCCTGCAATTCTCCAGCTGTAATCCTGGGAGAGCCAGTCGAACCATCCTCCTCACAGTGCGTGGGGTCAATGTACACACACGTCTTCTTCCAGGCAGATTCTTTACATCTCCTGTCGCTTTAAACTTGTTAATTATTGCCCTGATAGTGGAAATGGGTATTTTCAACTGTTTTTCAATTTTCAAATATCAATTTCATGATTTGTGCAGCTCAACAACTTTTTGTCACACATCTTCACTGTGTTCTCGGGCCTTTCCTATAGTGATGAATGACTAAGGAAATTTGGCCTGTGTCACCTCATATACCCTAGTGAAACAACAAGTCATGGTTGACCATTTAAGAGTTCCTAATTAAACAGGTAAACTTAAGAATGTAAAACATGACTGGAAATATCCTTCAGTTAGATTTTAATGATAAGATTGTCTAGGGGTACCAATAATTGTGGCACGCATGTTTTTGAGAAAAATATTTGTTTCATGATAAGAATTTAATGTTTCTTTCAGTTATGTTACTTCAATGAAAAGTGATTTTTGTGAATATTTTGGGTAAAAGACCAAGAGGATAAACAATAAAGACATTTTTTTCATTGCCTGTTTTGCTCATATTCACTAAGGGTGCCAATAATTCTGGAGGGCACTGTAAGTGTTCCAATACTTCTTAGCTTGAAGGCAGTCACCCAATTCTCTTACAATGGCTACATGCAATTATCAAGGTCAACCCTCACCTTTACTTCAATGAACTAAGGAACAAATAACAGGCATAAATTGGAGTGCTACATAAAGCAGAAAAGAAAATAGAATAAAGACTTCTCAAACTAATGTAGCATTAATTTCAGGTTTTTCTTAAATGAAATGAAAAGAATATGAGCATCTCTGCATTTTTGGAGAAAGTTTGTTCCTTTTCTCATCTATATTTCCTGCTGTGCTAAAAAGGCGCTCACTATAAACACATGTGCATGGAGCATTGATATTTCTTTGTTTCTTACTGTCCTTACTATACGGTTGCTGTCGTTGCAGAGTTTGTGACACCGAGAACTGCTTGAAGAGCGTCTATACTGCAGAGCTGCTCCATTTGGTCTTAGTGCTAGCTAGCTTTGAAAACTCATATTGACGTTGACGTGACTTGCCTTCAAATGTCTGATGAGGTTTTTGGTGTTTTGGTTCCTTTCCTCCACAGGGAATTTCCTTGTGAAAAATGTTGCAAACAGCAAGTTTATTGTCCTCCTGAGACCCCTCAAAAAAACGCCAGACCCGACATGCCATTTTTGTGACAAACAAATGAAAGTTTCACATCATCTGATCAGCCCTGCTGATTGACCCTTCTATCCGATTGCCCATCACACTACTTTTAGCCATTAACGGTGGCCAATCGATCAGAGCACACATAATTTGCATTGCTCATGATGATTACTTGAGACTGTATATTGCCGTGAAGTACCTTTTCTGCTGTGCGGTTCCAAACTGTGACAATGTGACCCATTTTTAAAAGGTTGGAAACGATACCACTGCCCATCAGCCCCAGACCTAGGAAGCCTATCCTGAAGGAAAGAGTCCAAAAAAATATAAATAAATAATGAGTGCTACACAATGTGGTTTCAAATATTACTAAATGAAAATACTTTAAAAAAAACAATGACCGTAGATTGGGTTTAGGACTGAAATTATATCACGTCTGTTTGAGACTGGTGTGTTTTTACCTTTTATCTGTGGGTGTGATACTGCCATTGATGGCTGTGCTGTCTGCTGCTTGAATTGAGGTGGACCTTGCGTCCTGCACAAATAAAAGCAAAGTCAATGTGACAATCAACAGGATAAACAGTGCGCCACACATTCAAGCCTGCATCATTAGGCCTGAGTCAGCAAGAGGCCCAGAGGGCCTCTTATTTTAGCTCGGATCATTATTATTATTATTAGGCCCGAGCCAGCGATAGGCCGGGAGGGCCTCTTATATTTGCTTGTATTGTTATTATTATTATTAGGCCCGAGCCACAATAGTCTCAATAATGTCACATAGCTAGAAAATTTATACAAAAGCTCACCTCTTCAACAATCTTCAGTCGCTTACTGATGGGTTCCATTGATGAGGCCGGCTGTGGGCAGAAAGCATGATTAATATACTGGACATTTACACGTCACTTCGACAAAAGCACTTGTTTCTGGGCTGACTGATGGAGCGCAACCATACAATATCTATGATCCCTCTTGTGACTGTAATGGAGATGATGTTTGTGGAAAACACTAAGGGTTACTCAGTGTATTATCTACACAGGGCTGCCTGTTTCTTCAGCTTAAACAAACTCTATTCAAGCAAAAATGATTGGGGGAAAGTAAAAACATTAAAATTCAAATGACACCGTACCGAAAACATGCTAAATGTTTGTTTTTTTCTACATTTTGCATCATTGAAACTTGCATAAATAAAGGTTTGTTGATGTTTTTTAAATGGCAATCATCAGCAATCTGCCATAGCAAAATGACTCTTTTGTACTGTTTACAACAGTAACAGATGTTATGGGAGGGTGGCTGTGTCCAGAAAGCAGCAAAAGATAATATTACAAAATGAGAATCTGATTTAAAATGAATTAAGAGCTAAGACAGCAGAGGAGAAAAACATAAAGAACTCTTGTACCTTATCGGACTGGCTGAGGAGGAAGTGATGAAAATGCGGGTCATCCTTCATAGGCTGCAATAGAATTTGACATAAGATACTGGGATATGCATTAACATGCTTATCTATCTATTGTACAATAATTTCAGTTTCCACCACACATAGTCTTCAAGTTAGTTTTACTAAGTTTACAGCACAAAACAATTAAAGAGTAGTCGAATAGAGTGTACACATAGCAGTACAGTACAGGCTATCCCTGAAATGGCTTGTTTCTCCACAGGGAGCCAGAGGTGGTATTTGAAATGAACTTTAAAAATGAAGCTGCAACCATTAACTAAATGACAGAAAAAAAACTATCACTGATGTTAGAGACTAGACTCATTCTTTGATATCACAAATTCCGCTAATGTTTAATACAATGTATTACAATTCTTTCATGAAGCAAGAGCTTTTTCCCAGCTTTTTCTAAAACTAGTAAAACAGGTGCTGATAAGAGAATCTTGCTTTGAGTTAATTTGAAAATAATAATAGAGCACAGGTATTCTTATTTCTTGCAAGAAAGTACAAGAAAAGCCTCATTTTTCAGTCTTTCAATTTTTCATTTTTGCCATGGGGGAACTTTTGCCATCAAATCAACAGACTGCAGCATTTAGGTTTACTTAGTACTAACCAAATACTACTCACTTGATTTCGATAGAGCTGTGCCCAAAGTGGTATGGTACACTTATTCACTTATTATTATACCGTTCAAACCCCATTTGATATTGAAAATACAACTGTAAGTGCACCAAACTAATCCAACTTGTCCATTGGAGTCCTACACTGAAACAGCATCAGGAGAGCTGTACAGTAAATACACAACATACAACAAATAAAGCATTATTTATTTCTACAAGGTAACATGTGGATCAATGAGGACACATGTTAGGTCACGTTGGAACAGCACCAGAGACATTATTTGGAGGAGTGTGGCTGCTTAGCATAGCATATCAGCAGGTTTCGGTTTGGATAGCATCAGCATCAGCATCTTGCTTTTTGAATTAGAGACACTGCATTAAACACAGGCAGAACTTAAGACTACAATTTAGACAAGAAGTTTGTCAAGTTCTCTAGATTTTTCTGTTTGCAGTTTAGAAAACAAACATACTATTTTCTTCTTCTACAGCTTAATGGTATACCTGAAGCCACTTAAATTGCACCTTACCAGAATTTATTTAGTTGTCTATTTAATGGTTATACAGTTACACTTAGAACAGCTTCAAATTTGCTTTCTATCAGAAACAATATGGACAAATTTGCAGCATTCTTTATGCATTGTAATGCCACTCACTCAACATAGCTACACCCGTGCTGTGGAAAGACAAGCCACATCAAAAGTTCCTAACGAAACATTCCACACTTCTTTGTGGAAACAAGGCTTTAGAGGATATACTGTCTCCTTTCACTCTCTACCCATCCATTATAGAGGGAATGTTATGCAGTATGGTCGCCAGCCCTGTTACAGAGGAGCACTTAAATCAGAATCCTACAGTGATCTAATGCCTCTGCTCAGAGCTGTGACCATGTGAGAGGAACACATCACAAACAGGGTGAGGAGTCAAGGCGAGCACCACACAGGTCAGAGAGGGAAGCTCTGCAGTTGTTGTTCACAGAAGGGTTAAGATCAGGTGGAAAAAAGCAGGGCAAAGGCAGGCTTGGTGGGAGTGGGGGTTCACCTACACTGCTATCCCATTTGAATGCAGAGCCCGGTCCAGCTCCCAGCCTCTCCAGAGTGGATGGCTCAGGGTCAGAGTCAGTTAAGTCCTTAAGAAGGAGAGAGAAACAGGTTCACCTATATCACAGGACAAGGGTCTACTGTAGGGACTCTCTCTGTTGTATACAGAGAAGAATAATTTCAAAAACTCCATTTCCAAATTTTACCACTTCTGAAGAGGGATAGGGCCTAATAGGATTTGGTACTTAGAACAGCAGAAAGTCCACTATACTCTGCTCATATGGACCTTCTGCTTGACATAACAGTGAGCAAAACAACCAGCAGTAATGAAAAAATGCCTGCATATATTTCTGCTGTTTATACACCTAAGAACTATGTGTCAATTTCCATTGGCAATCTGTGCCTGAGAAGATTGCAGGTCTAATTTATCAAATTAAAACATGTATCTAATCAAAACTAAGTAATAAGATGCCCTTCACTCACAACATGTGTTGTGTGACAGAAAACGTAACACTGTAAAAGTTCTGCTTCCACTGATTTTCTTTTTGTGAAGCAAAAAAATGTCCAAAAATCTGCCAGTGTGACCATATCACTTATGGGTCTAGACAGTCACTTTGTCTAAAAACACACAGCTAGTGCTTTTGTTGAAAAAACCCAGTTTAAAATTATGTTATCAAAATAAATGTGCAATGAAGCCAACCTCTCCACATTGGCCAGTTGTCGTTTAAGGTAGGAATCAGCTTTTCAATATTATTTACATTTGTAAGACTGGTCAAAAGAAACTGATACACATGTTTAACAGGGTGAACCCCAAGGTGTGTATGGACTTCCACTCGTACTCAGTTGTGTCAGGTCTGGATTTCTTCGCTTATAAAAAAATGATTTTTCTGTTACACAAAATTGGTGTCTCAGTGCAGGTGTGCAATGAAGAATGGAAATATGTCATATGTAAGTTGAACATACCTTCTCTGATGGGTCCTTGAGTGCACTGAGATCTTCATCATCCTCATCCAGGATTTTTAGAGGTTTACTAGGAGTCTTTTTTCCTTTGGGCTCTCCTTTTCCCTCCGAGTTCTGTTCAAAAACACACAGAATCCCTTAGCAGGGCCAGATCTAGCCTACATAGTTACAGCCAGTGGGGAATAAGACCCAAAGCTGGCTGCTGTCCTGTTGGCAAATAGCTTGCCTCACAAACCATGTGTCCATGGTGGATAGGATGATCATCCTAACCTAGCATTCATGCTATGTGTCTTAGTTCCGTCTAATCATCTGCATTAATACTAAATAATTTTTTGTATTTTGAAATATAGTGTGCCTGATCTTCATGCAAAAGCTTCAGCAAATGTTCAAAAATATTTGTTATGGTATATGTTTGCCACTACACATACAATATCTTATTTTTGCACCCTTGTTCTCTTCTAATATATTACTCATATACATTATACAGTAGGATTTAGTCAAAAATTTTTAATTATAATGACAACAACAAACTTTCTACATTTGATAAGCACTGTTTAATGTCAGAATTGATTTAACTGTGAAATAGGAAGTGAGAGAGAGGTAACGACATGATACGCTTTACTGAGTGGACCTCTGAAGCGCCCCATCACTATCTCTTTTTTGCATGCAAGTAGAGCAGCATTTGACAGTGACGTTCACATCATTGCATTCTGGTCTGGCATGAACACTACAGTGTTATCTACAGTTGGGAAGTTTAGAAGGAAATCTTGCTTATTCAGAAGCAATATTATTGAGCAGACAGCCACTAAATTTTTCTCTCAAGCATATGAATCTTGCAGCTCATGTAACGCAGCTTTACCAAAGATCAGCCCCTGTCGTTTAAACCCAAGGTCAAATGGCTTTCACGTCTCTTATAAAAATGTCAGCAGTCTTTGTGCATACTACAAGAATCTTTTACAACACGAGTGATAGAAATAAATGACACAGAGCAGTGCAAGAGTTTACCTGCTTACCTGTTCTTTGCTCTTGGCCTTCTTTAAGTAGTCTTCCACAGCATCTACTGCCTGCTGAAAACGCTTTCCCTTATTTATCTTGATCATCTCGTCTTTGTGAGGGTGGTAGGGCTTCAGCTGCTCCACTTTTATCCAAGCACTACATAGGAATGGTACACAGACATATGGCTCTTAGATATTTGTTAGAGAAAAGGGTCAAAAAATAAAAAATAAAATGTGGCTTAAGTTGCTAAGTTTGTACTCACTGGTCCTCGGTTCCAAAGAACTTGACAAAGTGACATTTTTTGCCCCTTGGTTTTTTCAGATCCTTGGGAGGACTTACTATCTGAAATGAAAAGCTAAATTTACTATTATATTGTAAATAACGTCGTTACAATATCTCTTACAGTGAGAAAAACTTTAGCTAATGAACTAATTATGTCCAGGGCCTTCTTCTAATCCATTCACTATAGTTTAAACAGGGCCGGACAACGTATCTCAAATCTGTTATCATTACAATATGAATATGAATATGAATATATATATATATATATATAATTATTATTATTATTATTATTATGAATTGAAGTAATGTCTTATGTATATTCCATCTATAAGACAACAGCCTGCCAAAATGAGTGGCCAAGGGGGTGCCTTGGTAGCTCACTTGGTAGAGTGCATACCATATACTTGGGAGAGCTGGTCTCTCTACCAAACTAACAAATACAGGCAAACAAAAGGCTAAAAAATAATCTAAAAAAGAAATAAGAATAAGTGGCCAAATCCTTAAATCACATTCTGCTCCAACAAATTGGTCTCCTGTTTTATTTCATATCTTTTTGCCCAAAAAACTGTTACTATGCCACTGATATATTGTGCATGATAAGTCTGGAATGAGGCAATATGTCAAAATGCCTATTTCTATAATACTCTGATGTACAAACAGCTGAACCTTTACATTTTACTAAATGAAATTACCTTTCCAGGCCATGGTGGGTAACGTCCAAGTTTCCCCCTAAAACAACAGTTCAAACACATAATAGTATGACCTGAAATAATTTCAGCGTGTATATAACATATTTGCTATGACAACAGAAAACATAATTTTAATAATACCGCATTTGGTTAAAACCCTATCCGTGGTTACAACGCGCATGACAAGTGATCCACAAACAACGTGTTTTACGAACAGACTTTCAGAGCAGCTTTTATTGCTCAGTATTACAATTTTGACGAAACTGGCGTTGATTGATGCTATTAAAAGGCTAAACAACAGCACTTTGGCTGTCTCGAAACTTTTAAAATTTTTGCTAAGAGAACGTAAACGTAAAAGCTCTGCTGTTAACACGGAAGCTAGCTGAACGTTTAGCCATTTAAGTTGGAGTACAGTACACATCCGCTTAGGCTAAAGAGCCATCGTCGATGACCGCTGTTATTAGTAACATTCCTGTAACATTCATGTTTTGCAAAGCTTCATCAATAAATTCGACCTAAACGAACATATTAAAGATAACCGCATTGACAAAAAACTCGAATAGTTTACTGATTATGTAGCTCATCTATTAGCTAACCTAGCTGCTAACAGTGTCTGTTGGCTGAGTCAGCTCCGTTAGCAACTTATTTGGGAAGATCATCAACATAACCGACACATCTCACGAGTTAACTATGGAGTAACACCAGTAAAAATGACTTTAAACAGACTTAAGCCATGGGGCCTTGAGTGGTGGAAATGCATTTAACCCGATGCGGGTGTTTAAACCATATTAATAGGTTATCTTACCACACCAGGTCCCCAATCCTCAGATGCACAGTCGCCATTTTACAACTTTAATAAAACGTCGCAGTGAATGAGAAGACAACACACACCCACTAATCACACGTGAGAACGAGCCCTTCCTCCCTATGTAACTTCCGCTTTGTTGTTTATCACAATTTTATGTTATATATCGTATTAATTTATATGTGTATTCAGAAAAGAATAGTACTGTTTGTTTAAATTGTAGCGTTAAAAGTGTCCCTTGTAGCTTCCTGTCTTTAGCTTGTGTAATTTGAATGCAACAAAATCAAGTGTTACACAGGAGCAGTTAGATTACTTACTATCTATCTATCTATATATCTATATCTATCTATCTATCTATCTATCTATATATATCTATATCTATATATATATATATATATATATATCTATCTATATCTATATATATATATATATATATATATATATATATATATATATATATATATATATATATATATATATATATATATATATATATATATATATATATATACACAGCCATGGCCAAAATTATTGGCACCACTGGAATTTTTTCAGAAAATGCACCATTTCTCATAGACTATTGCAATTACAAATGTTTTGGTATACACGTTTATTTCCTTTATGTGCATTGGATCAACACCAAAAAAGCAGGGGAAAAAAGACAAATTTGACATAATTTCACAAAAAACTCAAAAACTGGGTCAGACAAAATTATTGGCACCTTTTCAAAATTCAAGCATATGATGATTGTTTAAACTCACGTGTGACAAGAAACAGGTGCTGGCAATATAGCAATCATACCTGAAGCCAGTTAAAATGGAGAAAAGTTGACTCAACCTTTCTGTTGTGTGTCTGTGTACACCACACTAAGCAATTGTCTGAGGATTTGAGAACAAAAATAGTGGAAGAATATCAACAATCTCAAGGCTACAAGTCAATCCCTAGAGATGTACATGTTCCTTTGTCCACTGTGCGCAACATAATCAGGAAGTTTACAACACATGGCACTGTAGCTAATCTCCCTGGACATGGACGGAAGAGAAAAGTTGATAAAAAACTACAACGTAGGATAGTCCGAAATGTGGATAAACAGCCCCGATCAACTTCTAAACAAATTCAAGCTGTTCTGTAGACTCAGGGTGCAACAGTGTCAGCTCGAACTATCCGTCGACGTCTGAACGAAATTAAATGCTATGGCAGGAGACCCAGGAGGACCCCACTGCTGACACAGAAACATAAAAAATCCAGACTGGAGTTTGCCAAAATGTACTTGAGGAAGCCAAAATCTTTCTGGGAGAACGTCTTGTGGACAGATGAGACCAGAGTAGAGCTTTTTGGTAAAGCACATCATTCTACTGTTTACAGAAAACAGAATGAGGCCTACAAAGAAAAGAACACAGTACTTACAGTCAAACATGGTGGAGGTTCAATGATGTTTTGGGGATGTTTTGCTGCCTCTGGCACTGGGTGCCTTGACAGTGTGCAAGGCATCATGAAATCTAAAGACTACCAAAAGATTTTGGGGCGCAATGTAGAGTCAAGTGTCAGAAAGCTGGTTCTGCGTCAGAGGTCATGGGTGTTCCAGCAGGACAATGACCCGAAACATACCTCTAAAAGCACTCAGAAATGGTTGATTAGAAAGCGCTGGAGAGTTCTGAAGTGGCCAGCAATGAGCCCGGATCTAAATCCGATTGAACACTTATGGAGAGATCTCAAAATTGCTGTTGGGAGAAGGCACCCTTCAAATCTGAAAGACCTTGAGCAGTTTGTAAAAGAAGAGTGGTTGTAAATTCCAGTTGAGAGGTGTAACAAGCATGTTGTTGGTTATAGGAAACGATTGGTTTCCGTTATTTCTTCCAAAGCGTGTGCAACCAAATATTAAGTTGAGGGTGCCAATAATTTTGTCCGACCCAGTTTTTGGCTTGACACAGCGCCATGATGCGATGCGACATGTGAGGGAGACATAAGTCAAGGTAATTTTCTCAAACAATCTTTAATTGTGTCTGCAATATTCCTTAATACACCTCATATCTGGCGTAGTTCCTCAGAAAGATTATTAATAGTCAATTGTTTGCCTTTGCAGAGCCAAAACTGTGGCAGTGAGCACCTGCCCACTCCCGGTGCCCCGCAACATTGTCGCTGTTGGGGAGTAGGCGTGCGTCTTTGGCTGGCTGGGTAGACCCCTCGTCTGGCTCACCAACACCATCACCTGCGTCATCTCCATCCACGGCTGATTCAAGAACTGAACACATAATTAACCCATGTTAAATTTGTATAAAACATTGAGAGTCTACTTGTTAAAATAAAATGAATGACCTTGTTTGCCATCAAAATCTGTGCCCCCTTCTGTCTGATACACAATGCCGCAGAGACTGTCCTCACCATTTGTGGAGGCAATTTTTAAATCTGTTTGCGACAGTGCTGCTGTACTTGGCTCCCCTCCTGTAGCAGACTCTGGCAGTAGACTGGCGCCTCTTTGGATCCACCTTCATGAAAACAAAACAACTTTTCAATTAAAATAGCCTTGGTCCTATGTAGGCCTCGCCTTGATTTAGTCTAAACTAAAGCATGGCCCACGTATAGGCAAAATACTGAAACAAATTAAAAACGACTTAATCTGTATTACTATTTATCTTCAAATCAGACCATTTCTTCTTTAGGTAAGCAACAGTGTGCTCAAGTGCTGCTGACCCAGTTCACAGAGGTGGCCTGTTTCCGTTTGTTTGTTATGCCACTGTTGTGGCTTCCAAACAGAACCTTTTTACGGGCCTCCACTTCTATGATAAGTGTGTGCATTTTCGTCAATGTTGTGGAGTTCTGATCCACGTCCCCAGTTCAGATTTGGAAGCGTAGATTGTAAATAGACCACTATGATTCAGCAAATTAAATTCAGCGTAATAACAGATCACATTTAAAAATTACGTGGCCATGGGCTGTCATACAGAATATACACAAGTCTTCTGTAGTCAAGCTCTTGACTAACAGTGCAATAATGTTTTGTATCTCTAAACTCTGAGTCATGATTGCTCAGTCTTCATCTGAAGTTGTGCGTCTGTCATTGGTTGGACAGCCATCTCCTTCTGGTACGGTCAGCGTGACCCTGACTGTCTGTATGCTATTATCAAATATGAAAACATGTACTGCTAAGTTTCCCATGAGACTTTTACTAATTAAAAAATAACTGACTGTAGCTGTATAGAGGAGCTGCTTGGTTCAAAACATGGACATTAGAGCCATATATGGTTACATGGTGAAGTAAGCATGTAGATTCTTACAACGTAAAATTCTTCTTTTTAAGATGTTTTCAATCCATGGTTGTATCACAATGCAAGAGCACACCAGCTTTATAAATATGCAGGAGGTATTCATGAGGTGATTTGCATCGCCAAATAGGGTTAAAATAGGCACACTCAATTTGGAAAACAGAGTGGAATTACCTGCGCAAAAGTTAGGTTTAGTTAGGTTGGGATGTGTTACGTGCTGGTGTGCGTATGGAGGGTTTTATAAATCTGAATATATTTGTACGTACAGATCTTTGTGGTGCTACGTAATTTTTAAGTCAGCATTCCATGCACAGTTTTATAAATGAAAAATTAAAAAATAACCCCAAGATTATTTTTGATTCACAGTCTGATGTTAGAGAGAATCTAAAACTGATCCATGGATAATGAAAAAAGGACAGAAACAATGATGGAGCTGAATAATTATATTATTTGATATTTAGTATATTTATTTATGTCGTATTTTTTGTGTTCCACACATCGGCTCTAATTGGTCTCATGACGGCAGGAATTTGCCCAGTTCAGCATGTTGAATTGGTGCCAGGGCTGTTGGTGAGAGAGAGTGCTCTGATATGGTTAAGCTACGGTTCAGCTGGCCAATCAGAGCATGAGGAGAAAAATGGTTTCCCATTTTGGAACAACAATACAGACTAGTGTCACCTACAGGTGTGGAAAAGTTTATCCTTTTATGCAGGTGCAGAACCAAGCCGCTCAGACACGCCCTGATAAAGGGTCCTCATGTAAGGGCGCCCCCATGCAGCGATATACCTCCATCCACCAGAGGGCAGGCTCCAAAAGAAGAATTATATTGTAATATCTAATTGCAACTTTACAAGTGTAAAAAGCCCTTTTACAGCCTGGTACAAAAGATAACTAAAACAAAAAACAGTAATTAATGTTTAGCCAATAAAACATGTAGAAAAACAAAGCTGTTTCTGCTTAGTAAGTAACTCTGAGATATACTTGTGACTAAATACTTATATGCTTCTTAACTTAAACACTCATCAATGTCACACTAAAAGAAATAGACATTAAAAGTGGATCTTAGTGTTGCTTTATCTATAGTTTATGTTCATTCATTCATTCATTTTCTACTGCTTATCCCACTCGTGGGGTCGTGGGTGGCTGGAGCCTATCCCAGCAGCTTTGGGCCTTAGGTGGGGTACACCCTGGACAGTGGCCAGTTTGTTGCAGGGCTGACACTTAGATGTACATTGACAGACAACCATTCACTCTCACATTCATCCACTAGGGGCACTTTAGAGTCACCAATTCACCTATGGTGGGGGGAAGCCGGAGTGCCCGGAGAGAGCCCATGGTGGCACCACTGTGACACGGGGAGGACGGAGACTCCTCACAGAAGTTGAGTTGGCTACAATCAGCCAACGATGTTTTTGGGTCGGCTGGGATTCAAACTCATGACCTTCTTGCTGTGAAGCAGGAGCACTAACCACTCTTCTACCGTGCACCCCTATAGTTTATGTGTAAATGTAAAATACAGGTCTTTCTGAATGCTGCATATTTGCATTGCTGTTTTATTATTATCATATATAAATAAGAATGAGGCTTTATTATTTTACTGTCAAAATGTGCCTCCCTAGTTACCATGGATGTATAAGAGCTGGATAAGGCATCGCCCCCTTTCCCAGGCTGCCAATTTGATTAGTGGCCGGTTGAGGTATTGCAACAAAAAAATCCTCTACTGCCCAAAAAGTATTTTTCCCATAGACAACAATGTATAAACAAATGACTCATATTCAGCTGACAGGACACCTACAATTGCCAAAATGCTCGGACTCTGTAGTGTTTATGGTCTCTTTTCATATCCTGGACTTTTTCTCTGTTAAAAATCCTTAAATTCGCTAAAATGTATCTTTTATTGTTTATGACGTCAACGTTCTAGTGCACCTTCGCACCCATTGGTCACTACGGATCACGTGGCGGGTGTAACATCTTATGCAGCATGTGTGCATGGAGTTTAGGCGCTGTACTTCAAGTGTTTCCATGTAACTGCTTAAAACAACTTAAACACCCCGTGAATTATGACCATTGTAGTATAAGATATATTTGGAAGTATACTTTTGTGTAAGTTACATGTTCAATCACACTGTGAAAATTAAATAAAATAATGATGCAAATTCAGTCATATTTCTGATGAGTTACAAACGGTTATAAATATAAATAAACACATTTTACACAAAAACAAAGATTTATTGTGCAAAAAAACAGCAAATGTATTATAGACCATTTTTACAAAAAGAAACAGTTCAAGTACCCCACCTGTGCCCTGTGCACACACACATATCAGTTAAATCATTGGTAATTTGATTACAGTGAAGTATGAAGTTCGTACAGTGCATGTCTGAAGTCTTGTGCATGTGAATGCTTGTGTTTGTAACATCTGGGACTGATGGAAACGCAAGTACACAGAGGAACACAATGAGAAAAAACCCATGTTTTAATTCACAGTAGAGAGCGACACGAAGCCCGTCAGCATTTTGTAATGAAGATTTTCCCCGCCCCAAGACACTGTCATCGTCCATCACGATCTTTCATTGCAAACAGCGTCCGATGTCGATTTGGTCAACATTGCCCAACCCTAGTAGCTAGACAGCATAGGATGGTGGTGAGGAAGATGAAGAGAGCAAAGGCAGTGCAGAGGACAAAGTGGTGTAGGTTGAAAAAGGAAGAATGCTGTGTGATTTTCAGGGAGGAGTTGGGACAGGTTTAAGGTGGTCAGGAGGTGCTTCCAGATGAATGGACCACTACAGCCAAGGTGATCAGAAAGACAAGTAGGAAGGTGCTAGGTGTGTCTCTGGAAGGAGGAAAGTAGACAAGGAGACTTGGTGGTGGAAAGTCAAAGTGCAGGAGAGTATCCAGTGGAAGAGTTTAGCTAGGAAGAAGTGGCAAAGTGAGAGGACTGAGGAAAGTAGACAGGAATATAGGGTGATGCAGCATGTGGTTAAGATAGAGGTGGCAAAGGCCAAACAGATGGCATATGAGGAGGCAAGTAGGCAAGGTTAGCTAGTATAGAAGATTAGATGGATTTTTATTGGTTGGTGAGGCAGATATAGAGATGGGAAGAATGTTAAGCAGGTTAGAGTGATTAAAGATAGAGATGGAAATGTGTTGACAGGTGACAAGAGGGTGAGTGAAAGATGGAGTACAGAGAGAGAAGAGTAGTAGAGGCAACTGCTGCTGAGCAGGAGATAGAAAGGATTAGCAAGGGTGAAGTTAGAAGGGCTTTAAAGAGGATGAAGAGTGGAAAGGCAGTGGTTACTGATGACATACCAGTGGAGGTATGGAAGGGTCTAGGAGAGATGGCAGTAGAATTTTTGACTGGGTTGTTCAGCGTTCAAGGTTCAAGGTTAAAGTGAGAGGATGCCTGAGGAATCAAGGAGAAGTGTTTTGGTCAGGTCAGACAGATCATAAGGTCAGACAGGAATCTCCATGGACAATGATGTTTGGGGGTGACATTATGATCTTTAGTGAGAGCAGAGAGCAGGAGGAGGAAAGTCTACAAATGTGGAGGTTTGCTCTGGAGAGAAGAGGAATGAAGGTTAGTCGCAGCAAGACAGAATACATGTGTGTGAATAAGAGGGATCCAAGTGGAACAGTGAGGTTACAGGAAGATGGTGAAGAAGGTGCAGGATTTTGAGCACAGGAGAACAGCCCAGAGCAATGGAGAGTGTGGAAAAGAGGTGAAGAAGCGTGTGCAGGCAGGTTGGAATGGGAGAGAAAAGTGTCAGGTGTGTTATGTGATAAAAGAGTATCAGCAGTAATGAAAGGAAAGTGGCGAGACCAGCGATGTTGTACGGTTAGGAGAGAGTGGCACTGAGGAAAAGACAGATGTAGAGCTGAAGATGTTGATGTTTTCTTTGGGAGTGATGAGGATGGATAGGATCAGTTTTATATCAGAATTAATAGATTAGAGGGACAGCACATGTAGGATGTTTAGGAGATAAAGTTAGAGAGGCCAGGTTGAGGTGGTTTGGACATGTTCAGAGGAGAGATAGAGAATATATTGGTCAAAGGATGCTGAAGTTAGAGCTGCCAGACAGGAAGCCGAGAGAAAGACCAAAGAAGATGGATGAAGTGAAGGAGGACATGCAGGTTTGAGAAAGGAGGATGCAGGGGATAGGGCTAGATGGAGGAAAATGATCTGTTGTGGCAACCCCTGAATGCAAAAGCTGAAAGGAAAATAAGATATTTGAGTTAATGTTTAAGTGTTTGAGGTGATTTTGTGAATTGTGTCTATTTGTTTTTCTTACCTTTCCTTTATCCTTTGTGTCTTCCAGTTGTTTGTTCTAAATGACTCCTTGGCCAAACAATCACCTATAAGAAGGTTCCGGGCAAGACCTAAAGATGGGATTGTGTAGGGGAAACATGTTTGGGAGGTTTAATTGGTTTATGGGTTTTAGTACTATTTGGTGATTGGTTTTATAGTTTTAGTATTGAGTATTAGGTTTAATATGGTTTATGGTTGTCGTATTTTTTTTAATCTTAGTTTTATTAGCTTAAACTGATGTTTCTGCTCGTCCCTTTTGGAGTTCAAGTACTTTTTACCAATTAGTGAGGACATATTTAAGGCCCCTGTTTTAACACTGTTCTACTGCTGGAAACTTTGACTACAATGACCTCTATGCACTTTTTGTAAATATGGTAAGCTAAAATAAAAGAAAGTGTGGATCAAACCAGCTCCTTCCTTCAGTCTCCTCTGTCTGAATTCCTTGTCTCACTTAACTCCAGCCGCTAAAAGGCCGGCATACCTCACAGTATCAAGGAAAAAAGAATGTAATTGTAGGACACACTAAGGTGAAAATATAACTTGATAAAATGTACTGTTCCCATCCTATAACATGTGCATATTCACTTTATTATAGTTCTTGGTTGCATTGCTGGAAATCTGTTCTACTTCGTGCGTGCTCCGCCCACCTGCGGACTTCGCATATGGTTACCTCTCTGGTGTAAGCCAGCACCTCTGAGAAAGATCAAACCATTCACCATGCAAATTGTGCCCATTCCCCGGCACAGCCTCAGGGGCTATATAAGCCAAAACTCTCCCGTCTTCTCTCTTAGCTCCTCTGAGACAGAGCAATATAAACTTCTACTCACCGAGAAGACTGGCGATGGATTCTACCCAAGCTTCGCCACCCACCGGTGTTGGGCATCTCCGTTCCTGCCCTTCCTGCTATGCTGCCTGAGGGCAGGACTGGGCTGAGGAAAGCGGGGACGCAGGGAGCTGCTGTGACGATGCGGACTCTTCTCACACGCTTCTTGGCGCTTCTAACCTGCAGCCAGCTCACCGTTACCTGGATACCTACCTCTGGATGACTTGCCGCTGCTGTTCTTCTTCGCCGCAGAATGAATGGGGATTCCTCTGCCGCCCCAGCATCCTGAGATGGCGCTGGCGGATGTCACACTGGGGCTGGCATCACGGGTCCGGTCACGGATGACTGTTACTCTCTGTAACCCAATGACTCCCATCGTTTATTATGCCCAACCAGAGGTCCTGCCCAGGGCTATTTGGGCTATTGTAACAGGGAGGGCTGGAACGGGACTACCTGCGTTCCACCCATTAAGGACGCCGTGAGGCTCTGCTTGCTCCCATCTTCCACTCCCCGGCCCTCCCATCGGAGAGGGACAGGATGGCCGTGGTGCTCCTAGACCGGTGCAATACTAATGCCACCCTGGTGGTAGCGTTGGCTAGCAACATGCATTCTTCGTGGGCTCCCTGGATAGGCTCATGCATGAGCAGTCTGCACGCATGAGCAGTCTGCACTCACGCCTGAGAGGATAGACGAGGTCCAGGTCCATAGGCACCTATGGCTTGGCCTGTCTTCCCTGGAGGATCAGGAGCAGAGATGCATTTTGGGCCTGTTGTTATCCACCTCATCTCTGTTTGGCCCTGACATTCAGTCTCTCATAGACCAACTGGAGTCAGCCTCCAAGGCTTTGTAGCAGCTTGCTCCTCATCTTTAGCATTGTTGTGAGCAACGTGACGCCTGGTGCCATCGTGTTGACCAGCGTCAGACATCTTTGGGGTTCTGGGAGCGAGTTAGAATCCGCTCTACGTTCACCGCTGCTAATCCTGTTCCCATGTCTCGGGGTGCGGGACAGGGGTGACAGCTTTCGCCAGGGGAGGGGCCCTGCTTCTGCCTACTCCTATCCTTCTTCCTCTGCTAATGATTTTGCCAATAAAGGCGGACGGGCCCGTTACTTCCTCCATAAAGAGCAGGCTTCTTTTTCATCTCTAGAGCATGTGCGCACTAGCACTCCTGGGGTCTGTGGAGTTCAGTGAGTGACTTGCACGCCTACTCACGCTCTCACCTGCCCTCCTCCTGTCGATTTGTATTTGACTCCGGCAGCCTCGGAGCATCAGCGGCTGTGGCAATGCCATCCAGCCCACAGAGGGAGTTGATTAAGAGACGCCAGTGTGCACTCCCATGCATCCTAAGCCTGGATTGAAAACGGCCTAGGTTCTACGCTGCAACTTCCAGGGATGGCCCCCTTATGCCAGTACAGCGCTATACATCAGACCAGGGGAGCGGGGACTCCGGCCACGGCCCACTCTCGTTCAGCTGCCCAGGCAAGGGGATAGGCCAAACCCGGATCTCGCTGTCCCCAGCAGCAAGGTTGGACCTGGAGTTTTGGCTCACCCTGGGTTGCTTCCAACTGGCGGTGCACCTGGGCTACCTCCCACACTACACAAAAGTGTTCACGGATGCTTCGCACACCGGATGGGGCGGTACTCTTGGCCAGTCTGCGGAAGGCAGACCCTGTGAGTTACCATTTGCCCATATCAGTGTCACCCCCAGGCTGAAAGCGAGACACGTGACATGACAGTTGTAGCTTACCTGAACAGACGGGGGGGACCAGGTCCCCCACCCTTCATCGGAGGGCGGCGGAGTTCCTGCTTTGGGCAGATGCACATCAGTTTGTGTTGGATCTTGTCTGTACAGCCATGTTGGGGCCCATATGCTCTTGGGAGAGGCAGCCATGGGCCCGGCGGGTGCTCTTGGAAGAGGTGGCCCGTCTGCATGCAGTAGTAATAGGATTATTGGGCTTAACCGTAATGCCAGGATGCTCTTGGGAGAGGCAGTCTGGGGCACGACTTGGGTTGGGCCTGTTGGCGACGGCGTCAGATGCTCTTGGGAGAGACGGTCTTGGGCGCCGTTGCCTGGGGGCGTGCATGGCTTCTCTTGGGAGAGGTGGGCCTGCATTGCTCCTGCTTTTCCCGCGCCAATCATTGGTGAGCCTGTCCAGCTGGGAGTACATTTATCCCTACGGCCTTCGCCTAGGTGGGTAACCATTAGCGAAGCCCGTAGGTGGGCGGAGCACACAAAAGTAGAAATTATAGTTACCTGATGTAACTACAGTTCTACGAGTGTGTGCGTACCCCACCTGCTCTCAGCACCAGCTGGACTGCCTCCCTCTGCTGAGCTGGTTCGAAGAAGGGAGAGTGTTGGGCTGGAGGGCTTATATAGGCCTTAAGGCTGTGCAAGGGCATGGGCACGATTGGCACAGTGAATGCTTTGATCTTTCTCCGAGGTGTCAGCTTACACCAGAGGGGTAACCATTAGCAAAGCACATAGGTGGGCTACGTACACACTCGTAGAACTGTAGTTACATCAGGTAACTATAATTTATCATAAAGGAATTACTCTATTTTGTTTGCACGAGATAAATATCTTGTTTACATAAGAAGAACCTTGATCGCACGTATACTTGTTTGAGCCAAATGCTGCTGACTGCTGTCGGGGCAATCCTTATCAGTATAACTCCAAAAACGTAACCAAACTCCAAGCCTAATTTAATTCAAAATATTAAAATCACACTTTTTTATTATTATTTTATTATTTGAATCATTTACAAATAACATAACAGGGTAATTAATATTTCTTATCTAATCCTGAAGAAAAAAACACAAACATTCACATTTGATTGAACTATTTAATCTTGCAAGCCACATGATCAAAATATGGTATAACCCACAAAAACCTGTGAAAAAAAACAGTGAATTTCAGTGGTAACATGATATCCAAGTATTTTCTGCAAGTTTTTCTAGAAATAGAACCTCTGCAACAGTACTTTTCGTATAGTTTCTTGAATCATTCCACAGTACCAGAATATTGAATTTGGATAAGCAAATAAATACACAGAGCCTTTGACAATGAGTAGTATAAAACATGTTATTTTATATATAATATGGAAAAATCAGAAAGGAGCAATAAAGCAAAAAATGAAGAAAATGTAGTATATTATTAGTAAGTAGAATATGTGTTTTAGAAGCACATTTGCTCTCACTTCTTTCCTGACACCATTGCACCAAATTCCTGGATTGAGATTTCTTTGTTTAAATATTGTTGAAGCTGATGATTTGTGATGTGCCCATAACGCAACGCATCTTCAATGGAGAACTTTTTACCAGATTTCCTGTCATGAAGAACAGAAGATTCCCCTGTGGGGCCCTTCACTGTGATCTCCTCCCAGTCACATTCCTGGCTCTGCAGGTTAACAAACATTTTCCAGTCGATGAGCCCCAACCTGTAGGCCTCCTCTGGCCTCATCTCTTTGCCTGTGTCTGGGTCAATCACCACAATCGACCGGCGCAGATGGCTCTCCCTCTGTTCTCGCTTTATTCTCACTGCTGCCAGGTTCTTCTGGAGCTTCTCAATCTCCTCATCTTTCTGGAGTGTTATACGGCGAAGCTCTGATAGCTCTTTTTGGAGTGAGTCCAGTCTGAGCTCCAGGTTCCTTCCATCCTCCCTCGGGGCAGACTCTGTGATCAGACGTGTTTCTTTGCTGGTGATCTCAATCTCCGCCTTCAATTTTCGGATCTCATTTTGCAGCCTCTGGTTTTCTTGCTGCAGGCGGCTGCTTTCATCTCGAATGTAGTCCAGCTCTTTGGTTGACTTGGTGTTAGTAAACTCCATATCAGAATATTTGGAAGAGAGGCTTGCCAGCTCCAAGTCAAGCTCACGCTTTCTTCTTTTCTCATCTTCAAGAGCTCTCTTCAGGTTCTCAATTTCCAGCTCTGCCTCTGGGTCCCTTTCCACCTGGACCTTCTCAGTGCGGACCACTCGTTCCTTCACATCCATCTTCTCCAGAGTTAGCTGCTGCTGGATCAGGGCATTGAGTTCCTTCTCCAGCAGAGTGCGCTTGTGCCTCTCCTCATCCAGCTGGAGTTTTAGGATTGAGTGTTCTTTCTCCTGCTGTGGATCCTGCTGTAGGACCACCTTCTGTTTGACCGTCACCTTCTCACGGTTCTCTTTGTCTCGGATCTCCAGCTCATTCAGTCTGATCCTAAGCCTTTGAATTTCCAGTTCAGCATCACGTCTCGCCCTGCGCTCACGTTCCAGTTCCTCCAGCTGCAGATCCAGGTCTGCAATCTGCCTCTGGAGTTGATAGAGCTCACTTTTCAGGCTCTCCTTCTGTTTTTGCTCATTATTGATGTTCTGTAAGAAAGTGTTGCACTCAGATTTGAGAACAGGATCCTCTTCCATCTTGACCACCTCCTGCTGAACAAACTTCTCTCGGACCTGGGAAAGATCCAGTTTTCTCAGCCTAATTTTCTCCTCTTGTTCTGAGCGTTCTCTCTCCAAGTCAAGCCGCTTCTTCTGTTCATCTGCCAGTTTTCTTTTGAGAGTCTCTATTTCCTCTTTGGTCTTGGGGTCTTCTCTGTACTGCAGCACCTCATTGACCACCTCTTTGGTCTGCACTTGGGGTTTGGTGTCTTTCCATCTTTGAATGTCATCACGAAGCTGTCGGATCTCCATCTCAGCTTTCTCTGTCTGGTGGGTTTTGTCGACTATTTCATTGCGGAGTCTCTCTAGTTCTCTTTCAGTTTCAGGATCGATCTTGTACTTGATGACTTCTTTGATAATCTCCTTTACTTCCACTTGAGGTCCTCTGTTCCTCAGCATGGTAAGCTCATCCTGCAGGGATCGAAGCTGGAGTTCAGAGTCCTTATAGCGTCTCTGGTGCTCTACAACTTCAAGACGGAGATTGGCCACTTCGTTCTCAGCCTTGGGGTCGGGTCGGACTATTTCACGCACCTTCTCTTGGACAATAACTTTGGACTTCTCCTCCTCCAAGCTGGTAATCTTCCTCTGAAGGTCAGCCTTCTCTCGTTGTGATGCTCTTCTTTTGGTCTTTTCATCCTCATATTGTCTCCGTAAGTTTTCCACTTCTCTTTCCAGGGCTACATCTTTCTCCACATTGAGAACTTCTTTGATGGAAATGGTCTCCTCCGCAATGGCTTTCTCCTTCTCCAGCCTCTTGAGTTTCTCTTGGAGGAATGTCAGCTCATCCTCCAGCTGCTTCCTGTTGTCGATTTCTTTCTGCCTCCGATCGAGAAGGATGCGGTACTCGCTTTCCAGCTGCGGATCATTCTGGACTTTGATGACCTCCTCTTCAGTGATGACTTCCTGTTCCCTGTTTTTCTCCTCAGCCAGGAGTGTCACCTGCTTTTGGATCTGGATCAGCTCATTGTCTTTTATGATCTTATGCCTCCTAAGTTCATCCAGTTCTTCTCTGAGCTTTCGGATCTCCTCCTCCTGGGCTCGGTCTCTCTCAATGCGCAAGACCTCTTTGACAGTATACTGCTGAGCTCCTTCCTTGAGCTCTGTCTCAAGTCCGCGCAGTTTTAGCTTGAGAACCTCCAGGTCGTTCTCCAGGACATGGGTGGTACGGCGCTCCTCAGACAGTTTTTGCTGGACTTTGTGGACCTCCTCATCCAGCTGGGGATCAGGGACCTTTTTGATCAGCTCTTTCTTGACAATGGTGTCCTGGGGCTTCTGTCCTTCCAGGATGTAAATCTCGGTCTGGATTGTTTCCACTTCTTTCTCCAGCTGCTCTCTTCTCTGGATCTCATCTTCCAGCTGCTTCTTGATTCTCCAGGGCTCTTCGCCTTTGGCTGCAGCCTGGACTGACTGGACATTAGTGCTCTGGATGATGGGGATCTCAGGTTGCTGTAGGAGAGACATCAACAATCCATTTAATCTCTCTATCATTATTAGTATAGTTTTTCATTTTCTAGCAAAAATATTTTGTGAAATATTTCACCTGCTTCAGTAGGCTGTGGGTGAACTCCAGATTCTGCAACTTTTGTTTGTTGACAGCATTCACCTCAGTAAACTTTGCTTCAATGGCAGCTTCCTGTAAACATTGTGATAGTTTTACAGTTTTACATTTACTCATTTAAAAATAGTTTTAAATAGATGTACATAGCAAAAAATAAATAAATTGCATAATCTAATTAAACAACTAAAAGCTTTCTTAGCCTGGGGCTATTAAAAAAATCTACTAAACTAACTAAATCAAGATACAAATTAAGTACAAAACAACCCCTACAAATGTCATATTTAACTATAGCAATAAAGAATTTACTATAATTACAAAGAAAAGATTAAGAGTGGTGCGGCAGGCAGATTTGACGCAGACTGAAGAACTTCAGAAAACTGCAGAAGCCATGGGAGAGAAGTCAGATTTACCTAATTTACCCTGCATTTTCAGCAGTATATGAGCAAATGAGATGTTAATCCACATCACATTATTTACAATAGTTAATATATATACAGTATATTTAAAACACATTTACATTTCTTCAATTCCTTGACAAAATACATATTAAGCTATTTAAGAACAGTATGTTCACCTCTGCTTTGACAGTCAGTGCAGGTGACTCCATTCTGCTCCTCTTGTAGGTCTGCGGCACAAGCCCATCTTCAAGATCAAGAAATGCCCTGAACTTCTCAGTTTCATTCTCATAGTCCTATAAAGATACAGCCATAAGACATATAAATGCATCTTAAAACAATAGCTCATATTAAGGCTCTTGTTAATCACCTTACTTTTACAGCTTGTTGGTAGAGTTGGGCATTTTTGGAGACATTGTTTAAGTCAGACTCCTTTCTTGCAATATCAGAGAGCAGGTTCTGACAAAAAACGTGACATCTAAATAAGTAAAAGTCTGTTTTGAATTAATATTCATTTTGACATCAAGTTTACCTTCTGGTTCTTCAGCTTGGTCTCCACTTGAATGGTGTCATCTGTTTCACGTGGTTCGTAGTTTGGGATACGAGAAAGCCAGCTGTTTAGGTTGTCATAATCATTGTGGTAATTTTTATATGCCATCTTAGCTCTCTGCAAACACTGAGCCCTGCAATGAATATTAAAGTATGATTATATTATTCACTGTGTCTAAATAATCATTGTAACTTGTACACTTTTGTGTTTTGGGGAGATGTTCTCTGACCTGGTGTCGATCTGTCTGTTGAGGTTGTTGAAGCGCTTGTTGAGCTTCTGCACCTCTGCCTCCTGCCTCTCAATGTCGGGACAATGCTCTTGGAATTTGGTGGTCATGGTGTCACAGCTACTTTTGGCCAGGCGCAGGTTCTGCTCTGTGTCTGCAATCGCTGTCCGCTTCGCTCTCAAGTCAGATGCTATATCCTATATATATTTATTAGAAAATAAATTAAAGCACAATAACTCTTCATAAACCATTACCTCAACCTCCATAGCCGCGGGGAAGTATTTTGATTACAAAGTACAAAGCACAAAGTACATGCACAAAAATACAGAGGTATTATTAGATATTATTATAACTACTATTAATAAACCAGTAAGATAAGATAAGATAAGATTGTTCCCACGATGGGGGAAATTCACCTGTGAAGGCATTTCACATACAGTATAATGCAAAAGTAGTTTTGGAAAAAATAAGTCAGCATGCAATAAAAATAAATAAGTATGGCTGACCAGAACAAAGCTGTTGACATTAGTCAACAACAGAGTGCATAAGTGCACTGAGCTTCAGTGAGTGAATAGTTTGAAAAGGTTTTGCTGATGTCATTTAGCTGAGTCCTGAGGGACAGCTCTAATTATATCATCCTGCACAAAATCTATAACATTTTAACATTTAGACAGTAGACTTAACATGGTACACTGTGCCTCCCCGGGAGGAGACACCTGGACTGTGGCCAAAAAAAATTAGGCATCCATCACCATCGTCGCTCACGTTATTGCTCGCTTTTACAAAGTGAATTAATCTTTTACACATTTATAGCTGAAAGACAAATCAGATCACACTGAGGGTGGCTAAAACCCGTTGACTGTGCTTTGAGACAAGCTGTCGGAGATCGGAGATCCATGAGGCAGACTTTAGTGCTCTGTTGCTGGGCAGAGGAGACCCCGCATAGAAGCATATTTGTGCCTATCAAAAATAGCTAAAGCCAACTGTGTACAGTCACAACCAGGACAGAAGCAGTTTCCTCAAGAACATGGCACATTTGCAAAGCATGTAGCCTACCAGCAAATAAAGCCTAGATCCACGTAATTGAAAAGCACATTGACACCACATCTTCACTACTAAACAATAAATCAGCAGCACTCGCCGTGTAATTATCCTGTTGTGTGCTCAGGGTCACAATTTCTGCCTGAAAATACTGTAGAAATACAGGAGGCCTTTAAGAGACTTTCATGAACTACAACACAATAGTGGAACTCCACTTTTCTTTGCTCTGCTGTTGTTCAAGTAAGATTTGATTAAATTGCTTACTCCAAGATCGCGCTGTGTCTTCTCCAAAGAGGAGATGTCTGACGGAGCCACCTCTTCTCTAGCCAGCTTGTTCTCATAGCTGGAAAGCAGAGTCTTCCCATTCTGCAGGGAGTTCTCCAGTTGATTAGAATTCTTCAGCCTGAAATAAAACAGATATTTTGTGACTGGAACCGGATGACAGCAGATGACAAGACAATGAAAACTGCCGCTGAACATACTTCTCTTGAGAGCACTGAAGAAGCTCCACAATCTTGTTGTACTTCTTGTTGGTCTCATCCACTTTGCTGTGCAGCTGAGGAGCGCTGGCACAGTTCGAGGTGGAAACCAGGAAGCTCTTGGCCTCTTCTACTTTAGAGGTCTTCTCTGGTTCAACTTTACTGACAGCGTTGGCAATGTCCTAAACAGACAAAAACAAAAATACTCTAGGTTACAGTTGAGTGATTCAAATCCCCTTCCTTTACAATTTTAGTTTCTTACAATTATAAAATTTGATTTGATCAACATAAAATTTTAACGGGGAATATTCTGTCAATACAGATTAATAGTAAATCTTCATGATTCATGTTCGCCATATGCATATAGCCCAAGTTAGTTTGTTTATTTTGGCAAACTTTATTAAAGTCTGATACCTTCATATCTTGTAGACGATCCGAGCTGTCCTGCAGTGGCCTGTTCTGCTCCAGTGGAGGGCGCACTCGAGTGTAAATAGCCTTCTCTTGCTTCTCCAAGTCACTGATGACCTTATCCAGACCAGCCATAAGCTGACGGCACTGCTGCTCCTGTTTGTCTGTGGTCACACACATCCAAATCTACTGTGTGTGTATATATATATATATATATATACACACAATTATATACAATATTACTAAATCCTTCTTCTTTTTTTTTTAAACTGTTTTTTGAAGTTCTGCTGTACCACAATCAATAAATTCATTTTGAATTTTCTTGGGATCTTAGCCTAAAATGGACAGGGGGGTCAGTGAAGTGCCACTGGTTGCTTTCTGATTTTAAAAATAAAGCACAGGAGACAGGATTCATTGCCATAGCCGTGAAATCAGACAATAAACTTTCTATATTTTATACTTGTTTTGACAAGTCAGCCACTCTCCCTCCTTCTTTACACTGTTTACAACTACCACACTTTAAACTAGCAAAGCCTTAAGATAGTATCAAAGAAGAATATACCAGTGCCCACAGTGCTCTCCTTTTTGAGCTCATCAAAGCGCTTTTGTAGTGTGGTCTTGCTGTCCGTCATCTTCTTCTTGAGAGTTTTTTGTTCACTTGCCAGACTGCAGCGTACACAAAATACATACAGTTAGATTTTCAGTTCTCTAGTGGCTGATCAGAGACTGATTTATTCCATACTCACTTGTCAGCAATGGCCACAGCCTCTGGGTCAGTGGGTGGGATCATGAAACACACAGCCGGGGCGGTCAATTTATGCCCTGCAGCATCCTTCACATCCCACTTAGTGCCACTGTTACGCAGAAGAGTGTACCTCTCACCACGCTGGATCTGCCCCTGCATCAGTACAGTGGAAGGCATTTAGTATTCCAACATTTATCTCAATGACATCTGACTTGTATTGGAAGAAAAACAGCTGGATACATTTCAGCCCTTCTCTCAGAGTTCTGGCCATTTAGTACAGATGTTATAAATAAGACTCAACAAATACAAGTATAACCCTTTTAGGTGTCTATATAGCTTTTACTTTATTAACTAATACATAGTTCATTCATTTTCTACTGCTTATCCGATTGTACAAATTGAAATAAAATCACTTTACATTTTTTAAAGGATATATCATTTACAACATTACAATGGCATTATAGTAACTACAGAAATTTATAATTTTCTTATATCTTGTATCTAACTTCCTAAAGGATGGAGAAACTTGAAAAAAACATATTGGTTTACATTTATTAAATATGAGCAATATGATGTGAAGATTAAAAAATGGAGGATATACATCATCTGTATCCAACTCGCAGAGGGCCTCAATGGGTAACAGCTTTTGGGGGGTTTCCCTGCGGTACTTCAAGGGCATAACCTGCAGTCCACGTTTCTGAAGAGCCTTAACCCGTTCATCAAAGTGGTCCAAGGCCTTGGACTGGTCCTGATTACAAAAGTGTAGCACATAACTGATTATTGTAGACAGATTCAGTAGCATGGACTGTGTAGAAATGCAGACTCACATCAAGCTCCCGGATCAGACCTTCCATCTGATACACGTCTTTAAACTCTGGGTTGTACTTCTGGCTGACTTCTGTGTCCAGACGCTTCAGCAGGTCCTGGGTGTCCCGTGCCTCCTTATGGTACTGCACACACATATAGACTAATGAGTGCAGATTTATACACAGAATTAAAAACACTTTTGAATCTTTATCACAACATCAAGATTTAATGCATAACTGCTACTTGCCATCATTTTTACACTAAATGGAATTTAAGTCTTTTAATACACAGCTGAGTGGATTCTCAGAGCTGGTTTCTCTGTTTGTCTGACCTTGTGGTACTCATCCATTTGCTTTAGGTGGTTCTCCTCACAAATGAGCAGGTTCAGGTACTCCTTCCAGTCAGCATGGACTGCCCCCATGTGAGCCTGGATGCAAGAGGTTAGTAAATTATACTGTTTGAATGAAAAAAAAAATCATTTATTTTATTTTTAGATGTTACAAAAAATGGGAAAAGAGTAGTCATAGCATTTTAGGCCAAAAGAATTCTGAAAGGACCTAATGTATGGTTCATTAATCAGTGAGCAGAACCAACACCTGACAATCTGCAGTCTTAACATGCACAACTCTGTGTAAATTGTCCAATGTGGAATAAGGTTGTAAACAAATGGGGATGTTTAATCACCTATTATCATAGTGTGATAGGAGTCATCTGTGAAAAAATAAAACCTTAAGAGATCACCTAGGAGAGGGGCACCCCTGGCAGCTCAGGTAGAGCATACACCTAGCACACAAGAGACCCGGGTCATTTGCCCAATGTCAATCACCACTTTTACCCCATTTCCTGTCTAGCTACTGTTCACAATCAACAAAGGCCAAAAAGCCCATAAAAATAAGATTCTTTTTAAAGAGATAATGATAAAGGCTTTATTATCAAGCATTTAAATGGATGAGAATTTTCAATCCTGACCAGGTGATTTGGCCAATCACATTATCCCTTCCAGAAAAAGGAGCGCTCTCATTGGTCCACACCACTTGTCAATAAAGAAGTCATGGCTACTGATAAAACACACAACGTGTATATTCAGCACTGAATAGCTAAAAGTTAATGGTCCCACAGGGCTCAAAGCGCTTTAATACATTATTCACTCACTGTCACCCACCGATGGTACAAAGCTACCTCTGTAAC
Organism: Rhyacichthys aspro; assembly: GCA_036850595.1. Lineage (NCBI taxonomy): Eukaryota > Metazoa > Chordata > Actinopteri > Gobiiformes > Rhyacichthyidae > Rhyacichthys > Rhyacichthys aspro. The sequence continues at coordinate 1,868,751 of CM072155.1, read as the reverse complement.
CAAACCAACCCTGGGGCCAACAGAGATGTGGCAGTCATACTGTGCCTATGGTCTCTCCGACCACCACAATCACACTAACACATTCATATACAAGTGCTGTAGCACAACAGGGCGTGGGGATCAAACTGCCAACCTTCTGGTTATTGGACTGTCATATTTTGCCTGTTGAGTCTTTAAAGTAAGCAAAAAGGCAGAATCTGTACCTCAATAACATTCTTTCCTGGATGGTCTGAGGCAATGAGCTTCTCTCCATCATCGTTCAGTTTTGTGATGGTGGCTTCCTTCGACTCCAGACATTTACTGATGAAGTTCTGCGAGGACAGGACACATGTGCTGACTGACCTAGGCTACAAGTCATATAATACTTTTCTAAGGGTTGTATAGATAAAGCTTACTTATAGATTACCTTATCTTGAAAAGAAAACATATTTATTAATACAAATGTACTATATCAATTCAACACTATTCTAATGGTCCAGCATGAAATGCGACTTTCTCTTTCAGGATTATTATTCTATTGAAAGACTTTTTGCACATACAAATTCAGAAATGAGTACAGCATTTAAGCATAAGTGAAGTATGTCAGAGATTTGCATACATACATTCAATTAAGTAGGGTAATTTAAAATAAGCATTTGTGTAAACCTTGGTTCAAGAGATTTTTACATAGCACTAAACATAGACTACTTTAGCATAACAGCTATGTGTAGAACCCAGGTCAGGTCTGTGTTATACCTCGTACTGCCTCTGGCGGGCTGGGTAGTCCAGGTTGGTGTCACTCCAGTCGTAGTTGATCCTCTCCTCTGCCTGCTGGTCCATCCAATACAGCTCATTGGTGCAGCGCTGCATGTAGTCTCGCAAACTCAGCAGGTTTCTCTGACGAGCGCTAGAGTTGGCCTACAATTACAACCAATACAGATGTCGCTAACATGAGAACAATATTTTCTTAAAAGAAATAAAAGAAATATTCTACAATAACAAACTTTGCGGCTGTGCTTGTGGTTACTGTGTGGTAAGTAAAAAATACACTACACAAACTAGGTGTACTAAATTATATGTGGGTACAACTGCAGTGATGTACTGTCTGTAAACAAGACAAGTCTTGTGTCGTTTTTGTTCTTTTTTGATTCTGTCACCACTGAAGGTGCTACAGTAAACATAGCTCTCCTTCATTTGTACTGGGAATCACACAGATTTCTGCAGTCAACAAATTTCAACAAAATTCAAGATATAAACCAGTTTTCTACTGGAACATCTGCTAGACTATAAAACATGTGGAGAAGGTGTTCTTACCAGCAGTTTGCTGTACTTGGTCTGAAGGCTGTTGACATATTCCTAAAGAGGAAAAAAAAGTGTTTGAGAAATAGCCACACACAAAAGCCCGATCCACTGCCATTTGTCTATGTACCTTGTCTCCACTCTTAGTGAGGTGAGGGGCCAGAGCCTCCACTTCACTGTGGAAGATGTTGTGCTCCTCCACTTCCTGCTCCACAGACGGCAGGTCCTGGCCAAAGCCCTTGTTGTTCAAGTTGTCCTGAGCATAACATGACAAAACAATATTCTTGGGTCAGACTGAAACACCTCTACTTTTTTTCTTGTTTCCACTCTGGTCAGTTTTTGTGCATCTTCAAAAGATTAAAAAGTAATAAAAAATTACGAAAAGGGGTCCAAAGTGTCCAATGTACCAGTTTGGGTTAGCTCACATAGAGACACACGCCTTTTTTGGAACTAAAATTACGTTATTGTTGACGTCTCTTCTGGACCCAGCAGAGTGGAAATGTTCGCCCCTTTAAAGGCCATCCTTTACTGACCCAACTCATACCATGCCCCATAATGGAAAACGAGAGTGTAACTGTAGCTTTTGTGGGAATCCTACCAATTTTTCATCAATCATGTTGCCCCAGTTGATGCTGGGCATGCCCTCAGTGCGAATCAGGTGATAGATCCGGTCATGATCCTCTCTCAGCTTCATCACTCTTTCACGTAGCTGCCTCATGCTGGAAATGATCAAAATTTTATTTTTTTTCGCATTTATTTATGTCATGTCTTTTACTGGTCAGTGTTATCCACACTCACTCCTGCTCGATCATCTCAGCCTGTGGGTGCTGCAGGCGCTTGGCATTGGAGGCATCCTCATCAAGGCCCGTGAGCAACTCCAGAGAGTTGAGAATGCGTTTGTTGGTGTCGTCCTGGTATAATGGCTGCTTGCCCTCATTGATTTTAGCCACATCCTAAAGTCAACACACAGTGTATTACACACTATTACATCAGACAGTGGGATGATCACCAGCTACAGTATTAGCTCTTTCACAGTAGCCTGGTTTCAAGCTAGATTTGGTTTGACAGACCTGCATAGACGCCAATATCAGCAGACCCACAGTTCCACAGCCGTAAATGATCAATACATACCTACTGTTAATCTGATATTCATTAATTGTTTAGTTTCAGACTGTTTCGAACAGTCTGAAATATTCTTCTGAAACCATAGCTGGCATGAAGCTTGGCTGCTGTGAAAGGCCAAACTATGTACCTTGTTGAGGTTCTGCTCTACTTCATAGATGTTTTTCTCCACTTTATCTGCATTCTTCTGCAGCTTCTCAATCAGAGTGCTGAGTTCTGTGGAGGGGGCACTGTGGGCACAAGTCAGATATCACATTTATGTAATTTTAATTCAAGACATTATAAACAATCCTTGGATTTTTTCCCCCAGGATAACAGGCAAATTAAATTAACCCACAGTTAAGCTGCAAAACACTGCACAGTGGGAGTAAAATGCAAACAGTACTTTAGAGATCTAACCTGCAGTTTTAACGTCTTGAGGAGGTTTTACAGCAATTAATGATGATCTATAATAACTCATAACCCCATCTTTTTTACTCAACATCCATGATTTTGTGAGATCTTTTATTCTTTTCCCTCCATAAGTCATACATTTACACCACAACTAAAAGCTGAACCTACTGCATGTAACTGCCAAGATGTCAGCCACCTATGAGTAAATACACAGCTGCAAAAGAAGTAGTCAAAAAAAAGAGTCAGTCAAATCCTGCCATATACAAACAAAACAGCAGCATTCTGATAACAAGCATTGTAAGTGGTTATAATTAACCACACTGGTCTTAGACACACCTAGACCCACCACTGCACTTTCACCCACTGAATATGTTCCAAAGTCCACAGGCTCCATGTTATACACTCAGTCTATTGTGATCAAATAAATGAGCAATGTGTCATATATCTTTGACAAACAAGAGTAACCCATAATTCTAGAAAATAACAATATATACAAATATTTAATTATTGTTAATAATTACAAAACTATTTGGTGCCGGTTGTTCTTTGATTTATGTTTTTGTTGTTGAGTGGGAATAGCTTGGGACTTATAGATATATAACCTTTATGGAATATATTCCAAATTAACAACTGAAAACTTTTTTTTTTACATGGAAAGACTGGGATAAAACTTTAGGGTTACCCCAGAAACAATCACTGTGTTGCATGTGTCGCACCACCAACTCCACCAGGTTCACACAAACTTTGACCTCTCTGTCAGTTCTTATGGGTCTGCTATCCCCTTTTTTACATTATCCTCTAGAGAACAAAAAACTTGCAGTAACTGCACAGAGAAACCGGCCCCTGACTGCGCCTAGAAATTCTGTCCATAAGGATTATGATAACTATCTCCATTTTTGTCTTTCTGTTACAGTTACCCATTTGAATGTCCTCCAACTGCACTGGTCCAGTTTCATACCTAGCTTTCAACAAATTTGTACTATAATGAGATGAACTAACTTAAAGAACAGACATGTGTATGAGTTCATGAGTCACATTATTTTGGGGAAACATCTGGGCCTTGGTATAGTTGTAGTGTCTTTCATTATGATTCCATCTCCTCACACCCATGAATTCCCCACAGCCTTTTAGTTACATAATGTCTTCACAACGCACTTGGGATGCTTTCATTTTAGGGCTGCTGCTGTTTTAATATAAAAAATATGTCTGAACAAGTACAAACTAGAATACAGTTGACACTTTTGGAGAAGGAGCTTTGTTCTTGTTTAGACATATCCAAATGAAAACCACCCTGCGGGGCTTGTCTGTCATATAAAACAGCAAACACAGACCCATTCTCCTTCTTCGAAACTACCAAACAGGTCTTAAAATAAGCACAGTGCTCTGACATTTGCATTTGGAATCACATGTACTTTGTGTTCTGCAGTCCTGGAGACAAATTCAAGACATAAACAAGAATTCCATAATGATGTCTGCTTTGAGAACATATGTATGAAATAATGGGTAGCAAAGTGTGCATGGATTCGTTTCAAAATTCAAAACAGATGATCACTGCAATCTGACTCAGAAAATGTTACATAACTTGTCCTACTAAAAGGATTTTACACGGCTGCCTATGAATACCTGCTCCTCTTTCTGTAACAGGGTCCCATTATCAGTGGGTTTTCCAGACCAAACCAATTATATAAATAAACAAAGGCAACACAAAATAGATTTAAAAATACGATAAATGTAGCTAAAATTATATTATCTTAACAGACATTTCTAGTTCAAATTATTTTCAGTAGTATGGATGGTACATAAAATAACATGGACTATTCTATACTGTAGACTATACTGCTGTGTACAAAACTAGATCAGACATTGTTTTTTACTTTTTATTTTTGTCTTTTCCATGTCTACAAATTAGATAATATCCATGATATTCCAGGATATCCAGGGCCTTTGGGAAACCTGTCTTTGTGCATGTGGTCATTATTTCCAGGGAGTGTCCTTGTGTTTTGACCGTGTGTGTCTGTGTTGGTTCTGCAGTGGGGCGTTAGTGAGGACACTGCACAGTTTACATGTTCCCACTGAGAGGGAGAGAAACAGAACACTTGAGCCTGTGTGAATGCTACAAGCCCCTGAGCTCAGGGGCAGCACTAATTCAGCCATCAACACACCTATTTTTTAACTATTTAAATCCTCATGCATAATAGTGTACTCTTACAAATTACAATTTTTACTGTATAGTATAGTAGTCTGTATAGTTAGAATGCCAGTTTATTGCAAGAAACTGCTTGTAAAAGGCAGATTTTGTCGATTCCTAATAGATCCCAGTTGAAATGAGCCAGTTTTCTCTCAGTTCTAGTTCTGTGTTTGCCACCAGAGTCCGATTTCAAAATGTTAAAATTGTGAATTCTTTATTACTAAATAGATATGGTGCATTGATCTAGTACCCAATGAATGCAGCAATATTGGAATAAACTTTTTCCAATGCTGAAAAAATGCTCGTTCAGGTCGGAATTCCAGGTAGAATTTGATTTGGATTTTGTAATCCCTGTCACGACACCACTGACAGGTGTAAGACAACCCACAGCTCCAGCACCTGAGGAACTAGTCTATGAACAACAACACCTGGAAGCACATAAACTCACTATCAGTCAGTTTTGTATGTTACTTTATTCCAATGAGATTTTTGTGAACTACAATAATGCTCCTGACGTCACTGAGGTCCTTGATTTTTCAAATGTGTACATAGATAAATGTCAACATTTTTCATTTAGGCTAGTGTCTGAAAAGTGGCTTATATGACAAATCTTATTCATGGCCCCCTACCACCATCAAATTTGTCATTTGTCATTAAACAGATTTTTTTCTTTCAGTGGTTGTAGTTATATAATAATCATCTTTTGCATTCAAAGCATAAGTGGATTAGTGGCCATAATTAAGTATTAACAATTATATTGCTCTGGAAATCCCCCTCTAAATTCTGTTCAAACTTGAGATTTTATGATAACATACATTATTCCCAGTTGGCCAAGAAAGTTGGTGAAAGTTGGCCTTTTGAATGACATGGTTATGGCACTAGGAGTGTACAACAGCACTGTAGTCACAATGCAATGTAACATTGAGTTGATTGCTTTAAAAATATTTGGAATGAGACATGGCCAAACATAGTTTGTCAAATGTGTGCAGTATGGAGGACTTGTGTGTGTAAAGAAAAGCTGTAACTAGTGTGACTAATTTCCTGCCAATTCTCTGAATGGCAATTGTAAAGACACAGTAGGGGAGGCATTTGGATTTTAAAGCTGCTTGGGTAAAATGTCACAAAATTTGCAAAAAGTAGGCACCTGGGAGTGCTGTGAGTCAATACTTCTCTGTCTGTCCACAAACGAGTCCACTTTGTATAATACTGTCATATTAACACACTTTGTGGTTCCTGTAGTGATTTCACAACAAATAGTAGTGACAAGGGACTGGGCGGGAAGCGTATTAGAAAGTGGGAGAGGCAGCTTATCATTCCGTACGTAGTTTTTTTGACAGCCCAGTACTTATCAAACCAGTTACTACCACTTCACTATACAGCCTCTCGACCACACCTCCACACAACTTGAAGCTCACATTATGCAAAGTCAAAGGTTACTTCTGAAATTAGGGACGCAATACCCTTTGTGCTGTAAGAATTGAATAATAATTGTTATTTGTTCACATTGTTCTTTTTTGTCCCCTGTTCTTGGCTCTGATCCATGCAAAACACTGATCTAGAATCTAAATGTTAAGCACACTGTTGTATTGGAGATTATGATGTCCACATTTTACTTTTCACCAGTCATTCTGAAACAGCATCTTAATAAATGTGTCACTTGGGTCTCATTCTCTGAGATATACAATATGATCCATACATAACAATTAACTGAACTGTGACTTAATGACTTAACACCATGAATATCTTACTAGATACTAACAAAAAATCAATTTCTAAAACTGAAAATGTCATTCCTTTTCATGTATACAACAAAACACACACTGAACATGGGACATTTGAGGGTGTGCAAAGCAGAACTATATCTACTGATACAAATGTGTTATAAATGAATATAAGGTGATGTAGCCTTGGCCAAAGAAGCCAGACAGTCACGCAACTGCCTGTATACCTACAAGGCCTAAAGCCCTTAGATTTAGCCTGAACACCTTCCTGTTCAGATTGTATGGCCACCGTTTGTTTGAAATGCATTCGCCATTAACACACGTAAAGTGGTTATGAAAAAATAATGAAAAACATCTCAAACTAATCCAGACAACATTATTGATAGGCCTATATTGTTTCAACTTACGTGGCTTTCGGTTGTGTTATGGCGGTGGACTTCGTCTTCCTCTTGAACATGGTTAGTGCCAGGTGAGCTGTCCTAGTCCCAACAGATGAAGCTCGGCGTCTGTACGTCCTCTGCGTCGCTCTCAGGTCACACTGGCTGCTGTTGTGTGCGTGTTTAGAGCTTATTCCACACGCCCGTCTCAATGTCACAGCCTCCCTCCCACACCGCACTCATCATACTCACCCTTCCAGTTCCCTTAGTCCCACACCGCGCTCTTCCTTTTCGCTCTGCCTCACCACCTGTGCCTGCGGGCGAGCGGCCTACGTCTAGCCCCGCCTGCTGCTGTGTACACGAGACAGAGGCAGAATGAAACAAGGTACTAGTCCTTTGATAGAAAAATAACTTCAGTTGTCCCGCTGTCTGAGTCCTTAAGAGTAGTCAGTATCAGCGTTATTTGCCTACTTGAAAGAAAAAAAACCCAAAAAAACAGTGAAAGGCAACTACAGCACAGAAAGTCACACTGAGTTACTTTTCATTTACTACTCAAATAATAATAGCAAAAATACTTTTTAAAATGTTTGCATCACAGCCAGAAGTGTAGCTTTGTTGATAGTTTTGAATTAAAATTAAAATTTAATGTAAACAGACCACATAAAAGAATATATCTACATTAGATAGGCTTGATGAATGAATACTTTAATAAATAGGCCTACACTATGCACTTCAATATGAAGTCTCTGGACATAAACATGTTTTTATTAATATTCAGTTTGATATGAAGTTCTATCTAGTGCCTATATGCTTACTTTGATCTCCCTTTGATTGAGCTACCCTATTTGATTAGGTAAAATTAAATGGAAACATTACGAGAAAAAAATCTATTGTTAAATCATATTTAGGCGATAACCACACCTAGTTAAGGTTGGGAGAACACACAGAGTTTTATTTCTTTCAGAAAATTCAGAATCTACTCTCTAAGGGAAGACTAATTGTCTTTAGTAGTTTCTATTTTCACAAGTACAATTTAAATGCAACTATAAATTGAAGTAGTTGCCATCTCTGAAAATACTTCTTTGCTTTGTTTTATGCAAACCTACTCTTTTAATATAAGTCTTATGTAAAATGTAAAAAGTGTTCAGTCACAGGGTAACTATGACAGGCTCATACCAACAGGACCACACCTGTAGTTAGCTTCACATTAATTTTTTCTGCTTGTGTGTGTAGGAGCTAGGGGTGTGTTAGCAGAGACTGAACTGGCTAAACCCGTCTGACAGCACTGTGTGTGTGTCCTCTGTTGAATAATGTGTGGGTGTGAGTGGCTTATGTGTATCAGGATCATTCTTAGGTTGAACTAGTCCACCGTCTACGGTAGGAGACACTAAACTAGCATAGGCTAACACTTTGTGCACTGTGCAATGACTCAGAGGTGTTTCCAAAGACTCTGAGGGCTCCAACCAAAGGTCCATGGGGCCACACATCGCAAAAGGTAGTCCATTTTAATTGTAAATTACTACACACCTCTGACTACATGAACAAATTTCTTCAACAGTAAGTCATTTGAGATGTCCTGCAACATCAGGCTATGTCAAACTTCTCCCTTCAATGTTACTACCTTCCATATATATGTGTAGTAGTACAAACATACAGCTGGGACAGCATTCCTTTGACTGAATATAAAAGCTTATTTTTTCTTTATCACAACCTCAATGAAAGATTTGTTTATGCTTTTAAGCATTGTCCTTGTACATGCAGATGCTTGTGACCTTCCATCTTTATGTTTCTATGACTCTTTTTACCTAAGCAACATTTAGCTAGACAATACTTTTTTCTGCTTTATGCCCATTTTGCATCATTGGTAAAGGTGTCAGAGCCACCACAATGGTAAATGTACTGTATTATTCTGACTTTCATGAACTCATGAAACTTTCATGAAAAAATGTGAACTATTTTATTTGCTGCAGTATTTTTAATGGCTGCAAAGACACTTAAGAAAGCTTTGACATGATGCATTGATCCTGCACAGAGGAGAACAACATGTTGTTGTTGGTCAGGAAGCTGAAGGATGCACTTGAAAAGTGCAACAGTGCACAGGTGGAGATTTAAAGTCAGTGACTGACAGATGTTTTGCCATTATACAATTGAATACAGTGGAATGACTGTGAAGACTGAATGATTTATACGACACCAGGGCTACTCACTAAAAAGTAAATTAGTAGTGACAGTGGTGTGTTACTGGAATCACAGGTGAGCCACCTGCCTACAAAGGAATGTGAAGGCATGATTTGTTTTGCATTTTCATGTTAAGGCCATTACATCTGGCTTCATGATAAATCTCCCCTAGGTCCGGACAAATGTGTATTTCAATCAATCAATCAATCAATCAATCTTTATTTATGAAGCACTCTTCATACAATTAAAATGCAACACAAAGTGCTTTACAAAGTTAAAAACAATGCATCAACAACCCCCTCCCCCCATACAGCCCATCACCAGCACCACGCACACACACCCCAACACCACACATTCACTCACACACACATATATATTACTGTATGGCTGAGTACAGAGAAACCAGGTGAGGAAACACCATCACAGGAGCCGTCTGCACCAGGAGCCGATCAGACCACAGCAGGACACTGACACAGGTCACACAGCCATGAGCAGACACACCACCCAATGGACAAGTGCCACGGACAGCACCCTGGAGCCAAGGCCAATACAGTTGCAGAGGGCTCCCTCTGCGGAACACTGGAAAATAAAATTATTAAATAATAATAATAAAAATAATAAATACTAAGTAAAAGCCAGCTCTTAAAAACATGAATGTTCTCTGCAGCCCTGAGGTCCCCCGGCAGGCTGTTTCACAGTTGGGGGCCATAATAGTGAAAGGATGCCTCCCCATGAGTATGTGTCCTGACTAATAGGAATTATTAGGAGAGGATCTCAGGGTCCGCGAGGGTTTGTAAGGTAAAAGTAGATCTGAGAGATAAGAAGGCCCAAGACCATTAAGACATTTATAAATCAATAAAAGAACCTTAAAATCAATCCTGAAACACACGGGAAGCCAATGCAGTGATTTTAAAATAGGTGTAATGTGGGTCCCTCCTTGAACCGCCACCTTACCGTGGTGGAGGGGTTTGTGTACCTGAATGATCCTAGGAGCTATGTTGTCCAGGGCTATATGCCCCTGCTCCCATGGCAAACAGGTCCTAGGTGACGGTTCAGACTAAGTGCAGTTCAGAAGGCCTTTTATGATGAGTACAAGAACAAGGACCGTTACGTTGCCTGGTATGACGCAGCCAGGGCCCCACCCTGGAGCCAGGCCCGGGGTTGGGGCCAGAATGCAAGCGCCTGGAGACCGGGTCCCCTCCCATAGGGCCCGTCCGGGCTCAGCCCGAACGAGTGATGTGGGTCCGACCCCCCGTGGGCTCACCACCTGCAGGAGGAACCGTAAGGGGCTGGTGCACAACCCAACCTCTGGACACAGAAACTGGCTCTGGGGACATGGAATGTCACCTTGCTGGGGGGGAAGGAGCCTGAGGTTTTGCGGGAGGTTGAGAGGTACCGACTAGAGATACTCCGGCTCACCTCCTCGCACAGATTGGGTTCTGGTGCTGGGCTCGGGTCCACTTTGGGGACCACAGGATCTCGTCTCTGCTTTTTGCGGATGATGTGGTCCTGTTGGCTCTATCAGACCAGGACCTTCAGCGTGCAATGGGATGGTTTGCAGCCAAGTCTGAAGTGGCTGGGATGAGAATCAGCACCTCCAAGTCCGAGGCCATGGTTCTTAGCCGGAAAAGGGTGGCTTGCCCCCTTCAGGTCGGTGAAGAGTTTCTGCCTCAAGTGGAGGAGTTAAAGTATCTTGGGGTCTTGTTCACGAGTGAGGGAAGGATGGAACGGGAGATTGACAAATGGATTGGTGCTGTAATGCAGTAATGCAGTCGGTGTACCGGTCTGTCGTGGTGAAGAAGGAGCTGAGCTGCAAGGCGAAACTCTCGATTTACCGGTCAATCTTTGTTCCTACTCTCACCTATGGTCATGAGCTTTGGGTCATGACTGAAAGAACAAGATACCGGATACAAGCGGCCAAAATGAGTTTCCTCCGCAGGGTGGCTGGACGCTCCCTTAGAGATAGGGTGAGGAGTTCAGTCACTCGGGAGGAGCATCGAGAGGAGCCAGCTGAGGTGGCTTGGACATCTGTTCCGGATGCCTCCTGGACGCCTTCCCGGGGAGGTGTTCCGGTTTGGTATTCTCCCAGAGGAGCTGGAGGAAGTGTCTGGGGAGAGGGGAGTCTAGGCGTCTCTGCTTAGACTGCTGCCCCTGCGACCCGGCCCTGGATAAGCAGAAGAAGATGGATGGATGGTAATGTGGGCCCGCCTTCTGGTCTTCGTCAGGACATGTGCAGCTGAATTTTGGAGTAATTGGAGAGATGAAATACTCTTTTTGGGAAGACCAGAAAGCAGGGCATTGCAATAGTCTATGCGACTGGTAATAAAAGCATGCATCAGTGTCTCCATGTTGCCCTGGGAGAGAATAGGGCGGACTCTGGCTTTTTTTAAGATGATAGAAACCAATTTTTGTTATATTTTTAAATTAAACCCATTGGAATAAAACAAAGCTCAGAGTCAAAAATAACACCCAGATTTTTTACTTGTGAGGATGGAGTCAAAGACAATACCTGTAGTTTAGTAACGTGTTTCTCTCTCAGGGCCTCAGGACCGATGACTAAAACTTCAGTTTTGTCCTGGTTAAGCTGTACGAAGTTTTCTGCCATCCAGGATTTTGATATCTAAAAGACATGTGGTGGGTGGTTTAACTGTGGAGAAAACTTCATCAAGCATCTCAGCATTAACCAGGACAAAACTGTCCAGCGTTTCCTCAGGTAAAAACAAACACCCAGATGAGTTAAAAACAGTGTTATTTGAGGATAATATGTTACATTTGATCATGTTTATTTTACCTCTGAAGTGGTCTGCAAACTCCTCACAGAGAGAATCTGTCAGAGTGTGATGTATATTATTAAAATCAGGATTAAACAAATGATCAGTAGTATTCAAAAGAACTTTGGAACTTCTAGTAGTTAACTCCATTATTGTATATTTTTTGCTGTTCACGCAACATTTCATAATTAATCATTAGTTTATTTTTCCTCCATTTCCTTTCTGCCACCCTGCAATTTATTTTTAGTCTTTTGATTTCCTCATCATTTCTCCATGGGGATATAGGTTTTAAATGTACCTTTTTATTTTAAGTGGAGCAACAGTGTGGGGGCTGGATTTGAGTTTGCTGTTAAAATTTTCAACAATAAAATCACAGGGGGCAGGTAAAACAACTGGAGGACATTCCTTCAATACTGTAATAAAATTTGAAGCCACCTCAGAGGTTAGATAGCACTTCCTCACAGTTCGCACTAAGGTCTCCCTTGAGACAGGGTATAGAGCAGTGGTGGGCAAACTAAGGTCCGGGGCCCACATGTGGCCCGTTGAGCTGTGTAATGCGGCCCGCCAAGCATTTACAAATTATAACAATTACAATTTAAGACAGCATATATTTGGCCATTTTTCTTCAATGCCTTGTACTTTTGCCAAGGGTACCATCATATCTACAAACAGAAAATATCCATTCACACTTCAAGTTTTTAATATGGAGTGGACAGATCTATTTTTTGACAAAGTACAGTCAGTAGCCTTATGTATTATTTGCCAAGAAACTGCTGCAGTTTTCAAAGAACATAATATCAGCCACCACGTTTCCATCAAACATTATACTAATCAGTCTGTGCAAGAAATGTCAATTTACAGGTTTTCACATGTCATTTATATTAGTTTATAGTTTACTGGTCCGGTCTGTTAGAGTTTAAAACACAGTGTGGCCCTTGAGCCAAAAAGTTTGCGTACCCCTGGTATAGAGGGTTATCTATCTATAGGTTAAAATCACCAGTTAAAATTATAATATTGTAAGTAGAATGGATGATTGATAAAAAAAAAAATGAATGCAGCACATCTCTTTGGTGGTCTATAGACAGTGACAAATGGGGGGCTGCTAAAAACGATTACATGATATTCAAAAGTGGCGTACTAATCAAATGAAATCTGTTTGGTGGTGAGTGAATCTGTAACTAATGACGTCGTCCCACCTCCCTTTCTACCAATTCTCACTGAGGCCTCTCCTCCAAATTTTAAATTAGCTTTTTCTGTCAGAACAACTGGCGCATCCGTGCCCAGCCATACTTCCATTAAAAACAAACAGTCAAGTTTGTGGTCTAAAATCAAATCATTAACAATAAAAGACTTATTCAACAGAGAGCGTACATTTAAAAGTGTAACTGATGGTGGGTGATGTTTAGGAAGTGGTTTGAGATTATTAATATGTGCAGTATTGTGAGGGTGTGATCTATATTGCTCTCTGTTAGTGATGATAACAGGAATTAATGAGTTGATTGTGGGAGAATGAGGTCCAAGTCCAGTATTGTGTAGGTTGCTGTTAAAACAAAGACCACAGGGGCAAGGACCGGGAAAATATCAGTCTATGCGGGAATGCTGTACGCCATACGCCAGGTTGGCGGACAGTAGTCGGTGGCCCAGGTGGAGATGTTTCTGCAGACATGTTGTGTGACTGTAGGGATTGTGCTGGAATAATGTTTTCTTTATTTAAAAGATGATTGTTCCTTAAACAGGATCATTCTTTTTCAGTTTTGTTTTACAGAGTGAAGCAGTGTCATTCGAACATGTGGCCTGAACTCTCAACCATCAGTGAAAATGCTCTTATCAGCTGAAAGGAAGATCTGTCCCTGCTAGGGTTGTGATCATAAACAATGGTGTGAGTGTTGACCTCCATGTTCCTAAACCCAGAGCCAGGGTTAACAGTGCAGCTATTTTTAAAGGGACTGAGGGAATAGTCAAAGAAAAAGTCTGCCCAGGTACTATATATGTGATTGGTTATGGTTAATTTATGTGTGCCATGTGGAATTTGCTTCCATAAAAACTAACCATTTTATTGGCTCATTAGATACATGTAATGTAAATAATAAAATGCATTTGAAGAAGTGAATTAAAGCAGTACCTCAGAGAATCCTTTTCCGCCATACAACAAGTTCAACACCAACACACATGAAGTGAACTATCTTTGCTGCTTTAAGATTAAATTACTACTTTAAATAAAATAAAATAAAATAAAATACTATTTCTCTATAAACCTGCAAGGAACACAACACACCCTGGCTTCAGTAGCTTTCAGGAACTGAGTCAACATGACCTGCACATGGTCTGCACACCAACTTCCTGGTTCTCTTCAGTTACATATATACATATACGTGTATCATGCACTCCCCACTTGGTCTTCACTCTTGTCCTGTTTTGGTCTTGAAACACTGGTCTCAGTCATTGCTCTCAGTTTGTGTTGTCTTCTCTACAGCACTACCACAGTGCTTGTGGTTTGTCTCTCACCCACCTCCTAAACAGTAAAACAGTGAAACAAAAGGATTAAGTAATACAAAGCACAGAAACAAAAGCAAACAGAAAAGCAACAAACAAAGAGAAGAGTTTGTAGCCGTGTTTCCGCTGAGTGCTGCAGTTTGGTTTGGTACCAGTAACAGGTACAGCACATTACCACTGAGGTGAGTTCAGGAAGCAGATTGAGATATTTAAACTGACAAGTGCCACACAAGTTGCCATAAAGAGATATAATGAAGCAAGTAAATCCTTGTTTGTTGCAGTGTGAGAGTTTGGAAGTATAGCCAAAGTACTGCAGCAATAAAGTAGAGGAGGGTGATTGTTTTTGATTTAGTCTGAGCTTTAGAAACAGTAAATTCTGTTTCAGTTTTCTACATGTTAGCAAATCACATGTCAAACTATATTTTATTTACTTTTTAATGCACATAGGCTAGAGCCAAAGCAGCTTTTTAATATAAAAACAGAAACAGCTGTTGCTCTTCAATGCTAAATTTTTAGTTTATTCAAGTTTTGTTTTTTTCTAGAGTTCTAGACATCTCATATGAGAACTAAGAAGTCTGACACAGAATCAAGGCATTAGTGGATCACTTTGAGGAACTGCTGACCATATTAACACAACAGCAGTGGTACAGCCATGTCATCAGGAAATATTGACAATATTAATACAGTCGCAATTCAATTCAAGACCTGACCTGATATATACTACTCCTGTAAAAATGTGCCTTAAGAGTTCAAATGGCATTTGTTGTCCTGTCCACCACAAGAACAATGTCCAGTCAGAGTTCAGCATTGAGCAACATTCACAACAACTCAACTTGATTACTCCATTTTTACTGTGCTGTCTTAGGGGTAGTACAGGCTGCCCAGTGTTCTTTTTCTTTCAAATGTTCCTGCCTCCTCTCAAACATGTTCACCACAGCCATGTCCAAACTTTTTGCAAAGTCTAACAACCTCTACACCAATCACCACTCACTCTCTCCTCTAAGAACACTCTGCATCACTTCGTCAAACTCACTCTAGAATCTGTCTTTCTCCTGTTGCTCACAACCTTCTTGTGGAGCGGAAGCACTAACAACATTGAACATCACACCTTCAATTTCCAGCTTCAGACTCATCAGCTCATTCAGACTCCATTTCTCTTTGTATCCACACCATGATAAAACAGGACACTGGGCACACAGAATGTCAGCTTTCCTTCTCTGCATCATATCTACCAGCTCTCTATCTTTACCTGTCATCATGCCAAAATTCAGTCAAGTCCCTACTTTAAGTCCTAAATTCTTGCCTTTTCTATTCTCTCTCGCCTTCCTCCTCTAACACACCTTTCTCCTCTCCTTTGATCAACAGTGCCCCTATTTCCACCGATGGCTGTCATTGTTAACCCAGGCCCCGACCAACCTGGTGTTGAATATGGAAGGTTATACGTCAAATGCCCTTCCTGATACAAACCTATGTATTTATCCAGACTTGGGACCAGCACAAAAAGTACACTGACTTGTGATTGCCTGTGGCTAGATTGGTAGTACAGGCTGCCCAGTGATCTTGAGAAATAATGTTACAGGATCATCAATGACAATGACACTTGGTAGTTAGTTTTGTCAGGCTTAGTACAATGTCGTGTTGGTTAATTCAAGATTCAAAAGGTTTATTGTCATATCTACAGTATAGAAACGGGTTTCCCTGTACAATGAAAGTCTTTCTTTGCTGTCCACAGTGAATGCCATGTAGAAGATAGAAATAAAATAAATCCTAAGTATAAAAATAGATAAATAATTCTAAATACAAATGATTTCATGGTGCTAAACTAGCCTTGGCTCAGCCATACATTCCTAGTCTGATATGGGACTGGCATGATACAGATCAGTGGAGTGTAAACCCTGCTTCAGCATTACCAAACCCTCTCCTCTAACAGTGCCCATGCTGAAACCTCACAGAAATATATTCCCAAAAATGTGGCCTAAAGATGAATTTGTTTCACCACAATGTTCATGAGCGTGTGTTCTGGACATGATGCCTATTCAGACAATTAATGCCCACAGCTCATTCTTTAAAGCCTGACTATTCTTTAACCATCAGTCCAAGCCATCGGCATTACATTTCCCAATGAACCACAAAAAAACTACAGACTACCAAATATATTCTGTTTTTTTTTTTTTTGCAAGCTTAAAAAAGTCCAAATTGCCCAGTGTCTTTTATTAATAGGGTGACAGTGGCAGAGTGGTTAGCACCCCAGCCACCTTCCGAAAGATCTCTCACTATCCTATGGTATCCTCTCATCTCCTCCCATACTTTTATAGATTTGTAGCCCTGCAATTAACTCGTGATTGTCCAGGATATAACCCACCTCAAACTGTTAAAGATAAGGGAACAAGAGCCAGAGGACCACATGTCTGCTTTAGACTAATGTGGCTAAATACAAGAAAATTAAAATCTAGAATCAGGCTAGTAAAAAATCATATGCCTGAATACTGTAAATATGTAATATTGTAATATTAATGAGGTTAAATTGGCTACCTGACACCACAGGGCTCAGCTGAAAAATAAACGTAGGTGAAGGCTGATGTGACTGAGTTGGGTGTAGCCTGAAACCCAAACTCAAAACTGTACCGGGACTGGAATGTCTGGCTGGACCATAGAACTGGTCCAGCAGCATTCTTAACCTGAGCACAGACCTATATCACGCAGAGCAGCCAATGGACTTCCACAGGGCCTATGTAGTCATGTAGCTCAGTTCAGGAAGTAAACTACCACTGTGCTAGAGTCAGCAGTGTGAAAACATCTATATTACAGACCATGTTCCATTTAACCTGTCACTCACTTCATCTACATATACAATACGTATTTTTTAAATTGTTTGGTGTTCATGTTGTACTGTTGAATCCATCATTTCATCCAGCTGATATTCTCAATGACTCCAAAGCAGCTTATCCAGTAGAGCACATGCACCAGGTGAGAGACCCAGGTTTTTCATTTTACATAAATGAAAAACTGTGTCCAGGAATACCTGTTACAATTAATGTAATGTAAACTTATATTTTTATTATTCCAATAGAAAAAACAGAAAAATATAGTTGAACCATGACAAACCATTTGAGTCTGGTTGCAGTTTGTTTGTGGTTAGGGCATTGTGTCCTACACACATAGAATATAATTATAAATATAGTTTTTCTTTTGAAATATAGATTTATATTCGACATTTGTCACTATATGAAAAAAAAAACCCACACACACAGGAGGCTGGATCAGGAGTGAATGAGTGAGTACATTATGGTTCATGGTACAGGTTCGAGCAGCAGCCCTTCATGTTACAGTTGAGTGTGCAGTTTGTGGCAGTGGCAGAATTAATTTATATTCTACTACTTATTACCATGGGGGTCACTGGGGCTGGAGCCTATCCCAGACGCAGGGCTAACACAGGCTAGCATACACAAAGGAACATTCATTTTCACATTCATTCACTATGGGAGAGATTCTTTAGATTCTTCAGTTAACCTACCTACTGGCTTTGGTCAGCCTGGGAAAACACAACCTTTTTGCTGTGAGGCAGGAGCTAACCACCATGCACCCCCAATAAACAGTGTTTATGGCTGACGGTTTAAGTCACCTGCACAGAATATTTATATATCTGCCCTGGGCCCTGCACTGATCAAATTTCATGTGCTAAGCCTTAATGCAGGGTGTGAATATGCTCAGTGTGTCCTCAAATCTCTCTCAGCAAAGACTCCCCTGGGTTGCTGCTTGTTTCAGGCGTGAATTATATTTTTATATCATATATTAATATATGGTGCACTAAAAGATATCAAATGGCAGAGGTATCAGTAGAGACTGAATGATGTCTAAGATAAAGTAGAACTAGCTTTAAATACAGTATGTCTGACAGTTTTTAATGGCATTGTTGTTGAGTACCACATTCCTCTTCACAGTGCCAGTCGTAGTAATAGTTAGGCCATCTCTGTACAAATTGATGAATGATTTGAAGCTGTAGCCAGTGTTCTTGTGTCTCCATAGCGACCATCAGGTAAGGGATCAGAGGAAAGGTGAGTTGGTGCACATTCCGTACACAGGTGTGTCTATGAGGCGTGTCAGGTGTTAATGGACACTGGAATGACAGGAATGACATGTGCTGCATTGTAGTCCAGGGTGGTGCTCTGGAGGTTTTGGTATTGTGTTGAGCTACAAACAAAGACAAAGTCATACTTTACTTTTGGAGTCAGGATCAAACAGTAGGCTGCTATAGATTTCACAAATCTAGAGATTAAGATATTTCAGTCAATTGTTATTTGATTTATTAAAACGGCTGAGGGAGCAGCAGAGCTGTTGCACAGTCTCATGACAGTGAGGGGCGCTCTGTCCGTAGGGTGTGGATTTGAGTTGTCCACTAGCCACTCTGCATTTGGTTAGAGGGTGGTCCATGTCCCTGTCTAGGTTGTTGTTGTAGAAAATATAATAGGTGGTCACCACTAAAGAGCTTTTAACATCTCAATTTTTACCTATATAATTTTCTGCTCTGGCACTGTTTCACTAGATAGGTGTACAAGCTGCACAAACTCAGACCCAGGAGAGTATGGACTGGGTTGGTATGGATCTGTGACTGTGGCAGGGATTAAGGAGTGCCCATCTCCACAATTTTTTAATAAAATAACACTCTGAGCAAAGCTATGAGACACACTGCTGCTTTTCATTGTTAGCATAACTCTTTGCACGACAGCTCCACCATCCAAGAACATCCGTCACCCTGTCTTATCAGTGAATACAGCACACTCTGATGGGACTGTACCATCAGCACATTTTTACAGTGTTAAGAAATGCAAAGTGAAAGCATCAGTACTGATTCTGACTTTAAGGTTCAGAGGGTAGAATGTGAAAATCACCTGTGAGCCAACTGTAAACAAATATCAATTGCTCAGTATCGATATTTTTATCACTGAAGATTTCAGCCAGAGTAATCAGTGTCAAGTTCTAACTCAGGCAGATATTCAGAGCTGTCATTTTCATCTGAATGTGCAGAATTAACCAATGCTTGCCAACCATTTATAAATAGTGTAAACATGTTAAACCAGTGGTGGGCAAACTGAGGCCTGGGGGCCACATGCGGCCCGTTGAGCTGTGTAATGCGGCCCACCAAGCATTTACAAATTATTTACAATTTAAGACAGCATATATTTGGCCATTTTTCTTCAATGCCTTGTACTTTTGCCAAGGGTACCATCATATCTACAAACAGAAAATATCCATTCACACTTCATGTGGAGTGGCCTGCTCTATTTTTTGACAAAGTACAGTCAGTAGCCTTATGTATTATTTGCCAAGAAACTGCTGCAGTTTTCAAAGAACATAATATCAGCCACCACATTTCCATCAAACATTATACTAATCAGCCTGTGCAATAAATGTCAATTTACAGGTTTTCACATGTCATTTATATTAGTTTATAGTTTACTGGTCCAGCCCGTCTGTTAGAGTTTAAAACACAGTGTGGCCCTTGAGCCAAAAAGTTTGCCCACCCCTTTGTTAAACCATTGGAGTAAAGGACTGTGCCCCTCCTCATTCCAGTCTGAGTACTCCTGAAACCCAGGTTCTTCAAACACCACACCTCTCTCTGCTATGTATGTGTGAAGCAGCTGATCCAGATCAGAGTGCAACAGCCTCCTTTGACGGAAGATAATGTTTAAAAACCACATCAAGCCTAGAGAAAATATAAAAATAAAATATGCAAAAACTAAAAGGACCAGGCTTTGAGATATACCACAGTATACATAGCAGTGACTTGCAGTCAGGGGAGGCTGTGTCTCACCTGTCATCATGGCAAGAAAAAAATGTAAAATGAAAAAATCAATTAAATGGTTATATTGATCCAGTAATTTGTGCAATAAAGTTATATTCCATTTAATTTCACCAGTTTTAGATTAATTTTATTAAAAATTGCTGAATTTTCACATTTACCGTTCAAATACTAAGAAGAGACGTGAGGTGAGGCAGCAGCCAGCTGAGCCTCAACATGGGTTACGCAATGAATCGGCTAACTGTCCTGACATGCCATGCAGTGAAACTGTATTGCTGTCTCCCTGTATGTTGCTATTAAAATGTTCAAACACGTTTCCTATATAAACTAAATTTACATAGTTTAGCTTATGTATATAATGTACTGTAATGTCTTTTTTTGTTCTCTTGCCTCATGGTAGGGGGCACTCGTGATCCTAGGGATTCTTCTTGCGACTCCGCGGCAGCCCCGGCTGTAGAATAAGTGACAGCAAGCTATAATCTACAGTTAGCAAGTGAAGTGCTGCCAATCAAATGGTGGATAAGCTACTCTGTAGGGTTCATATGCTTTTAAATTTGAGTGTGATGAAGTCAGTGCCTCACCAGCCATGAACCTCACTGCACGTTACTGATACATAGCATACTGTTTCACTGAAAAGAATGTCTTTTCATGGCATTGCACTAAATAAACAATTACCAGGGCTCAGTTGCAGGTGTCTGTGATGGAAACTGCAATTATAACAGTGTCCTGTAGAGAGCGCTACATGGCAATTAATCAACACGGGCCTGTGCACTTACAGTCATGGGCTCATTAAAAAGTGTCTTCAAGTGTTACTGAATAGATGTATTATAGATTTTTTTAATGTATTTGCCAATTTATGGGACAGAGGGCACCGTTTTCTCATCGGTGGCATTAACCAGAGCAGCAGGATGAAAACTCACCTTGCAATCGCCACACAAAAAGATTCTGGTCACAGATTAAACAAATGAGGCAAACTATAATAAACAGCTAGTGTCTCTGTTACTAAATTAAACTATAATCTAAATTATGCTGTGTCAACATAAGAGACAAAGCTGTGGTCAAATTGCTGCACCATTAAGTACACAGACAGTCAAACCAGGGGCCCTTTTATGTGACACACACTCTGCCAGTGAAAATCCCGGTTTTCCATATTAATTTAGGAATATTTACCATTGTGCATTTTAATGCAGCCAGTACATTGGTACATTTTATTCATTATTTATGTACACATTTATGTAGATATTTATAAAAAGTTATAAAACAGCAGCTCTTCTTTCAGTCAGTGAGAAGAGCGTGGCTGAGTGAACACATTCCTGTGGTGTATTCAAACCAGATTAAAGCAGCTCCTCCTCCTTTTACTCTCCACAAAGATAAGCTGATTATTTGAACCCTGCTGAATATTCACCTGCTTGAGGCACATGCCACTTACTGTCACAGTAAATACAAGCAAACGAGTGCTGGAGCCAAGAAAGGAGACCAAGTTGTTCCTATACATCCCTGAATAGCACTGGAATTTATGACACACAGGTGGCCCCAAATTTATAAACAAAACAACCCCAACACACAACATTTATTCATTCAAACCTGTTATGTTAGGATTAAGTCTTTTTTAAATTGTTTTTTATGTTCAAAATTATTATTATTTTCAGTTTGTATAAGCTCACAGGATTTTCAGTGGGTTGATGGACAAATAGTAAAAGTAACTCTAGGTTTTCTTGTTGTACGTATTAGTTTTATGGAACTGTTGCAGATGAACAGTTATAGAATCTTATACTGTGGATTTGGTTATCAGACAGTTGTCTTTCCATGTGAGCAATAGGTAACAAATCCAACTGCAGTTTATGGAAATAATTAGCATTTTCTACACCACAGTTGAAAGTGCAGTTTACTGCACAGAACTCTTACTTTTTTATATTGTCAGGAAGCCGTTTTTGATATAGATGACAGGGGATGACATGTATAAACTCTGAATGTACAGTAGGCATTAGTGGTAATAACAGCAGGAGTTGCTGGGCAGACTGTAGGAGTCCAGAGATGAGTCTGAGGCAGGGCGTGCTACACTGGTGGATTAGCTGCTAATAGCAGAAGTGAGATCATGGCCCCAATCCTCCCTGGAGCCATCACAAGTCAAGAGGTTAACCTCATTGCGGGATTAAGGCAGACTCTTTGAGGAGCCGAGGCCCAGGACAACTTTACTCTTAAAAAGGTGCATTACACAAACAGGTAATTCAAAATAACCATGACAGGTTATGAAAATGTCCAAACTCGTATAGTCATGTGACAGTCTGAGTCATGTGACAGGGGAATGCTCAGTTTTGAAATTAGAAATGTATAAGAAGTATGAAACAAACAGATATAGAAGAATCAATGAAGAGGGAAAAAAGCAATATAGTATTTGTATAGCATATATTGTATCATATCAAATCCAAAAGACCCCTATGGGACCTCATTACAGTAACAGTGAGGTATTTATTTACGTATGTATTTTTGATTCCGTCTCATTTTCAAATTTGTTGACTTAAGAAATAAAATTAAATAGCAAGAAAGACATTTTTATTGTTAATAGAAAAAAAGCAGAAAAATCCCACTTATTTTGTGAAGTCATTCTTTGTTGACTGCATTTCTTGTATAACATTTTTAATTTCAACAACAAAGACACACCTGTACCATAGACCAGAGCCTTGGGGTCAGTTAAAAAATTGCAATAAAATAAATAAAGTTATGTTTTCTAAATGTTCATTAGGACTGTTCCAGTCATGTTACTGTTTATTTTATGGTAGCTTTATGATTTGTTACTTGAAATTCTGTGAGTTAACATATGATTGAATTAAATGCCCCTGTGTTTAAAGAGGTTTAAATTTAATGTGTTTGCACACATTTATATGAAGTCTGAAGTACTAAGGTTGGAAAGTTTTAAAATATAATAATAAAATGATAATAATTTCCATGGCCTCTAGGAATAGAAATGTATAAGGAGGTCCCTGGAATTTTTTTTCTCTTGTAAGGTGTACCTGGCCCCAAAATGTTTAAGAACCCCTGCCATAGACCAACATGACCTGTAGTCACAGGCGGAAGGTGATGTGTCTTCTGTGAAGCATGATTGAGGAAAGATACCAGTATTTATGGAGCATATGATGTTTCCAGCTGTCCTTGTTTTTTTGTCCTTTGTTGTTGATTTTGTACTAAGTTCTTCGAGTTAGTCCATCCCACCTTACCTGTGTTTAGTAGATCTGAAGAACATTTTTATGTGGGTTGATCTGCCATATGCCACACAAATAAATCGGGTCTTTAACAATTTCATATAGAAAAGCGATTGCATTCAGTGCAATTTAGTGTCCTTCTTTTTATAATAAGATTTTTTTAAATTTGATTTTAATATTGTTATTTAACTTTATGTAAAGCCCTTCAGCTGATAACAAATGAATAACTGGTTGATGGTTGGATTTATTACAGCAGTTTATCCAATCAGAGCAGCGCCATGTTGTATATGTTCTAATGGCAAAATGGTTCAAACCCTAAAACACGCCCAGTACTGCCACATCATTGGACACACTGGCTAAGTTTGGCCAGTGTTTGGACTGTGA
Organism: Rhyacichthys aspro; assembly: GCA_036850595.1. NCBI lineage: Eukaryota > Metazoa > Chordata > Actinopteri > Gobiiformes > Rhyacichthyidae > Rhyacichthys > Rhyacichthys aspro. The sequence continues at coordinate 1,844,846 of CM072155.1, read as the reverse complement.
ATACTTTGTTTGGAGCAGTTTAAGAGGCATTTTCATATTTTTTTAAGAATCCAGCTGCATTGCAAGGTTACTGAGGACAAGTCATGAAGGACTTTGCCTCTATGTTAAAGTCTGAATGTTGACAAAAACTCAAATAGATCAACTATAACCCTACCCTAACCCTAACCCTAAACAGCAATATTGCAATGTTTACGGATAGAATTTTTTTTACTATTAACAAACTTACAATGCACATGGGTAATGTTGTTCCTTGTCCGCTAGTGTCACTCAGAGCAAAACAGACATCTCCTTGTGCATTCTTTTATATCAATAGAATAACTATATTTAATCCTATCAGTGCATTTTTTGAGAAATAGAAGATTAAACAGTTCAGTGAAACTGAAGTGATAATGTTCAAAACTGTGCTTTTGTAAGCAGATGCCAAATGATTGTTCTGTTGGTATTTTGAGCTTAAACGCTTTGTTACTGGTGACCCCTGTCCTTCACTAAGTCCTGCCCTGGTCAGGTTTGAGATAACAGGATGTGAGAGCATAACCGCTTCCGCAGGTCAAATGTGACGTCATGAGGTGTGTGTTCCCAGAGCACTGCCAGCAGTATGCTCCTGCAACTCATGCTCAAAATACACAGAGCTCAAATTTGTTGTAATGTTGCAATGTATTCATTGAAAAATATAGAATAACACAGACAAGTGCTGTCAACACATTGCTTTTAATTTTAATACATTACATTGAATAGTTTGAGAGTTAACACAACTTTACATGCCAATTTTTTATGCACCTCTTTGTGATATCAGTAGCAATTTCTCCCCTCCACATCCTGGCAAGCCAGCTTTGTGCCCCATTTATACTCCAAAAGAGACAGCAAAATGGTGAGCCACTGGTGGCTTTCAAGTTGCATTGCTGACTGCATATTTTCAAAGTTACAGCTTGGCCTAAATGGTAAATAAGTAAATAATTTAATACTTTGTGCCATTAAAAGTGCATATTTTTTCAAGTCATCAAAAATGGTAGCCCTTGTGATTTACTTTTTTGTTGAATGTCACAATGTTTAGTGAAAACTGTGAGTGAAGGCCAAATTGTGTGAGTGAAAGTGAGAGAGAGAGAGACACACACACACACACACACACACACACACACAAAAGTGGAACAGGTGGGGACATAGGCTACAGGTCTGGATCACACCCCTACTCTCAGGCTCTCAGGCTGCAGATGGGATTTGATTGACGGATGCAGTACATGGTTCAGCCCTCAGCAGACAGTGCTGCAGATACGTTACAGTCAGCAGGAGTGCTCCACGTGGATCAGAGGCTCCCTGGTACTGCGCTATGGACAGTGACTGAGCGCTCATTGATCTGAGCGGAATGAGTGCTGACAAAAACACTGTGAACACACCATGTGGACCGCGGAGTGGGCCAGAGTGACGTGGCCCCGGACACGACTCAGCCTGGAGCCCCCAAAGCAAGGACAGTGTAACGCTGCTGGAATTTAACATGTCCTTACTGAAGGAGCGCGGGAGAGAGCTCGAGCGTTTTGACGGACTGTCACTGATTTACTGGTATGTCACACGTGGTGAGAACAAAAGCTAATAATTGTGATATATAATCAATTGTGCTTGACTAATATTGCCAAAATAACTTATATCTTAAAAGAATAAAAAATAGTAACAAGTCAGCTTTTAGAAATAACTGAGTCATGCTAAATAACTCTAATTAGCATTCTAAAATGTTCAAATACAGTTAATAAATGGTTTTACTGAGCTCAGTGCTCTACAGTGGAAACTATCTGTCCATTGTGCTCACATCAGCACTGCACAGTCATTGGTTTTGATTGGTTTTGCTGTGATTCTAGGGTCCTTCCTCCATTTAATAGACAATAGGTTTCTGCTCATGCTTTTGGTTGCTCCTTGCAGTTGCTCCATAAAGTTGCTTCTCTCTTCACACATAAAGGTTTGAGTATTTTTCTGAAGGTAACTGCTGGTTAATTTCATTAGAGGTACTGGATGGGGCCTCACTAGGAGAAAAAGTATCCCGGTAGGGAGGGGTGGGGTGTTGGGGGTGGGGTGGGGTGGGGAGGCTGCTGAGTATACTCACAGTGGGCCGAGCGAGGACATCCAGAGCACTTAAAGGCTACAGACTGGTGAATTCTCAGCACAGCTGTGTCTGTTCCATCTGTGAAGAGTTGCCTAACAGCGCCCCTCATGATATTGTCCTCTAAGAAACTTCCCGAGCTCTGGGACTACTTCCTGATCTATGTGTCTGGAGCACTGGAGTTCAACCCTGAAAGCAAAGATATAGACCTAGGACTGTTCCCCCTCAGGATGAACCCCACCATCAAGACCAGGTGAGACTTAAAGAGGAAAGTATGACTGGTTTGTTTTTTTCCGCATGCTGAACTCAAGGTTATGTGAGAGAGAAGGCTCACAGAACAAACTTACATAACAAACAGTAAAAGTAAAAAAATAAATTAAAGAATAAATGTATGTATAATAACTAAAAGTCAGCATTTCTTCTATCTATGATTCCTCAGTGAAAGTGTTTTCCACTCATTTGTTGGAGCCTGACACCCTTCTATTGAAAAAGGGCACAGTTTCTTCTGCATTGCAAAAATCTTGAAGAGGGAGCAGTGTTTGGCATAACCTTGCTTTGTACATGGACAGGCCCTGGTGTTGTCCTTCTAGAGCTGGTAAAAATGCAAGCGGAAGTAGATGTAGGGCATAAGAATCTCACTGTGTTTGGGGCCAATGCAGTGAAGTAGCCAACTGCCTCACAGCCATGGGATCCTCCATGTTGTCCTCGGGAATGAACTTCCTCAGACCAGTACTGTTGGGTGTGTTGTGGTTTTCTGATAATTTATAGGTCCATATAAAAGTATTTGCCCCCTTCCTGATTTCTTTCTTTTTTTTTTTTTTTTTTTTTTTTCAATCATCAAATTAAATCATTAAATATTAGACAAAGATAACTCAAGTGAGCACAAAATGCGTTAAAAATTTGCACCATTCGTTTCCATTTTAATATCAGTAACAATGTAGTGTTGCTATTTCTCTCTAGTTTTTGCTAATTACAATACACAGTACAATAAATCAGTTGCAAACCGTTTTTTTTTTTGTTTTTTTTTGTAACTTTTTTGTACTCTTGTATCAGTAAGTAAGCTAAATAAATAAGATACATTCTTTGATGTTAGATGTGTCACAAATAAACAGTAGGATAATGATTAAATATGATGCATTTTAAGTTTAGACTTATGCTTAGTGTTGTTTTTCCCATTTACTTTTTTGCATGCATTTTCCATGTCTTTCCTTCACTTTCATTATTCCATCTGTTGAGAGAAAAAGTAACAGGCATAAATACACAAACCAACTTGCCTTCAATTTTCTCAAGTCAATCTCCTTGGCAAGAGTTCTGTAGTTGAGATTTCTAGATTCCCAACCCTACCTACAAAGATCACTCCTCCTGACACTTAAACTTAAACAACTTTTAACCAATAAACAATGTTATTCATATTCATAAACAATGTCACTGGTTCTAATGTTCCAAAAATTAACCCTGTAAAATTAGAGTTGGTCAGTTGCCTGTTGTGCCCACTTATCTTAGTCACTATGATGCCTGACATGAGCTTCCATGTTGTGCAGAGACAGGTTATTGGCCGATAGTTGGATCTTAAGCCAGTAGGCATGGATCATGTCAAGCCCTGGTGCTGTCCAGTTCTTCATACCTGAGACTCTTTCTTGGATGTCTGCCACAGTGATGGATACTGGGTTCTGCTCAGGGAGGTTGCTGTGGTCTTCTCTTAGAGAGACTAGCCACTGTGCACCGCTGTTGTGTGATGCCTCCTTCTCCCATATGCCTTTCCAGTACTGTTCAATCTCCAGCCTTGGTGGGTCTGCTCTGCTGTTAGTGCACTTTAGCTGGTTGTGTTGAGAAGAGCCGGTTTATTTGCCTGGCTTCACTTTCTCTTGCGTACCTCTTTAGGCGTCTGGCCAAGGCTTGGAGCCTTTGTTTGGCAGTTTCCAGTGCTTCTGGTATGGGCATCTGGCTGTACCTCTTGGGTACTAGTTTTTTGATTGCACCTTTCTGGAGCTCTGACAGTTGGCTCACTTCTCTCCGTGCTGCCTTGATTTTAGCCTCCAACCTTCTTTTCCATGGTGGGTATTGTTTCCCATGGTTGCTCTTGCTCTTATAGCCACTCACTCAAGGATCACTGCTGCTGAAGTGTATATCAGCTGATTGGTTTCAGTGATAGAGGTTGTAGGAATTGTTCCCAATGCTGCATTCACATCTTCAAGGATTTCTGATGGTACTTCACTCAGCCGTTGTAAATGGCATTGGGCTTGGCTGGTGTTCATTTGAGCCGTGATCTTATGTCTTATGCTTCATACCCAATCTCTGGATGGGAAGTTGATGTTAACTCCCCTCTGACCTTGGCTGGGCGCTCCCTTAGAGATAGGTTGAGGAGCTCAGTCACCTGGGAGTAGCTCAGAGTAGAGTCACTGCTTCTCCACATCAAGAGGAGCCAGCTGAGGTGGCTTGGGCACCTGTTTCGGATGCCTCTGGGACGCCTGCCTGGGGAGGTGTTCCGAGCTTGTCCCACTGGGAGGAGGACCCGGGGAAGACCTAGATGGAGGGACTTTGTCTCTTGGCTGGCCTGGGAGCGCCTTGGTATTCCCCAGAAGAGCTGGAGGAAGTGTCTAGGGAGTGGAGTCAACGCTTTTTTGACAAACGTTACATACAGTCGATAATATATCACACAGAGTTTGCTCTAACTACTGTATTGTGTTGAAAAACACTTTATAAAACATCCTATTGTCAAACATTAGTCGTTCTCTTGCCTCTGTCTCAAGAGTTCACTCTCTGTGTCAGTCTCGAGAGTCAAATATAGTTTAATCTCAAATAAAGTTTGTCAAACTTTCAGAAGTGTAACTTCTCTTACCTCCTTCGTAAACATGACTCCAGTAAAACTCAGAGTCTGTGATAGAGTCTGTTATGAGTATGTAAAAGAGTCTGTGTTGACGTTAATACTCCGGTTCCTCAGTCGTGCTCGTACGAACGCGCGCGTGAGAGCGAGCACGACACTGACTGCAGTTCCTCTAACGGCCACAGGTGTCAGTAACTGGTAGAAATTTATGAAAGTTACACAATGCCCCTTTAAACAGACTGTATCTAAACATAACTAAACATAACTATCTATACAAACTGATAATTATATATCATATTATTCCATTGTTAGTCATGACAGCTGCATCAAAATATCTTGTAATGCAGTGTCATAGCATTTGAATTGTGTTTTGTTATATGACGGCCGTCCTTGCCCACGGGAGTCCTGTGACCTTAGTGGGTGGAGGGGGGTCCCCTACCATGGGGGAAGCAGGTGAGAGTGATGCAGTGTGGCAGCTGATTTTCTGCACTCCTGTCTGCTTGCATTAAGGCCTCTTTGGTGATGCAGTGACAGGACAAGGGGCTGCTCCCATTCAGTCACCTGCAGTCAGCCTCTGCCCTCTTATCCAGGACAGTGCTGAGGATTTGTAATCTTCGATGTAGGCATGGGACTTTGTCAGTGTTATTTCATACCTCGATATACAATATACATCTTGATATCTTCCTCCCAAACATTTTACTTTTGAAAGGCTTTAGTTTAGATTTAAATCAATAAAAAAAATAAATCAATTTTTTTGTTTCCATCTGAAATCACTCTATTGTGGGGTTATAAATATGTTCAAGACTTTTACTTGTATTTATAAATAGCCTTATAGACCCTTTAACGGCCAACGTCACAGTGACGTTTCATTACTAGTTGGAGCAAAACAGAGGAAAACAGAACTAACGGTAGCTGCTATATTGTCACAAAATACGACTTAAAATGTCTTCTTGTTGTGTTTTTGGGTGCCAGAATAGAAGAAACTAATGGTTCAAAATTAATAATGTTATTGCATACCACCTGACATTTATCGTAAAAAAAAAAAAAAAGAAGACAACTGTTGTGTTACAACAGAAGGACTGATCAATGTTCGTGTTTGCAGCACAAACTTAATTGCAGGTAAGATAAAATAAAAGATTTTTTTCTGTTGTGTTGGTTTTCGTGCCCATCTAAAAAAATTAACACCTGTGACACTTAAATCCAGCGTCTTTAAACCTGCGCCACCTCTAGTCCTGCCTCTTTATACCTACGTCTCCATAGGAGATAATAAATAGGAAAAAATAGATTGTAACAAGCCCCTCAGTGAGCTTCTGTCTCTGCCTCCGCCTGCGGCAACAACTATAACCCACAGATCAAGCTGGATTGAGCCAGGCTTGAGAGAGACGTGAGTTTCTGTTTTTAATGTCGCACTGTCTCAAGATGTAGGTCTCCTAGATATTACTTCAAAGCATTAGTAATATCCTGAATATGTTTATGCACAGGAACTGTATATGAGGTTTTTAAAAACAGATTTTCTGCTGGCTTTTTTCCTATGGAGCTTTGTAGTTGAAAAGGATTTGATCAAAATGGCAAATTTAGAAAACAAAATGGTGTCTGGCATTTTATTTCTAGTAAATAGACACCTCTGTAAAAATGCACATCCAGAAGTACAACAACATATCATATAACACAAACAAAATATTAACAGGTTTAATGACTGCTTTCATAGCATATATTACACACAAAATATTATTATAAGGTTTAATCACTTTTTTATCGTGTGGCTATGAACCTAGGTGTATTCATCTACATGGAATGCAATACCAATTGTTTTGCTTCCTTTTAATTTGCACATAGATGTAATGGAATTGGTGTTTGCATCATACAGTCAATATTTTTTTCTAAACTGTGGCTTGTACATGTGTTGCAAAATACAGGTGGTTGGCTGCTGGTTAATGTCAAAATGCAAGATAAGAAACAATGTTTCGCTTTAGGCAAAGCCTTTAGTAGGAGTTGTTCATCTCTTGGGATTTGATTTATAACCAGCTCTTTAGTTGTCCATGCTACAAAACCACAATATTTGACCCCCTGCCTGCAACAGCATGTCTGGCTGATTGGGTAGGGACAAAGGGTCCATCACCGCCATCTGCACTAGGTCTGGGTACCACCTGGCACCCAGGCTGTTCGGGACCACCACTAGAATGTGCAGGCCCTGCAACCTCACTCTGTGAAGCAGAGATGTCAGGAGGAGACCCGTGGGCCACGGCCGGTGTGCAAACGCATCTACCCCAGCGGCGAGTCGTCTGACGTTCTGAGCAAGAACCAGAGTGGGCACTGTACATTCTCTGCACTTGTGAAAAGGTCAGCCACAGGCTGACCGAATCGGTGCCATACCTGATGCGCAGCCCAGGTTGCAAAGCCCCACTCGTCATGCAGAGGACCTCCCGGGCACATAACACGCACTGAGGGACGCCAGATGTGCATCCACCCACAGCAGGATTTCCACTGCCCTCCGATGAAGGGTGGGGGACCTGGTCCTCCCCTGTCTGTTCAGGTAAGCCACAACTGCCATGCTCCCTGCCGCTCCACGGAGAGTCAAGAGCCTTGAGATGTGACGCAGTACTCTGTCGGTATGCTCCTCGGCCTCCCGGTGGGTTCCTCTTGGGAACCAGGAAATAGGGGTAGAGGAAGCCCCTTTCCACCTCCACCGGGTCCAGCTCTGAAATTGCACCCGAAGCTGTGCTAGGGCATGGGCACGATTGGCGTGGTGATGTTTTGATCTTTCTCAGAGGTGCCGGCTTATGCCAGAGAGGTAACCATGAGTGAAGCCCGGAGGTGGGCGAGGCACACACGAGCAGCATCCCATTACGCTCCAATCAAGATAGGTTGGAGTTAAATTTTTCAAGCTTATCGGTGTCACTATGGAGCTACAGCAGAGGAAACACAGGAAGTACACATGAGGTGTCAAAATAAACCTCCGGCACCCTTTCAAAATAACTATCTAATAGCACGGCAGCAAAAGTAGGAAAGAGAGAGAGAGAAGATCCACATGAGCGGCGTAGCAGCAGTGGCACTTTACGTCTCTGATGTTGACGCTTTCAAACACATACGTGGAAAACGACTACGTCTATGCAACATTCCACGATAGCTCTCTGTGTAAATTTGGGGTTAAGTGTCACGTACCGCCAATTGCGAACCATGACAACTGCGCCACCAGTAAGTCATCACCTTGGTGTCATGGCAACCGTCACAGCCCTAGCTGTCTGATTGTGGGGTCCTACATGGCAGTAAGTGGCTCTGGCAACTTTTGTAACGAGTTACAGTAGTATATTATTTTTTGGTGTAATGGAGTAATATAACGCATTACAAATAAAAAGTTACATCGTATATTACCCGTTACAATCTCAGTAACGTGCACTACAAATAAATTTAGCTTAAAATGGCCAACATTTACACCACCAGAAAAAAAATCCAAGTGACCAACAAATGCAGGAGAAGATCAGTACTTTGCGCTTCACCAAAGGAACTCTCAACATCAAGGGTTAGTACAAGCAACTTGAAAAAGCACCTGGAGCGGTGCCATGCTAACTCCAAGCAAGAAAAAGAATGTCATGTTTTGTCACTAGAACATAGGCTACACTAAAATCTGTCTTCATTTTGGTGAAAGTAACTTCAAAGTAATGTAACTCATTACATTTCAGAGACAGTAATATTGTTATATAAATATATTATGTTTTATTTACAGTAACTAGTAATATATAATGTATTACAATTTTTGAGTAACTTGCCCAACACTGATCCTCAGGCTGGGTCTGTGTCACTTTTTTCAATATTGGTAAGGATGGCAGCATCAGGGGCAATGAAACAGAGTTGCTAGATGTCTGCATCTGTGAGTTCTAGAGGAAGGATACAAGAAAAATAATGTTTTAGGCAAATAAACATGAATTTACAGTACATAAATGTGATCACTTGTTGATTTAGTGTTGTAAATATGGGTCACTGTTTTCCTATAATGTATGATGTAGCTTATTTGGATTCACATTAAACTGTCAAGTGTGGTCAATAAGTTTAAGTTAGCCTCAAACAATACAAGAACACTGATGACACTTATACATACTGGTATATGCCTTCAGCACTGCAATTTAACCTCATGCCTTTGGTTGGGACTCCTGTCAACTTGCTTTAGGGACTCTGAAAGCTGATCTCCCCCTATCTCTTGCTGATTTGACCTCTCGCTTTGTCTTTTTCTAGAGTCATTCTCCTAATGTGCTTGCTGGCTGCTCAGTTTTTCCTGTCCTAACTCCGCCTTAAATAGTACTGCTGCTACGTTAAATATAAGAATCTGTCTAAAGAAATTTTACTCTCTTCCTAAGATGTACTAAAATGAATCATAAATCTGCAACAAATATTAGCTTACTTACCCAGCTATTCAAGTGCAGTTTGCCATCAGTATGTTGTTGATTTTTCTATTTACAACGGCCATAACACAAAGGTCCTGACGTAAATTGAATACTGTGTCTCCTGGCTGTTCAAAACATAGTTGTCCGCATCTAAAGATTTTTATGCTCTCAGTTTCTCTCGAGTGTACACACTTGGCATTTCTATCAGATATGGATAGCCAGTTTGCTCCCGTCTGTTAGCTACAGGCTACAGACAACCATTTTGCCTCCAGCTAAGCCCCACCTACCAAAAAACATTCCAATGTTTACAAACAATTAAAGGGTCTGTACAGTAGGACTCCGGGATCTCCGGCTTCCTCCCACCGTCCAAAGACATGCATGTATAGGTGAATTGGTGACTCTAAAGTGCCCCTAGTGGATGAATGTGAGAGTGAATGGTTGTCTGTCAATGTACGTCTAAGTGTCAGCCCTGCGACGAACTGGCCACTGTCCAGGGTGTACCCCGCCTAAGGCCCAAAGCAGCTGGGATAGGCTCCAGCCACCCGCGACCCCACAAAGTGGGATAAGCGGTAGAAGATGAAATGAAATGAAATACAGTAAGACTTTGTGTGTCTCCATGTAAAACTCAGTCTGCAGCACTGGCCCAAGTAAGTAGCTTCAGACAGATGTCTCTGGTCAGACAAAAGCTACTTCTAAGATTCAGAAGACAACAGACAACTCTCAGTTTACAGTCGGCAGTTTTTAGTCCACTCTACCTGTACAGTATTTCTTACTTGCTAAAGAGGACTGTGTGCATGTCAAGCATGGAGTGTACGATGCATGCTCATAGATCACGTGGAGTATACCTTTGTGGACTATACCTGAGGCTTTCACATCTAAAACTCTGTGCTGTTTCTATTGTTATCCTCTGATCCACCATCAGATTGGAATCGTGTCATTCTCTGGGGTTCAGCTCTGAGCTCTGAGTGCAAAAAATGGTAAAACAATATTTTCTAGCATTTATTCACTGCTTGGGCACTGCAGCAAAATTAAAGCAAAGTTGGGAAATTTTAGATGTTGTTTTTTCATTTAAATAAACTTTATTTAGACATTACTTAAATATTAAAACACAGGAGTGTTTGGTTTGAGACTTCCACTCACTGACTTCCACTACATTTAAACACTGACTAGCGTTAGCTGAGACAAACCTCTGTTCTGATCAGGAAAGGGTACAAGGTTTCGCTTAGCTCAGAAACCGTCAAACCAAGTTTTTAGCATGATCTACTAGAAAATATGCGGTGTCTGGCGATCCTGACAATCTAGCAGTTGAGTAATCTGAAACATGATCAGTTTGTGTTTATTTTGACAGCAAATTTTATTTTAGTCTTAGTCGACTAAATATCATAAAAATTTAGTCGACTGTATCTACAATAGCTGTAGTCAATAAAATATAAAGTTAATATGCCTTAAAAGTGGCTATTTTTTAAATGGCCCACCAGCTTTTTCAACCTCCGCTTAGAAATTTAGTTTGTCATAGGCGAATTAAATTGGGTAAAAATGTAAAAATGTTAAAAAACATAGTTGTGTTGAAAAGAATCTCCCTTCAATTCACTTCAATTTTATTTGTATAGCCCAGTATCACAACAACAACTGCCTCAAAGGGCTTCACAAAACAGACAGTAAAATGCAAACAGGCAGAACAAGACAACATCCCCTGTCCTTAGACCCGCCATCAGGGTAAGGAAAAACTAAAAAAACCCAGCCAGGGAAAAGGAGAAACCTCAGGGAGAACCACAGAAGGAGGGATTCACTCCCAGGACGGACAGGCCATGCAATAGATGTGTCCAGGACAGTCACTGACAAATAGTCCATCATATGTACAGGTTAACAAGAATGTATATGAATATAGTCAGCCTTGTTTTGTACTTTTTGATGGAGTAGCAATCAGGTAAATAGTTAGTATAGTTAGGTTTTTATTTTGAGTATTGCTATATTTCACACATATTTAACTTTTAAGAGACATCAAAACAGCTAAATCAACACACATGGCTTGGTTTGGAGAGAACAATTCAACCCATTTGTTTTCTCGTGGTAAGCCTGTAGTGTTTCTTGATCGGTGTAATTGGCCGTTCCAAAAGTCACAAGAAATGGCTAAATGGCGTTATTGCCTAATTTGCATAGTTACATGCACAAGTATAAAGATTGCCTGGTTCTGCGGGTTTCCAAGTTTGACACTTACTGGATTTTAACCTAGGTTACACCTTATTTTGTTATTTTTTGTTCATTTTGCTTTTGGCATTCTATTTACTTTGTATGGAGACCTGTTTGGCGACGTGCCTGGGTCCATCGGATGCTTCAGAGGCACACCCAGCTTGATCCAGGAATTGTGCCTAGATGACAGCCGCTTTCAGCGGTACTAATCACTGAGCCGGGTCCTGTTTGATCAACTGCTGCCCCGTGTCGGTGCAAGGATTCCCCGCAGGACACATTCGACCTACCTGTCCATCCGTCTCCAGTCAGTAAATCATTAAATATTAGGTGTGATTACAAGTTATAAATAATTATATGCTGTCAACTGTTGTCTGAACACACACAGTTATCAGCACAATCAATTTTAATAGCGTTATGCATATATGCCCACCACCTATATTCAGTTGTTTTGGATTTAGCAATAATTGCTAGTCTAGAAAGCAAATGTCACCAAATGATAAATTAAAGGTAAAGCATTAAAGGCGTTTCATTAAATTTGTTTTACTGTAAAAAACTAAAGAGAAATGTCAAGTTAGTAAATACAGCTGCCAATAAGGAACTACAGTCTGCATTTATAACACATTTTGTCGTTATTTGGGTTTATTTCTTTTTTCAATAAATGGAGCCAGCCTCCAAAAGGAATACCTGTCTTATGGCTTGTTTCTCATAAATACCACAACACTGGTCCAGTCTCAAATAACTTTTAATTTTCTTTCCATACTATTGTGGGTGTCTTTGTAATAGGATACAAAAAGAATGAACAATTGTTAGCCATACATTTTCTAATTTTAAAAAGTGAACAAATAACATGACATTTTTCTTTGTTTAAATCTTAAATATTGAAATTATTTTTGTGACTATATTGTGCACAAATAAAACATTTATTTCTCTTATTATTATATATCTATGGAAATACAAATATAAAACTTTCACAAAAATAATAAAACGTATTTACAAATATTTACATTCAGGAATAAAAAGAATCTTGCTTGGAAGAGGGAAGATTGAGCACCAAAAGAGAGAGAGGAGAACTCAGAGAGTGTCTGGTTTATCCCTCCACTGACAGCTGCCTCATTTTTACAAACTATACAGTGGGTTCCAAATTAAGCAGAAGTGTGCTGCTTGCCTAAATTAATGTATATATTTGACAAATTCTTTTATCTGAGACTGCAACCTCTGCAGGGAAGCAACCAAACTCAAGAGGAAGAGCATCCTCTGAGTGTGCAGGTGAAGATGGAGCTACATGACGGGTCCGGAGGGCTTCCAGGTTGTGCAGCGGGTCCTGGGCTGGGATCTTCTCCTTGGTTGCACTGTTTGAAATGGCACATGACAAGGCAGAAAAGGATTAGAAGAACACATCACAAACCATCAGGGTTGTGTGCTTGTCTGTGAATATAAGAAGCTAGAGCGCCTACTGTAAATAAGACTGTTTATGCAAACATGACCACAGATTGTTTAAACTACAGCCTGTACACACCTGTGGACAGCAGCGGATGTGGATGGGGCTAGTGAAGCAGCAGCAGAAAAATAAAATAAAATAAAATACGATTACGTACAATTTGCGCTGCCTCATTCACGTCATTTGCACCACAGGATTTCTACTTGAATGACTGATCTCCCGCAACTTTGGTTCAAGTCGTTCGCTTATCACCCGAGGACTTGTAAGGTGAAATAATCTTTCCTGTTCCTTTACTGATCTTAAATCTGATCTTAAAAAAAACAAAATGAACGAATCACTACCAGAGACAACTCAATGTTCTCGAGTCATGGGAAAGATTTGTTCAAAATTAACAAATCTGTTGTTGATGAAAAAACACTACAAATCTGGATTTAACATGACTCTGTTGCTACCTTTAGCAAGTATTCAAACTCCTGTAGCATCTCTTTTTTTTAAAGAGCGACTAGCAACAAATGTACCGACCTTTTCTGGTTTTGTTGGAAACTTTTGGAGACTACATGAAAGCATGTCTGGCTCTCACTCTTTTCAACAAGCAGTGTATGCTGCCGTGTGCCCCTCCCACGTCCCGAAGTACTCAGAGGATGTAGTGTCCTCGCAGCAGTCACTGTCAGCTGTGATCAGAGCAGGAGATGTTCACCCCTCTATGTCGAGAGTCCTTACTGCAAATTAATCACTGTTTTTTTCTAATGTCTCTTTGGTTCATGTAGATTGTTGTCTGGCGTAATCACATGCCCTTTCCAGTAATGTTACTGCATTTGTTCACAACACAGCATTCCCAATAAATTCCCTGCGATATTACAAGGTCTTGACCTAGTAAATTATCAGAACAGATTTACTGGGAAATCAGTTCTGGCTCTCATCACACATGAAACTGTTTTGGTAAAATGCAGGAGCTTCGTTGTGTAATGTAATATTTGACATACATTCACATGAGGCAGGAAGAGAGAAAGTAGGACTTCATCATTGCTGAAGTTTTGAACCATTATGTAAAAACCATGGGTCCTGGTCTTTCAGATAGATGCTTGTTACAGATAGGAGGATGAAGATAGAACATGTGAAAGAAGCAACAAAAATGCTGATGTACTGTTACAAAACATGGTAGATCAGCCTCTGTACCATGAGCAGAAATGTGAACTGAAGGCAGGGCCAATTACTAAATAAAGGGAGAATTAAGCAACTTTGAAATAACTGAATTAAGCAACAGCTTCTTAATGACGCTAATAACAATCAACCCATGCCTAAGTTAGTTTGCTATTTATAAAAAGACTCTTTTTGTTGATTATAACATACTTTAGATTGTTTTTGTAAGTGAAGAAATGACATATTACACAGCTGGAGCTCATTTGTGTTGATGTGGTTCATTGAGATTGTTGTGTTAACGCTTCCTACAGAATGCTTTTTTTCATTTCCATTACTGTTTGGTCTGTTGCTGCGAATCTGTCTTGAGCATCTACTGTATTTTCTGTTTTGCATGAAAGACGCTGCAACAGTTTCTTGGTTTAACATAGGCTGCAGTGTAGCTGATAAAGTGTAAAAAAATAAAATAAAAAAACAACAACAACAAAACATGCCTCATAACACAAACCAGAAAAAATTAGGAATTTCCATAATTTCTTTCAAACTTGAGGATTACAGGCCACAGTGACAAAAAATCAAAAAAGAAAAAAAAGAGGCAAATTTGTTCTGATATAAATAACATATACATTTTACTTGATGGAGTTTAAAGAGTTTTAAACCATTTACAGGGCTACAATTTACTTAAAATGTCATCATTCAAATTGTGACGAGGGTTTTTCTGGGTTAATCTTATTTAAAGGGTAACTCAACCACTGATCACAGCCTAATGAGGGGGGCGTGCACCTGAGGCCCACAGTGACAGATTGATTGACAGATGTCAGATAGACAGACAGGAGCGGCCCCTCTCTTCCTTTTTTACTGGAGCTGGAGGGAGTTGGTTTATCTGTGGACCCCGGGCTTGAGCCAGATCAATTCAAAGCCCAGTCTTTGCAAAACAAACCCAAAACAGGGGCTGACGAGGCGTTGTTAGAGAGAACGGGGCAGTGACGGTAAAGTAACTTTGGCATTATGGCTCATTCAGGCTAATGCTAATGTACATAGACTTATGAACTGTAAGAAATTAAAAAAACAAACAAACAAAAAAACAACACACAAGAATGCTTTACACTAATTTTGAGGTAGATATAGTGAAAACTATTTAATAGAGAGAGAACCAAAGTACTGCGTCTGCAGTGCTCCGCTCAGACTAATGCTGCGTTCATGTGATCTTGTATTTAACAGCATTAAGACTAAAAAAGGAAGAAAAAGAAGGTAAGGCTAAACCTGACCTTTGTTTGTAGCATTTAATGCTAATATGCCCAGCTAGACCCAAAATATGTGTCTTTGCAGATCTAAAAATTAGTGAAGATGCTATGTCTCTAAACAATGCTCTTCATGGGATGTTTTTTTTTTATTTCTGTATGTGAGTCACTCTGTGTGAACCTGTCCATGCAGTGACCCAGTTCTGACAGAGAACTGTACTGGGGGCTGTACCGCAAGTGTGGTTACCTGTACCGCAAGTGTGGTTACCTGTTTCAAAGGTGTGGTACATCATGACGTTATCATGACCAGGAAGTGTGTTCAGCAGCATTTAACCTGAGAAGGGTAGCACTCATGTGGTTTTGCACCATTTTTGTGGAATTAAATGTGTTTTTCCAAATTTTGTCAAAAATAGGGCTATTTACTGTTTTTACTAAAGTCCTATTTGTACAGATCATCAGCAAAAAAGGTTGTTTTAGTGTTTAGTTACTCTGTAAGTTAAATCATTTGAATTGTAGTCTAAAAGAAAAGTAGATATGTAATCAGGAGGGAATATTACCTGAACTACTATGAAGTGTCTGGATTAACTATACTGTAATGGAGCCATACTTCTAATGGAAATGCCTGATCATGGAGTTGTAAAGTTTGACACCTTTTGATCTCTGTGCATCTGTTCTATAGCTTCTGCTTTTCCTATTTCCTTTCCTTGAACATTAAAGCTCCCTCAGACCACATCCTTCACACTTGAACCTAAGAGCAATTCTAATATTTTTTGTTAAACTCTCTAAAATTTTCACAGACATTTTGGGATATATTTAATATTGGGCTTTGTCATTTACCTGCTAAATGTGAATGTTGAATGTTTGTATCATGAGTTACTTAACTGGGTTATTTCTTGTT
The DNA here is from genome assembly GCA_036850595.1 of Rhyacichthys aspro. NCBI lineage: Eukaryota > Metazoa > Chordata > Actinopteri > Gobiiformes > Rhyacichthyidae > Rhyacichthys > Rhyacichthys aspro. Next base: position 1,828,653 of record CM072155.1, on the reverse strand, counting down.
GTTGTTGTTGTTGTAGTTTAAATTGAAAGGTTTAATAACTTTTTAGTAATTTTGAGGCCCATTTTTTTTTTAAATTTAAGGTACTATTACAATATGTCCATTATCACCAATTCAAAATTGTAACTATAAAGACTTTCCAGTTGTTTGGTTGTTTAAATGTACAGCATATGTAATATTAAAGACAATAGTGTATCGTCTGTAAGAATTGTGAGGACTGACGCTACATGGCTGTACCAAACAGACTTGAAAAGCTCTTTGATTTTGTGCAAAAATGCTGCTAGCTAAAGTCCTCTACTTGACACTTCTGACTGCTGAGTCTGTTTATATTCTATTCCTTTTTCTTTGCGGGTCTTATTGTTGCTTTTCCTACCTGAGGCTTTCGTTGTGTTTTGAAGGTCAGAAATGTCTTACTTCTAAAAAATAATAGGTAACATAATTTTATTTGTTAGCTGTATTGGCCACTTCAGCTGGGAGGCTTTCCAAGTGGCTCTCCCTTTGGGCTCCTACATGCTCATCCTGCAGCTGCTTTGCATTTGAAAAAGGTTTGTGTCTAATTTATCATTGTCTAATTAGCTACTCATTGACTGCTGTTGCCCTCATCTCGCTGGTGGACATTGATTTGCCTGAATGACTCCATCCGTTTTTATTTCCATTTGTAGATCCTGCTGATAACAGCTGTCTGTCATGAGTTTTGCTTGTAGCAGTTTATTTCTCCTACTGACATGTAGTTAATTAGCTGATGTTCCCCTGTGCCAAAGCTGTCGTGCACTTGCTGCTTCATCGTTGATGTCTGCATAGCAGAGAGGGGGCTGTGGGCAGATGCTCCGTGCTGGTTGTAATTAGTTGTCATAATCAGGGTGCTTTTCATTGGAGTGAAGGTTAATTAACTCATTAATATGGCTCAATATACTTAAACCGTTAATGGTACATTCAGATCGAGATTCACAAAACACATGGAATCACATGTACACAGCAGTACATACAGCTTTTGCTGACTTTGTTGAACACCGCTGCACACTGATACAAGCTGCTTATTGGGTTTAATAGTTGTTTTCCGTTATGTTATCCAGATTATTAAAGATCATGAATTTGTAACATGGTGGGGTCAGTACGGCACTGTTTGGTAACCCTGCACTAAACTAGTAATAGTAGAAGATTGTTAATGGTTTATGGTGAATTAAACAATGTAAATTGCCCTTAGTAGATGAATGTGTGAGTGAATGGTTGTCTGTCAATATCTGTGTCTAAATGTAAGCCCTGTGACTAACTGGCCATTGTCCAGGGTGTACACTTAGTCATGAGAAAACATTTACTGGTAAAGAGGGGAGATACGTGATGACAGTTGGGAATATAGGAGGTATTAAAATGACATTGCTTAATTTATATGCTCCAAACAAGGACTGCCCAAATTTCTTTAAAGCTATTGCTTTGCTAATTGCAGATAAAGCAGAGGGTATTATTCTGATTGGAGGAGATTTCAACTGTGTTCTAGAAGGATCTGTGGACCGGCTCCTCTCAGAGTTGAGCCCTGTGTCCAAGAAATCTATGACTCTTTGTGCGGCAATGGAGGAACTTGGTGTGATAGATGTTTGGTTCCATTTACATCCCAAAGAAAGAGACCACATATTCCTTTCTCAGGTGCATGGTAGCTACTAAATATGTTTCTAATGTCAGGAATACATGTATACAGGGCTGTCCAGTGTAACATAGAAGCAATAACTATTTCACATCATACACCTGTCAACTTAAAATTAAAGATAGGACTAAACAAACAATTTAAATATTGGTGAGCTAATATATCCTTACTAAATGACAAAGAAATCCAACAAGAAAGCCGAAAAAGGCCTAATTGACTACATTCAATTTAACAATACGGATATGGTCTCCCTTCCGTCTTGTGGGAGGGGGCTAAAGTTGTATCAAGGGGCAATATTATTGCAATTTCTTCAAGACTAAAATAGCAGAGACTGGAGATTTGGAAAAGGAAATTTAAAAATTAGAGTCAGAGTTTCAACAATCACAACATGAGAAAACTGGATAACCTATTAACCTACAAAGCAGAGGGACAGTTAAGCTTCGCTTACCGAAAGTACTATGAATGTGGTAATAACGCAAACTGACTACTAGCCTTTCAGCTGCGTTAAGAACAGGCAGAACAGAGTGGTTCATAAAATAAAGTGCCCAACCTCTGGTAAAATGGTGTCTGAACCAAAGGCTGTTGCAGAGGCATTTGCCAAGTATTATCAGGAATTATATAAAGAGAATGGCCAGCCCAACAAAATGTGGAAAATTAAACAATTTTTAAATTCAGTTGATCTTCCTAAATTAAGCACAGAGGAGGCTCACATGCTGACATGTCCTTTTACAGGTGAATAAAGGTTCCTGGTCAGAAGCAATAATCAGTGTCATCCACAAAGATAATAAAGATCCAACCCAATGCACATCTTATCGTCCTATAAGCCTCCACTGTGTGGTTCTGAAAATACTGTAAGACTGGCCATCACTATTAGACAACCTGGTCTCCTTTAAAAATTCTAAACAAGGGTTTAGGTACCTTGAAGTTATTCTTACACCTGTAGCTTAAAACCTTTTGACCTCAGGAACATTCGGAATTTCCCGGACCCGCTAAAATAATATCTTTCTTCTCAGTTTTTCAATGTTCAGTCCAGTCGTTCAGTAGATCTTGTTCGTCTCTTTGTCTTCAGTTTTTTAGGACAAGGGAAGGCGTTTCAAGCAGCGGGTCAGGCTGGTGCTGCGCTGTACACTATGACTGTGTTGCAGCTGTATCAGGCTGACCTGCTACATGATCTGAGCGTGGGGGGGTCTGTAAATCAGGAGGCATTTTAGAGCAAAGCTCCCCCGCCGCGCTCAGACCCCGGGACCATCGGCCACTCGGTCCCAGTCAGGTCCAGCTCAATCTAGGCGTGCAGCCCAGAAGGAGAGTGTAGCGGATCGTGCCCCCCCCCCCTCGTAAGATCTGGGGGGCTGACCACCGCGCTCCTCCAAAGAAAGTGGACCTGCGTACAATCATTTCAACCATAAAATAAAATAAGTCCTGGCGCTGTATGCCCAGGACCGTGGGAGTTCCCCCCTGGGAGGGGCACATGAATACTCAACCCCGAAGACCCGCTGTTCTTTCCCCACCGCCACCGGCATTTCAGGGAGCAACGGTCTCCGGCGGAGTGTTAAGTCCTCTCCCTCCTCACCCCCCGCCCCCTCCCCTCCAAACGATGTGTTACTGTTAATGCCCCTTTCAGAGAAACTGGCAGCTTGGGAATTACTGCCACATATCTCTCCTTGGGTAGTAGGAGCGTCGTGAGGGGCTACAGGATTCAGTTTGCGTATCAGCCTCCGCGCTTGAACGGCATGGTTCTCACTTCCGTGAGAGCGGAGCGAGCGCATATGACTCAGGAACTGTAGGTTTTGCTGGACAAAGGGGCCATAGAACATGTTCCTCTGGCAGACAGGCAATCCGGATATTACAGCCGGTGTTTCCTGGTTTCTGAAAAAGGATGGGGGATTATGCCCAATTTTGGATCTTTGCGGCCTGAGCCACTACCTCAAGGCATTCAAGTTCAAAATGCTAACTATAAAATGATGTGTCCCAGATCTGATTAGGCGACTGGTTTGTCACCACAGATCTGAAGGACGAGTATTTTCATATAGAAATTCTGCCACAGCACAGGAAATTTCTGAGGTTCGCTTTCGGGGGGGGAGCTTACCAATATCGGGTCCTGCCATTCGGTCTAGCCTTGTCACCCCGGACTTATACAAAATGTGTGGATGCTGCTCTGGCCCCTCTGCGGCTCCAGGGCATCCGCATTTTGAATTATATAGACGACTGACTCATTCTGGCTCAGTCTTGGGACATCGGGACATGACTCATCTCTGGGGCTGAGACTCAATGTCAAGAAAAGTGTTCTCTCTCCTGCCCAGAGAACCACGTATCTGGGCGTGGTTTGGGACTCCGCCGAAATGCAGGCGCATCTGTCTCCTGCTCGTGTGGAGTCTACTTTGAGAGCACTGGGAGAAGTCAGGCTAGGCCAGCGGGTCACTATGCACTCTTTTCAGAGAATTTTGGGTCTCATGGCAGCTGCGTCCACAGTGGTTCCTTTGGGCCTTTTGCACATGAGACCGTTTCAGCTGTGGCTTCAGGCCAGGGGATTTCATCCGAGAGCCAATCCCCTGGAGCAAATAAGGGTTACGCGCCGCAGGCTTCGTACCCTGTCTATGTGGTTCAGACCCCAGTTTCTCACTCTGGGTCCCACTCTAGGTCTGACCAGCTCAGGGTTTATGGGGGGGGGCCACCATCTGGCGTGGCACATCAATTGCCTCGAGATGAAGGCTGTATTTCTGGCTCTGAAATACTTCCTCCTTCAGCTCAGGGGTTACCGTGTTCTGGTGCGCGTGGACAGCACAGCTGTGATCCCATATATGTGGGACCGCTGTTGTGCTGGTGCGCGTGGACAGCACAGCAGTGGTCCCATATATGTGGGACCACTGTTGTGCTGTCCCTGTTATCATCAGGGCAGACTGTGTTTGCGCCGCTCGTACGAGCTAGCGTGGCAGCTTCTGCTCTGGGCTCAGGACAAGTTCCTCTCATTAAGAACGATTTATATCCCTGAGCACATAAATGTGGGGGCCAGACAGGCTGTGACGCACAGAGAGTGGAGAGTTCACCCCGACATAGTGAATCAGATTTGGGAGAAGTTTTACCAAGTGGAGGTGGACCTCTTTGCCTCGGTGGAGACTGCACAATGTCCCCTCTATTTCTCTCTGACTCCTCCAGCTCCTCTGGGTCTGGACGCAATGGCGCATGTGTGGCCCGACATGCGTCTTTATGTGTTTCCCCTAAGTCCTGGCGAAGGTCCGTCAACACGGGTCTTGTCTCCTGTTAATAGCGCCCTGTTGGCTGACCAGAATATGGTTTTCAGACATAATAGCTCTCCTCGACGGCTCGCCTCGACCGATTCTGTCCAGGAGGGATCTCCTCTCTGAGGTGCAGGGGACTGTGTTTCATCCCCGGCCGGATCTCTGGAATCTGTATGTCTGGCCCCTGAGGGGGACCAATTGAGGGAAGTGGGACTCCCAGCCCCTATTATTAATACTATTTTGAGTGCTAGCACTCCCTCTACTAGGAGGACCTATGCACTCAAATGGTGTGTATTTGAAGCCAGGTGCGCTACGCACCATGCAGACCCTGTTCACTGCCAGATTGTTTCAGTGCTGGAGTTTCTGCAGGATAAATTGTCTTCGGGCGCTCATCCTAGTACACTCAGGGTTTTTGTGGCTGCTATTTCAGCTAGCCATGCTCTGATGAACGGGGTGACAGTTGGGAGGCACTCACTGATTGCCTGCTTTTGAGGGGCTAAGCGGCTGAGGCCGCCTGCTAGAATGACTGTCCCTTCATGGGACCTAGCTATTGTACTTGAGGGCCTGGTGGCTGCCCCTTTTGAACCACAGGAGTCAGCACCTGCCAGGTTTCTGACTTTAAAGTTGTTTTTTCTCATGGCCATTACCTCTCTTAAGAGGACTGGGGATTTGCAGGCTTTATCGGTGTCACCGTCCGGGCCTGGTCAAGTTATTTTGCATCCTCAACCTAATTATCTCCCTACAGTTCCCTTTTCTGCTCAAAATCCTATTATTCTTGAAGCTTCCTGTCCTCCGCCGTTTACTACACCGGAGCAGGAGAAGTTTCATTTACTGTGTCCAGTTCGTGCGCTTCGGACTTATGTCCGCCACACGGAACAGTGGAGCAAGTCCGAGCAGCTCTTTTGGTGTTACGGGGGCCGTCAGCGGGGGGGCTGCGGCCACTAAGCAGACTATATCACGTTGGGTGAGGGACGCTATTGCTCTGGCCTATGAGGCGTGTGGTCAGCCCCCGCCTATAGGTGTCAGAGCTCATTCAACTAGAGGGGTGGGCTCCTCCTTGGCTCTGGCAAAGGGGGTCCCTCTGCAACTAATCTGTGATGCGGCGGGCTGGTCCTCTCCGCACACTTTTATCAAATTTTATAGTTTGGATGTTCATATGACTCCGGATCTCATGTCCTTGAGTCTTCATCCCACAGTTGTGTTTGAGTCTCCTGGGTCTTAGTGCACACAATACACTACCTTGGGGTCCAGGCACTTTAGGGGCGGCGGCGTTGGTATTCTCGTTCCCATAGCGTATGCTACGCAGCATCGAAGTTTAGCTTTTGAAGGGGAACGTCTCGGGTTACATGTCTGTAACCCTGTTCCCTGATAAAGCGGGAACGAGATGCTGCGTTTGCAGTGCCGCCCCTATTGGCGTGTCTGGGCGGTCTTCAGACAAACAGACAAGGTATATAAGCAGGCCAAATCCCTTTGCCGTGTTTGACACACAAGCTTCACAAACGGTCCGACAAACAATGTTTCCCATAGCGTATGCTACGCAGCATCTCGTTTAGTGAGCCTCCAATACTGCCATGAGTATAATGAAATCTTAAGTTTCCAACCGGGTTGCCTCTATGCTTCATTTCATTGAGAAGTATTCGGGTCGGATTTCCCGTGAAATCAAGGTGGATGTGACATTGTGCGCGTTCTCGTCTCCTTGGTCTTGGACTTCCCTGCATGGCAGCCATGACAGTCAGCGGCATTAGTTTGCGTTAGTTAGTTTTTTAGTTTTACCCTGCAGACACAAAAGACCCCAAACGGCCTCCAGCACAGCAACACAGCACAACCCGCAGCAAAAATTAAAAAAACAAAGAACATATTATCAAGGGAGGCCCAGAGACCCAAACAGGAGTGTGACCGACTCCGGAGGAAGACGAGCCAGAGTCGGCCGCGAGAGCAAAGATCTGCTCTGGGAATAAAACAGACCGGCTATCTTTTTATTCAAAAGGTAAGATATCATCACTAACCATGTGAAATATCTTGTGATGCTTTGTTATCAGTTGTTTAATGCTTAATAACAATAGCATGCTTCCAAAACGGGGATGATAACAAACTAACAGGAACGTCTCTAAATAAGTTTTTTTGAAGTTTGAATGGATTAAATACCCTCAGACCCTAACTGCGTTATTATCCTGTCTCCCCAGGCTTATGAATCTGATGTGCTGTCCTAGCATTTCAAATTACTTTATCGGCTGTCTTCACACAGCAGCTAATGCCAACTCTGTGTGGCATTTTTGTGTTACACTAACATTGGCTCGTTAGCTAAATAAACACCAGAAAACATGAACCATTACACAAACATTACAACTGTGTTAGACAGACTGTAATTGTCACAGACGAGCTAAAGGTAACTCTACCTCACGTCTTTCACTGGTTGCCTCCTGATATTCATGTCTTGATTATTTACAGGTCAGACTGTTTATTGTAATGAAAATCACATCCGCTTGTCTCTCGGTTGTGAAACACAGTACGACACACAATAGAGCGTATATACAAATAAGGTAAACATACGTGGTGGGATTAGTTGTGCTTATACATTCATTTGTATGGTAGGTGACTAATTATGAAATGGTAAGCTGGTTAGCAACATGGAGGTAATCGATCAATGAAAATGTAGTTATAGTTTGTTTATTTGTTGAAAATACAGTGGCACTGTTAATAGTAATGCTGTTGTAAATACAATCATATTGTATTTCCCTGTATTCTAACAATAGTTGAATTGTTTACAGGTGTGAGAAAACAACAGTGGAAAACACCAGGAAAAGAGACAGGATTGCCACACCATCCTGAATCAATAACTGCAGGATCTGACAGGTGAGTTTGTTTTCAGTTAGTATTTCAGATAAAAAATGAACTCAGATGTGATCATTCCTTTTAACTTAGACTCTAAATTCAATATATTTTCTGGATGTGGGACAAAGAGGTCATGGGCCAGATGACCCTCGGGCCCCTGGTCTTCTCCCTGGGGTTGTGTCCCCACCTACAGCTGAACTGGCCCAGACACAACGCTGCAGAGAACAGGTATGTCAGCCACATGCCCACAGTCCTTACCTGTCTTTCACAAGGAACCGTTATGTTCAGGTAACATGCACCAGTCGAGAAGCGTAGCCTGTTTTGTTATTTACATCATAATATCAAGATGCACTTATCTACAATGCTGTGGACATGTTTGTTACCTGTCAAACTTTATCTATATTATCTGTGTATTGTATGTTATAATAAAGTAAATAAATTAATGTCATGACTGTCAAAATGACATCAATGCTTATTATTCTCTCTCTCTTTCTTTAGAACATGACTTCAGCCATAAAAACAAAGGGCAGCAATAAAAAGAGAGAGTGCTCAAATGCAGCAATTCCTTTACTATAAATATGTGCAGGAAAGAATCTATAAAAAATATATATTTATTTCTGCCTGTCTATAAACACTGTATAAAACTTTCAATTGATTAAACCACCTTGTGGTGTGCTGAGACGCCCTGTTGGATCCTCCTGCAGCATTTGTTTTCTAGATCTGTTGGCATGACTGGGCAGTTCAGGCAGTTGTACCGAGCCGGCTGACCCCTGTTTAGTTTAGCTGATCCTGGTGTGGCTCACTCCGTCATAACCACAGAAAAACCCTCACAGACGAGTTACATTAATCTGGAGCACTTCATCCTTCTCCGGGGACAGATGCTGCAGTCACTGTTAATGCTCTCCTCCACAGGAGCTTCAAACTCCAGAGCTGGAGTCCTGAGAAGAGAACAATAAAAATAAATAACATATTTGTTCTTTTATTGAGCTAAATTTCATGTTGGAGGTATTCTGATTGACACCAAGAGTAAAATAAACAAGGATAAGCTGAAATGATACAGCGGGGTTACATTTATGTTGTCTCAACCTAATGCAAGACCAATTTAGTACAGTAGTGGTACCTAGAAACAAGCATAACTCCTGTACTTAGTAATATGAATTTTCCTTTTCTCTACAATAAATAAGAGGTCAGTGAGTGTTGTTTTGGTGCTTGTCACTGATGTTACACAAGGTTTAGGAACAGTGCAGCTGTTTAGACATTAGCTAGTCAAATAAAAATGAAATGCTCTAATATTTGTGCAAAGACTCGGAAAAATAACAGTAATAGTAACACCTTATGTCTCCTATCCTGTCTGAAAGAGCTAAGTTCACTAACTTTTGCTGTTATTCTGCTGAGACTCCTGTGTAAACACTGCATGGCCTCATGTGTTGCTGAATTTACCTGCATGGACATGTATTGTCATTACCAATGAGTTGGCATTAAGTAAACAGTTAAAACTCCATATATATATATATATATATATATATATATATATATATATATATATATATATATATATATTATTTTTATTATTTATTTTTTTTTCACCTAGTTGAAAAAATGGTTTAGACCCCATTTAGTATATTGCAAAAGCAATCGTTTTTGAAAAAATCATGCTCTATGATGCCATCTGCTGCTTATTATAAGCAATTTTAAAAAATGAACACTCAGGAAGGAAGCCTTATGTTGCTAGGGCTTAGCCTTATGTTGCTAATGCTAATATTGCTAGCGCTGTAGTCTCCGGGACTTATCGCTCTTGAGACCCATAATTTCAGTGCTCCACACGCTCAGCTTTCTCATCGCTAGGTGTCCTCACCTACTAACACCAGTTTCCTAGTACTGTCATGATTTGTGTTGGGACAGGATTAGCGGTCTATAAACAGTGAGCATGTCCGACTCGAGTTGTGCACGCACATAAGATGCGCACATGAATTCATGCACGAGACGAGAGAAAAGCCTGGGAGGGGTTTGTGAGAGCGAGTAAGGAGCTAAGGGCGGGGCTGTCTCTCTTGGTTCTGAAAAAGACAATCAGGTACTGGAGCTTTATGTACAAGCACATGTGTCATCTGTGTCTCAAACTCTAATGTTAAGCAAGGTAAACGCTAACGTAACATGGTGTCAGAAGTAAAAAGATGAAAATGAGTGAGCAGGACGCAGCACAGAGAAGGAGCGGAGACGGCGGAGCAGCCGTGCCCCAGTTAGCGGCACCAGGCAAGTTTGACTTTGGTGAAGTTACCGAGTGGCCGAGATGGCTGAAGCGGTTTGAGCGCTACAGGATAGCGTCGGGACTAGATAAGCAGTCACAGGAGTTCCAGGTAAACAGCTTCATGTATGCAGCCGGCGATGACGCAGAGGATATCCCGAATGTCCTGCCTCTGACTAACGCTCAGAAAAAGTCATATGACCCAGTGACAGCAGCTTTTACGGCGCATTGTGTTAGCAAGAGGAACGTCATCTTCGAAAGAGCACACTTCAATCGGAGGAGCCAGGAACCCCGTGAGAGTGTGGAATCGTTCATAACAGCAGTGCACACGTTAGCTCAACATTGTGAGTTTGGCACTTTGAGAGAGCAGCTGATACGGGATGGTATAGTTGTGGGCATAAGAGATGCTAAACTCTCCAAGAGCCTACACGCTGATTTAACTCTGGGAAAAACTATGACACGTGTGAGACAAAGCAAAGCAAGGAAAAGACAGCAGCCTGTCCTATGAGGAGTCAAACAGCAACCTGTACAAGTCGAGGCAATACACAAAAAGAACTTTAACACATTTAAGGCGACAAAAGACAAAACAGACACCAAAGCCAGTGAGTGCAGTAGATGTGGACAATCAAAGAAACACTCAAGGAATGAGTGCCCAGCATGTGATGCAGAGTGCAGGAGGTGTCACAAAAAGGGACATTTTGCTAAAAAAATGCAGGGGGTGGGGGTGTCCACAACATCACAGAGCTCCACGGACAGAGTGGAGGACAAAGAGGATTTTGCTTTCTTGGGCGAAATGAACTCAGGAGAGGAGGATGAATGGATAGAGACATTGCAGCTAAATGAGGAAAAAACAGTCTTCAAGTTAGATACGGGTGCAAGTGTTACTGCAATCCCAAGCAACGTTTACTCCCTCTAGAAACATGGGACACTGAAGCCACCATGTAAAGTACTGTACGGGCCAGGAAAACAGAAACTGGATGTCACTTTAAAGGTAATCTGTACATTGACAAAAAGACAACTGATCAGTACATGTATGTTGTTAAAGGATTGTACAAGACACTACTGGGCCTACCCGCAATCAGAGCTCTTAAGCTGATAAAACGTGTAAACTCAGTGCAAGCCCAGCCAGAGGACTTTAAAGCTATGTACCCAACATTGTTTTCGGGACTAGGAAAATTAAAGGAGCCCTACAAAATCGAGCTGGAACCAGGAGCTTTCCCATACGCCCTGTCAACTCCACGCAGGGTGCCCCTTCCTTTGCGAGACAAAGTAAAAGCGGAGTTTGAATGTATGGAGGACATGGGAGTGATTTCCAGAGTGACACAACCCACACCCTGGAGCGCTGGCATGGTCGTGGCACCAAAATCACGACCTGGAAAATTAAGACTGTGTGTCTAACTCATCTGAATGAGTGGGTGCGGAGAGAGAGACACATTCTCCCAGCAGTAGACCATACACTTGCCATGCTGGCCGGAGCACAATGAAAGACTACACAAAGTTCTACAGAGGCTCAAAAAAGAGGGACTCACACTGAATGAGAAATGCGAGTTCTCAAAAGACGGCATAATGTTTGTTGGTCACTGTGTCACAGCAGGTGAGTCCCCAGATCCGAACAAAGTCAGGGCCATCATGGAGATGCCTGAACCAAAGGACACAGAGGGTGTGAGGAGAGTTCTGGACATGGCCAACTATTTAGGAAAGTTCCTGCCCCACCTCGCATCATACACAAGACCACTAAAGGACTTACTCAGCAAGAAGAAGGAGTGGTGTTGGGGAGCCCCACAGCAAGAGGCTTTTGAAAAACTAAAGACTGAGCTTAGTTCATCACGTGTCCTTGCACCTTACTCGCTGACAGCAGAGACGTGTGTGGTGGCCGACCTCACACAGGAGCCAACAGATGGAACGTGGAGGCCAGTAGTATTCATCTCAAGAGGCCTTACTGAAGCTGAAAAACACTATGCTCAGATAGAAAAAGAGGCTCTGGCAGCCACATGGGCATGCGAAAGGTTGGCCCCCTACATCCTTGGACTCAAGTTTAAGCTGGAGACCGACCACAAGCCTCTAGTGCCTCTACTGAGTACAAAAGCATTGGATGAGCTTCCACTCAGAGTACTTAGATTTTGTCAGAGGCTGATGAAGTTCACATTTGACATTATGTATGTCCCGGGCAAACACTTAAAACCAGCAGACACCCTGTCAAGAGCCCCAGTAAATCGCACGCTCACAACAGAAGAACTGAATAACAAGACAGAGGTCAAAGTGATTGTGGATGCTGTGATTCAGTCTCTGTCCCCTACTGCTAAGGGGGCAGAGACTTGTTATTCCACAGAGTATGAGACAGGAAATTCTCAATAAGCTCCACAGTGGTCACCAGGGCACTGTTAAATGCAGAGCAATCAGTCTGGTGGCCAGGACCGTCAATACAGATCAGCAAGTGAAAAATTGCAACACATGCTTGCAACACAGAGCAGAGCACAAAGAACCACTGCTGACAACCCCAGTACCAGAGCGCCCCTGGCAACGAGTAGGTACTGACCTATTCTTTTGGGACAAAAAGACTTACCTTCTCATCGTAGACTACTTCTCACGGTACATTGAAGTGGCTCTGCTGAATGTACCATCTGTGGCTACGGTTATAGCAGCTATGACAGAGACATTCAGTCACCATGGGATACCTGAGACAGTTGTATCAGACAACGGACCACAGTACAGCAGTGAACTGTTCAAAGACTTTTCCAAGGAGTACGGGTTCACTCACACCACTAGTAGCCCAAGATACCCTCAAGCGAACGGAGAAGCCGAACGGGCTGTGGAAAGGGGGGGGGGGGATGATATGATATCATATTATGCTACATCTCTGGAATGCAGTTATTCTCCCGCACAACTCCTGATGGGCAGACAGTTGCGAACTACTCACACACCCACCACAACACCCAGTAACCCTCCTCCCACGATGGCCCAACATCAAAGGCTTCAGATCCAGACAGAAGCAGTCTAAAGCAAACCAACAACGTCACTTCAACCGCCGACACAGAGCCCATCCTCTAACACTCCTGCAGCCGGGCCAAAAGGTGTGGCTTCCTAGAGAAAATAAAGAAGGGACAGTTGTTCAACAGGCAGCTACACCTAGGTCATACATCATTAACACTGACGAGGGATAAATCAGAAGGAACTGCACACACATGAGGACATTATGTCCACCTCAGACACAACAGCAGCAGAACCTAGTACTGATATACACACAAGCAGTGCTCCTGATACACGCAGTAATGACACACATAGAGACACAGCTAGTACATCATACATAACAGCTTCAGGACGAGTGTCCCGTGCACCTCAGCGTTTAGACATGTAAGGTTGTGTTTTCATTGAGATAATAAAAAGATGTGTTCAGAGCTAAAAAGAGTAATGTTTCCCACAGAGGTTCAGTATGGGGTATTTTGACATTTTGATAAAGTTTGTGATAACTAAAGTTTAAATGCCATAATGTACTGATTGATAAATGTGTGGAAGGTTTTGACTAAAGAGGGGAGGTGTTGGATAAAGCGGAACTAATGTGTTGCTGAATGTACCTGCACGGGCATGTATTGTGATTACCAATGAGTTGGCATTAAAGGTCCTATATTATACTATTTTGAACATTATACAGTGTATTTTGGATACATTTAGGTCACCATATCAAGTTTTGCAACATGAAACACACAATAATGATCTTATTCAAGCGGTTTGGATGAGCTCTCATCATGAGTCCAAAGTGAACGGTCTGATTTGGCGCTGTCACTTTAAGGCTCAGCTCTCCCATGTTGGCTCCGCCCACTCATGACGTCACGCTAGAGCTGCGCTGGAAACAGACTGAAGTAAACACGGTACATCATAGTAATAACTTTTTCAGCAATGGCTTTCAGAGTAACTGAGCCGTATATCTTCGACCCAGAGTCTGACTCTGAGTTCGAAGAACATGAGCAAACACAAAAACCACGAAGGCTTCTACAAGACGTTTCTGCTTGGTAAATGAGAAACTATTTATTGTGTATGTTTCCATGGTGTAGCCCGTAGCATAGCGCGTGTTAACTGCTTCTGTTTATAGGTGCACATGTGGAAATGGCCGTACAATATCAACTGAAGTTGAGAATGTATGCTGCCTGGAGACTCCTAAGGTAGCTGTTGTGCAGTATATTGAAAGAACTATAATAAAGTAGCCTAGCAATATGTAGAGCTCTGCAGTAATACTTGTTAGTAATACATGTTGCTGACGATAAGTAAGCTAACACAGTAGCAGCGATGCTTCTTTGTGCGTCTGAGCTGCAGAGCACGGCACTTGTTGACAGTGCAGGAGGGAGATGCTGGAGGAGTGTGGAGGAGCACTTCCTGGAGAGGAGTGGTTTACTTCACATACTGACGTCATTGCGTGAAACAGCTCGTTGAAAGGACTGTAGCTCAAATTAAATAAATTACTTAAGCATGCGCGAATGAAACAAAACACAACTTTGGGTATGTGTTTGAGGTAGAAACAACATTATAACATGGTTAAAAGCCATTTAAAACCAATAAGCATGCATTCACAATTGAGAGTAGGAAACTAAGTTCACAGATACTGTCAAAAATTAAAAATAAAAAGGCGATTTAAAGATGCCAAACAAAATGCCATCAATTTGCAGCATTTCTCAGAAGCTGTGAGCCACGAGTACCGTTCATAGTTGCTCATCTGGAAATGAAGGACAAACCCTTTTCCTTGCTGGGACAGGCTAGCTTGCATAGGGGTTGGTCGACCTCTTCTCACAATATCCAGCTTTTCGTGAAAGGCCCGTCTTGAAAATGGCGTGGAAAGTATATCTGCTCAATCTCTTCTCCTCCATCGGCCATTTTAGGTTAAAAATACAGCAATAGCTGTTGGATCTCTGGGTTTAGTTCAATATTCTGCAAATTGCCGCCTTGCAGGCTCTAGCAAGTGCTTATCCAATCACGGGACAATTTTAGGCCTTTAATTGATGGGCCGAATCTGGGCTCTTAATAATAAACCAGCTGTTTGAAGGGAATGCATTTAAATCCTTTGATCAATTTCAGCATAATTTTGCTCTACCCCCTACCCGACCCTCTAAGTGACTTATATAGGTATCCATAGATTAGACATAAAAAAAGAAACATACAGATTGGCAACAAATTAAGTAAGAACCCACATATATAGAAAACTATTTTATACATTTGGTTGAACCCCCCTAATTTAATAAAAAAAGCAAGTATCTTTGTTTTTTCAATATGTCTGACAACAATTGTGAAATGGAACTGAATGTGGTTTTGAAAGATGATTGTTGGGAAACTATCTGCTCTGGCTGTCACAGGGGGGTGGAAGCCAACTCTGGAAAGAGTTTGACTGGAAGGTCAAAAATAGATTTTTCAGAACTCAACTTAAGACTTTCATCTTCAAAAACAAGACTAGTGACAAATGCTGGAGGAACTGTGGACTGGTAGGGGGGCCACACCCACATATTTTGGGACTGTCCCCAAATACAAACATTTTGGAATAATGTTAAGGGCAACTTAGAGATGGGGACCAGTCATTGACTTTTTTGATGAGGATTTTTTGTATTTCATTGTGTAGGTACGGTGTCTGTGCAGATATATCACATGTCACATATGTCTTTTACTTGATTGTGTCAAGGCCCAGTCTCAAGAAAGTTCTGTTTGTTTGTTCTGATTGCTTGGTTGTCTAAAGGCAACAGTTAAAAAAAAAAAGGAAACTGCTTACACAAGCCAAGGATTCTCTTCAGATGGTCTGTTCCACAGAAATATCCTAAGTTTTTGAAAAGGCCAGGGACTTTACAAGATTGATTGAACCACCTGTCAGTAACTACAGTTTTATCCAGTCAGAGTGATGTCATGGTCAGTGATGTACAGCTGGTGTCTGCATGGAGTCTAAAGAATAACATTTAGTGTAAGCTGTAAATTGATGGAGTATTCCATGCAATCAACAGACCTCGCACTCGTTGGATGTATGCAACTTGTATGTTGTTCTACACACACTGTTAATAAAAACCAAAAGAATACTCTAAAATGAACTGAAAGGCCTATTTCTTGATGGGTTTTATTTAGCTCCTTTTAAATTGCCTGTGGTATTGAGCACAAAGCACATGTCGCACTGCCCCTAACTCAGCAGCAGCAGGGAGTGCACTCACAGAAACACACAGAGCAGATGTACCTGCACGCTCACGTGAGTACAACCCAACACTGACAAAAGGCTGATGATATGAAAGTAGAGCATGATATGTTCTGCTGTTTGGCCTGTTTTACTGTTGTTCACAAAGTAGCTTGTTGTTAGCAGCTGGCTAAAGGAAAGCTAACATTATGTAGCCTACAATTTAGGAGTTTCACAAACCCCTCACTCTGAGCATTACCATGGTGACCCAGACAAGTGCCTTACTCAACAGTAAGATAAGATAAGGTTTATTTGTCACATGCACAGTTATCCATAGTAAAATTAAAGTAAAATAGTAAAATAGTGTATTTTTTTTGTAGTGAGCTCCTGTTGTAAAATGTATTGCTGTTACTTAAAGCTCCAGTATCTGATTGTCTCCAGTACCAAGAGTTTGTCCGTTGAACAGTTGAGTTTCAAACGGAAGCCCCGCCATTAGCTCCTTACTCGCTCTCACAAACCCCTCCCAGGCTTTTCTCTCGTCTCGTGCATGAATTCATGTGCGCATCTTATATGCGTGCACAACTCGAGACGGACATGCTCACCGCTAATCCTGTCCCAACACAAATCATGACAGTACTAGGAAACTGGTGTTAGTAGGTGAGGACACCTAGCGATGAGAAAGCTGAGCGTGTGGAGCACTGAAATTATGGGTCTCAAGAGCGATAAGTCCCGGAGACTACAGCGCTAGCAATATTAGCATTAGCAACATAAGGCTAAGCCCTAGCAACGTAAGGCTTCCATCTCAGAGTCCAATTTTAGACCAATGCAGTCGTATAGGTCTCTCCATCTTCGGAATGCGGTTCCAATATTTATTTGCGTTTTATTTCTTTTATCGTCCCATTTCTGCTTTTCTGGTCTCTTTTCTCCTTCTTTTTTCCTTTGTTTATGATGTTTAGCAGTGTATGCAGTAACAGCTAATGCAGGAATAGCTACCTTGCCCTCTGAGACTTCGGCCGCCATGCTGTCTCTGTTTACCAGTTGTGCTGTTTACCAGTTACAGACCATGGCAAAGACATTGTACAGCAACAGCCAATGGAGTTCTCTGTTAACGCCTAATTTACACTGACTGCTGAACAGATACGGAACGGCGTCCGTACGGACGCCACAAGGTATAGAAACCGTTGTAGTCAGTGCAAGCATTTACACCAGCTGCGGTGTGTTACGTCTCCTGATCCGGAGCTCCGGAAGGTTTCCGCAAGGAGTCTATTTTTTCCGGACGCCGCATGTGGATTTTCATGAAGTTGAAGAAATTACGAGTGCAGTGACGGGGTCCCGGGGGTTATTTGAGACCACGGACGACGAGAGATTCATCACGGAAGTCCAAAACCACACATATGATATTTCACATACTTTTTATAAGGACAACACCAGAAAAGAGAAGGCATGGAGTGAAATAGCTGGAGCTCTGGGATATACTGGTGAGTTTTTATCAGCACCTCTCTCTTTACATGGATGTTATCACGTGAACTCAACTCTTCAGCGTGAATCCCTGTGGTTTTGTGGTCTAGCGGATGCAGAATTCCGGACACGTACAGCACACACACCGCTCCCGGTGTAAATGGCAGTCCTTACGGATTCCGTACGGAATCCCTTTCGCAGTCAGTGTAAATGAGGCGTCAGTAGGCTTGTGATTGGCCAAGAACTCCCCGTCCCTGCGTTGGAGTTGCTCCTATCACTATTGAGTGTTCATTTCTTAAAGTTGCTTATAATAAGCAGTAGATGGCATCATAGCATGATTTTTTCAAAAACGATTGCTTTTGCAATATACTATATGGGGTTTACTAGTACTGGAGTTTTAATGGTTAACGTGTGAAATTTCATACAAATACCACAAATACTAGAAAAGTCATGTAAAATGCTATTTTAGAAAGAAGTTAATAACACAACATTATTCAGGGCATTGGACAGTCTTTATTTCTGTAAGTATGCCACAAAATATTGAGCAATTTCTTTCAACAAAGGATAGTATTGCATCCAAAAAGGAAATACTGCATTTGTAAATTTTTCATCTTGACTTAAGTGCAACAACACAAAATTCTCGCATTCATTATACTTGTGATTGAATGCTACTGTGCAAAACATTCATTTTTGCATTTAAAATCTAAAAGAAGAAATAGTGCAAAACAAAGAAACATTTGTATGTCTTCAATATGTCATCTCAACACAACTCAACTGTGGTGGTGCAATAACACTAATGTTTTTGAGGCACAAGATCCATATTTTTTGATGGGTTGACTGAACTAGTCTTGCTGGTTTCTATTTGACCTTTGAAAAAGACCTTTGAGCACGGTAAAACACGGCCAAACATATCAAACTATTCTAATTCCAATCTCTTCACCTCAACACACCTCATCTATGTGACTGTGCAACAGCACAAATGCTTTTTGAGCATTAGACCTACTTTACTTTTGGTGATATGCTACAAAGCATTCCTGGTTTGAGTTCAAACACAGGAAAACACTGCATTTCTGACATCTCCACCTTGACACACCCTTTGGGCAGAGGTTGCATCGTCCCCGTTTGTCACAGTGAAGAGGCCAGTGTCCCAAGTTGTCGTAGCACACATCTTTCATTTGGTCGTGAGGGTCTATGTGTGTAGCCTTTGAAGATTAAAGAATGTAGAGACCTCTTGAGCAGCAAGTCGTGGATGATGCCACATGAGCTTGCTTGGCAGAATAGTTTAAAGCCCCACTTATG
Source organism: Rhyacichthys aspro (assembly GCA_036850595.1). Taxonomy (NCBI): domain Eukaryota; kingdom Metazoa; phylum Chordata; class Actinopteri; order Gobiiformes; family Rhyacichthyidae; genus Rhyacichthys; species Rhyacichthys aspro. The sequence goes on along the minus strand of CM072155.1, from coordinate 1,809,817 downwards.
TTTTCTTGTTGGCAATATACTGGCGGAGAGTGCCAGCCCTCGTACCTTTATATGCGACTATGACCTCATCGAAACTGTGCTTGTCAGCATCTCAAAGAGGGGACGGATTTTGTAAAATCGGTCTGGACTCTCATTGATGTGCTGATTATCACAGAAATGAATGTACCTGCGTAACAGCTGGAATCTCTTCCTTGTGCCTCTCTTGTGCCAGTAGTCCTCCAGCTATGGGAAGTTGAAAAAACCCATATAGAGAAGGATTGCTAAGAAATCCTCAATTTCTTCAGGGCTAGTCTTAATTGGATCTCCCAACTCCTAAGCAGAGTACAGATTTGTATGATAAGCAATATGTTCAATCATCTCATCAGTGTTTTGAAGCCTTTTGAAGTATTGGAAGGGTGTGTGTACAGCCTTGGGGGGGTTCAAATCTTGAATCTGGAACCTTTAATTCCTCAATGTCTTCATGCTTCCAGATTCTTCTTGTGAGAGAGTGCTCTGTCTCCTCCAAGGAAACTGTTTTTAAAGTGTGTTTACCTTTTCTGCTCTTCTTACTGTATAGATGATCTACTTGTTGAAGGAGACTCTTCTTCATCCAGGGATTCAAAAGTACTGTCACCTCTTGTCTTGAGGGTACTGGTACAAGAGCCAGGGGAATGCGTGGTCTTATGCCATAGAATGTTTTAGTGTCTATCTAGTAGTTGTAAAGCATGAAATTATAATTGACAACTTTTATTAATTGTAGTATTATTCGCATTGCAGCCTGTGTCATTTAGTTTTCCACATGTTTACTCTTGATTTTTACCACATCAACTAATATGAACTCAGAAATTGACGAAAATTACTCACTAAGAATTTTTTGTCTGTAATCTGTAATTTCTACAGTAATGGATGATCTAGAATGGTTGGTAAATTTAATGGCAAATAGTACATTTTAATAACATTAGGTTAATTTTGCTACACACACCATAAAGCGACAAATCAACCATTTGGTTGAGCACGTTTTTAAAAAATTATTGGACATAGAATTTTACTTTTTTTCTGCTATCATGTAACATATTTCTGTTCAGTAAGGCATCTATCACTAATACCTTACAAAAAACTGTTCCTACTTTTCAAATTTTCATAAAATATAGTCAAAATGTCTTGGATGATTTTCACATTGTGACTTCCTTGTTGGTGGAGGGGGAAGAGTGACCAACCATTTACAGCCATAATGCCATCTGGTGGATTTCTTTAGCGTTGCATATTTCTACCAAGTGGTAGAGATGGCTAAATCAGTTTGAGTTAAGTTAGGCACTCTTCTCATTGAAATATAGTCACTCAAAATGTGCTAAACCATTTGGTCGAGGAGGAAGTTGAAGGGTTAAATGAAGGTAGCGTAAGGTAAAATAGCTTCACAAACAATAGTGTGATAGGCTCCTTCTTTTCCTTTCGGCTGTTACCTTCAGGGGTCGCCACAGCAAATCATCTGCATCCATCTAGCCCTATCCACTGCATCCTCTTCTGTCAAATCAACTACCTTCATGTCCATCTTCACTACATCCATCCTCTTTGGTTTTCCTCTCGGCCTCCTGCCTGGCAGCTGTAATCTCATGATCCTTTGACCTATATATTCACTATCTCTCCTCTGAACATGTCTAAAATATCTCCATCTCACCTCTCTAACATTAACTCCTTACATCTGGCATGTGCTGTCACTCTGATGTACTCAGTCCTCATTCCTCACTCTATCCATCCTCATCATTCCCAAAGAGAATCTTTGCTTTGCCACCTCTAACTCTTCCTCATGCCTTTTCCTCAGTGCAACAGTCTCCAAACCATACAACATCACTGGTCTCACCACTGTCCTGTAGACCTCCCCTTCATTACTGCTGGTACTCTTTTATCACGCAACACATCTGACACTTTTCTCCACCCATTCCAACCTGCTGCACACACTTCTTCACCTCTTTTCCTCACTCTCCACTGCTTCTCCTAAGTGTTGTAAAATCCTGCACCTTCTTTACTTCTTCTTCCTGTAACCTCACTGTTCCACATGGATCCCTCTCATTCACACACATGTATTCTGTCTTGCCGCGACTAACCATCATTCCTCTTCACTCCAGTGCAAACCTCCACATTTTTAGACCTTCCTCCACCTGCTCTCTGCTCTCAATACAGATCACAATATCATCTGCAAACATCATAGTCCATGGAGATTCCTGTCTGACCTCATCTGTCAGCCTGTCCATCACCACAGCAAACAAGGAGGGGCTCAGAGCAGATCCCAGATAGATGCAGTCCCACCTTCCCTGTGAACTTCTCTGTCCCTGTCAAGTGTTTACTGCAGTTTCCTCACTTGAAAAGGATTGCTCTCTATGGAAGGTAAAAATGGATTCCACTCAAAGATCAGCCTCTGATTCATTTTGTGCTTTTATTTTCTTCATTGAAGTAGCATAAGGCATTAAGGTGATGCATTGGTAGGGGTGAAAAAACCTTTAAGAAAATACAAACGACAAATGTCTAAATTAGTAACTCAATAGTAACTCAAAAATTTTCAAACTTCAAAATTGCTCACACAAATGAAGAGTAACTCAGTTTAGCCTGAGCAAATTGCTATCAGGTAAGTGCATTTTACATTTAACACAAACAATGCATTTTAACTTTTACTCATTTTCAACTGCTTGGATTTCAACCTGTAGCTTTAACCAATCCCCTTTGACTTAAGTTATGCTTTTAACATTACACACTATTTTTAAAATTTATATTCAACATATTTAATATTTCTTAATTTTTAATCAACTTGATTAATATTACTTAATTCAAACTAGCACAGTTTTAAACTAAACCAGACAATTTTAGGAAATTAAATTAAGCTAACTGAAAAATGCCAATAAACAATTAGCCCAAAGTGTTACTGAAAGAGTCCACAGTCAATGTCCATGCTGAGGGAGTATAAACCACACACGTAGCTGCTACAAACAATTACAACAACTACAACAGCTTTTAGCTTAGGACCTTAGCATGTATTTAGCTTACGGGCTGTCCAGAGTTTCAAGAGAGTTCTATTATCTGCACGGCTACGTTGACAGTCCACTTAAAATACTCAAGTTCGAGGCACTTCTTTGTTCTTGAGCTGCTGGACTCCAGTGTGCGCTCTCACCAGAGTAGGTCTGTTCTTTTTAGGTGTACCAGGCAACTGCTAGTGACAATTTGTTCCACCTGGCTTCCCATGTGGAAAGGGGTGGCAATCTCTGACACTCTAGACTTTCTGATTCAAGACCACAGCTCCTCTCATGGCAAACTATCATACGCTTTCTCTAAATCTACAAAGACACAATGCACCTCTTTCTGACCCTCTCTACGACTCCATCAAGATTTTCAAACCAAATACTGAAGCTTTAGTGCTCTTTCTTGGCTGAAACCATACCATTACTCACAAATGCTTCCTTCTCCTCTTTCCATTGCTCTTTCCCACAACTTCATTGTATGGCTCATCAGCTTAATACCTCTATAGTTTCCACAACTCTGTACATCACCCTTGTTCTTAAATATCGGCACCAAAATATCGGCATGTTCTCCATTCCTCAGGCATCCTCTCACCCTCTAAGACCACATTGAACAACCCAGTTAAAGTGCTACTGCTATCTGTCCTAGACAATTCCATGCCTCCATGTCATCAGGAACAACCGCCTTTCCACTCTTACACCTTCAATTCAGTTTAATTCAATTGTATTTGTATAGCCCAGTATCACAACAACAATTGCCTCAAAGGGCTTCACAAAACAGACAGGCAGAACAAGACAACATCCCCTGTCCTTAGACCCTCCATCAGGGTAAGGAAAAACTCACACCTAATATCACCATTGTCAACCCTTTCTACCTCCTGCTTAACAATAGTTGCCTCGACTACTCTTCTCTCTCTTCCCTCTTCTTTTCCTCATTCATCAGTTCCTCAAAGTACTCTTTCCATCTTTCCCTCACCCTCTTGTCATGTCACCTGTCAACACATTTCTATCTCTATCTTTAATCACTCTAACCTGCTTCACATTCTTTCCATCTCTATCCTTCTGCCTCACCAACCAGTACAAATCCATTTCACCTTCCTTAATAACTAACCTTGCATGCAAACACAACCCTCTCTTTTTATCCAGGCTTGGAAGCTGCACAAAAAGTACACTGGCATGTGACCTCCTGTGGCTAGATCACGATAGGCTATAGGTTAAATAAAAATGTATAAAAAAATCGAATTGAATTGCCCCTCTTTGTTGGCATTATAGTTACTAAGTGACTTTACCGAAAACATAAAAAGGGTTTAAATGGTCTCCTTTTATTGCAACATTGCAACAACTGTGTTAAGATCTAAGGACACAGTTATAGAAATGTCAAGAAATATTACATGACATCTACAGGGAAAGGGCTCAAGGTGCTTTTATTCGGTCCCGTTTAAAGTGGATTGAGGAAGGTGAAAAGAATAGCAATTTTTATTTTTTTTTTGTATTGAAAAAAGAAATATGGGGAGAAATTCACTGACCAAACTAAACATAAATAGCTCAATAACAAAAGATTATATCACAATCTCAAAATATGTTTTCAAATTTTACAAGAATCTTTATAAAAATGACAATTGCATGGACAGTACTAATGTTTTAAACTCACTAGATGTGGTAAAGGTAAGTGACTCTCTAAAAGAGCAATGTGATGAATTATTGTCTATTGTAGATATTAAATGGGGTATGAAAAATCTCAAACTCTGCAACAATGAAGAATTACCCCACTCTTTGAAATGGGCTTATTACTCTGATTCCAAAACCAAATAAGGACCCTAAACAATGACTATAAAATCTTGGGATCTATTTTGGCTAAAAGGTTAAAAAGTGGACTAAATGACATTATTCATGAATCTCAAAATAGGTTCATGCCTGGACGTCACATTTCTGATAATATTAGATCAATTCTAGACCTAGACCTGATTCTTTATGAAGATTTTGTTCCTGGTGAACCTTTAATTATTTTTTTGGACTATCAGAAGGCATTCAGTAAAGTCAGGCATAAGTTTATATTTGATACTTTATCTTATATTGGTAATTTCTTTATTAATGCCTTTAAAACATTGTATAGAGACAATAATAGTTCAGTAAAGCTTTTATATTATTCACCCAGTAGATTTAACATCAACAAAAGAGTCCATCAAGGGTGTCCCACGAGTCCTTATATTTTCTTACATGTTGGGCAAATGTTAAAATACTAGCTCCTTTAAAGGAATCAATATATTTCACCAAGAACTTAAAATATCGCAACTTGCAGATGACACTACAATATTTTTGAAAGATTCTGAGGAACTTTCAAAGGCACTATCTGTTGTATCTAAATTTTCAAATATTTCAGGGTTAAAACTAAAGGTTTTAACATTTGCCCAACATGTTAAAACTAAAGGTTTTAACCCTGAAATTTTTGAAAATGAGAGAAAGTCGCGAAGTTTATGAGTTGGGCTTGACACCTCTTGAACAGTGACATTGTACACAGCAGTGCATCCTCTAATCTCTGGATCATCTGATGATAGAAATTGACTCACTCTGTCCCCTGGAGGCCTCATCATCAGGATTATGTGTACTGTCAATGTAATACCACTGCTGAACAACAGTATTCTCTCTGATAATAGAGATCCTGTTTGCAACAAATGTATGGAATCTTGCATTTTCATTGGCAATGTATTTGAGAACACCTTGACTATCTGTCCAGAACACAGATGTGTTTCAATGGCAGTGGCAACTCTGATTTCTTGTCCACTTTAACATTTAACACTGCTGCTCTAAGCTCAAGTCGTGGTATTGTCATCTGTTTAAACGGGGGGACTCTTGCCTTTCCTATCATAAAGGAAACATGTGTCTTTCCTTGGTCATTAACCATACTTAGGTAGCTCACTGATCCATAGCCAGACTCAGAGGCATCAGAAAAATGGTGTAACTAGAATGTCTCAGGCCTTAGGTTTAATACAACATGGAATGCTTAACAGTGACAGATTAGGGATATCCTGAATCAATTTTGTCCACTGTTTAAACTCATTTGTAGGTGTTACCTTATTCCATCCATAGCCTTGCTTACAAAGATGCTGTATAAGTTGTTTAGCTGGCAGTGTGACAAGTGCAGGAATTCCAAGGGGATCATACACTGAGTTTACCATAGAGAGAATTCCCCTCCATGTTGGTGGTTTTTCTGTGACTGTTATGTCAAACCTGAAAGTGTCACCTTCCACACACCACTGAAGGCCCAGTGCACGGTCTGTTGGCAGTTGGTCTTTACTCATATCCAGAAATCTGATGTCTTTCACTCTTGCTTCTTCTTTAGTAGTAATCAGCACTGCTCAGCTATTGCTCATCCACTTGGTGAGCTGAAATCCTTTCTTACTGCACAGCTTTATCAGGTCTGATGTCAGTTGAACTGCCTTCTGCTCGGTAGGCACAGACTTTAAACAATCATCAACTTAAAAATGCCTCATAATAGTGTTTGTTACCTGTTGCCTGAAGTCTGAATTATCATGTACAGTTTTTTGTAGGGTGTAGTTGGCTCAGCTGGGAGAAGAAACTACACCAAATATATGCACCAGCATACAATAATCAAGTGGCTTCTGCTAAAGGTCTCCATTTGGCCACCACAGAAAACGTAGAAGGTCTATGTCAGACTTGGAAACCCTCACTTGATGAAACATAGACTTTATATCGGCCATTAGAGCTACGGGCTCCAGTCTAAATCTGAGTAGGACTTTAATTAAAGAGGTGGTAAGATCTGGGCCATGGAGTAGTTGAGAGTTTAGTGAGAAACCCTGGTATTCAGCACCACAGTCAAATACCACCCTAAGAGGTTTCTTTTTAGGGTGGTAGACTCCTTGATGTGGGATATATCATGTTCTTCCTTCCTTTCCTTCCTCGGCTTTCTGCGGAACCAACTCAGCATATCCTTCAGCTAAAAGGTCACTGTGTATTCACTATGAAAAGATTCACTCCTTTTAAACGTCCTCTTTGGGCTTAGGAGATTTAGAAAGGCTAAGTGCCGATTGTTGGGCTTTTCACATCCTTTCTGAAAGGTAAGTCAAGGTTACAATGTCAATCTATTAATGTAGCTGAATTGTCCATTATCTGAGGAAACCTTTTATCTTCAACTGACAGTTCAAGCTTTTCCTCTGCTGTCTTTTTGTAAAATTCCTGATTATACTGACTCATCAACAGCTTTTCCGAATTTGTAACAGATATTCTGTTTACTGTGGCACAAGATTGCTGCAATCATCACCTCTTAAGGGCGTATTTATAACCCATCCCACTATGGTTTGAACTGCATAAGGTCCATCCCCCTGGCTATTTATGATTGTCCAGGGTTCAATGATTTTGGAGGGATTGGTTTCTATGAGCAGTTCAATATTGCTGTCTATTTCAGGAGTGCTCATCTTTTGCAGAAATGACCATTTATCAATATCCTGCTTTCTGGGTATGTTATCCTTTTGTAACAGGCGTTTACTTTTGAGTATATAAATCTGGAAGTAAAATGTTGACTTCATCCATTCCTGAGACCTCTAGGCCAGATACAACATGGGTGGGTACCAGCTTTTCATGACCCATTGTTTTGAGTAAGATTTGAGCCCTTCTGCCCCTTAGTTTAAATTCTGACATAAGACGTTCAGTACAGAAAGTGTCAGTACTTCCTGGGTCAGTGAAGGCATAAACTTCCCTGATTTTGTTGCCCTTGTTGGCTTTCACTTTCATTGGTACGACAGAAAGGACGTTGCTGGTATCTGTACCGGCCACAATATGCCCACATGCTTTAGGGTGCATTTCAAGTGCTTGAGCCTTGCTTCTGATATTTACATCTCCTTATGTTTTAGATTTAACTACTTTTGTCATCTGCTCATTTTGGCGAATATGGAGGAGGCTGGGATGCTGCTTATGACATATTGAGCAAATTTGCTTTTGTTTATAAAATCTGCTGATGTGACCTTGATTCAAACTGCCAAAACACACTCCGTTTTCTTTAAGGAGTGTAATCTTGTCATTGTGTTTTTATTCTTAAATAATCTACAGTCCTCTGGTGTGTGACTAGTGTTACACAGAATACACAAGGATTGAAAATGTGCACTTTTAGACCGTGTGGGCTGAAGGGCAGCAGTAGAAACAGTTCCATTAGACCTTGGTCTACAGTGGTCCCTCGTTTATCGCGGGGGTTACGTTCTAAAAATAACCGCGTTATAGCAAGGGACAACTGTATTTCTAATAGACTTTTCTTTTGTCTTAGTTGGCTTGTCCTGAATTTCACTATATAGTGAATCAGACAGTATCTTTCCCTGCTTCTCAAAAAAATTGACAAGGACTTTGAATTGAGGTCTTCTGCTTTGCCTTCCTTGAAACTTACAGAGAAATGTTTGCTATCTTTCTCTAAGCTTGTATGGCAGTTTCATGAATTTCTCTGCCCCTCAGCTGTGAGGACTGCAAGTTTAGATAAAAAGGCTGCCAGCCTTGTTTTTGACTCTACCTTTAAAGCTTTATTCAGTTCATCTTCTTTCTCCTGGAGGTCATTATTTTCTTTGTGGGCTGCCACGATGAACTGTGAGAGCTGCTCTTTCAGCTTCTGCGCATCTCTTTGCAGATACAACCTCCACCTCGTCCTTGAGCTGGATGTACAACTAGAGACCTGGGAGTCAATGTCCTTTGATGCAGCTTCTACTTCAGTATCTTAATTGTTTAAAGCCCCTGACAGCCACTCGGACAAAAAGGAAACTAAAGTACTACTTCCTGCGACTTTAGGTTCAAACCACACACGTTCATCCTTTTCTGCCTCGTCCCCTGTCCACAGTTTATTATAGGCGATATGTATTGATTTAAATTCATTCAAAAGCTGTGTGTACTTTAAAAGGTTGTCTTTTATTTCCTGCATACATCTTCCATAAGTTCTGTTAAAATGTTTTTTCTTCTTGTTAAGTGTGCTAGCTTTCCTCTTCTTACACCTTTAGTTTAGCTGCACTTTCACTTTTCTTCATCTCTGTGTCTATGCTTGGGTAATCGATGAAGTCAATTACCCAAGCATCTTCACTTGCTTTCACAACATGAGCTATTTTATTTGTAAGCCAAGTAAATCAAATAGTAAATCTATTTACTAAATGTAATCTAACTCCAATAGTAAATAATAAATCTAGTAAAAGTAAATCTACTCCTATAGTAGACTCCTACAAAGTTTTAAACAGTTTATCATGATCCACTCCACTTGCAGATTTCCTCTTTAAACTGCATTCGTCCTGAAATGTATCTCTTTGCTTACAATATTAAGGCATTAAGTTCCAAGTGAAGTGTGCTTGGGATGTACATACCAACTTCTCAGGTCAGTTCATGCCTCCATGCAGTATTCCTTTACATTGAACTCATTTTGAGGCATTTTTGGGTTCAGAGTCCTTTACCAGTTCTTTGTCCTTCTGGAAGTAGTCTTTGACTTTTGTGGTGGCTATTTTGTCTTATTTTGTTCCTGATTTAACCACTATGGAGGTTGAGCAAAAAGCCGGGTGCTCCTCTTGAAATCACCCAAAGTCCACAAAAGGTTTTCCAAAAAGAAAAAGATGTTTATTACAAACTCCAGTGTGATGAAGGCCACAAACTCAAAAAATCAGCTATAACTAAGGATTCTAATAATAAATTAAGGAAAAAGGAAGAGCAGCAGAGGGCTAAAACGTGGCGGTCAAAGACTGTGTCTTCCTGCTGTAGCCACATCTCCAGGTAGCATGGTTCATGTTTGATTATACATGTTAGTAAAATTATTATTACTTGAACCCTCCCCTCCACAAATAAAACAAATCAGTGAAGATGTAGCTCATCATTTTGTGACATGAGCCATCAGTCTTGCACAGTCTGCAGTAGTGTGGACAATGTATGCTTCTCTACAGAGTGCACTCTACAGAGAAGAGTAAGAGTGGGAAACAGCAGCTGTAATAAGTCAGCTTCAGTCTGTGACTCTGTGCACTGCCCACACTGCCACCCTCTTTCACTGGTATGGGTCTTTTTTTATTTCAGTGTAGCTGGATAATCCCATAATCTGATAACAGCCCACTGTGCACATTCACTGATGAGACTTCTGAGGCATATGTAGGTTCTATGGCTCCCTCACAACTGATAAAGGGAGAGAGAGGCCATAAGCTGGTAACACTATCATCTGTGCTGTTGGATGTATTAATGTCATAGTAGCACACATAAGCACATAGTGAACATGCATGATGATTGGGACCATTAGTTAGCTCTTTGTGTTATGTTTTTATATTTTATGTTATTTACTGAGACGATTTGATGTTGTCACTGTTAGGGAGCACATGATTTGATGACTAATTTAGCTCAATAATGCAGCAATTCAGTCCTCTGGTGTGAACAGACAACACACTAGTGTTTATCGTTTTATTGCCCTTTACTGTAGCAGAGGATATGTGTTGTGTTTCAGCAGGCTGCAGTGTGCTCAACACTAGCAAAACAAACCATACTTCAGGGGTCAGTTGTTCTCGAGGACAGTGGACAGAGTGAAATCATGACATACTGACTGTACAAAACCCCATAGCCTTTTCTAGCATGCTTCCCCATGTGCCCACTCTTATGCACCCTTCAGTTGTTGCATTACTAGCCTCTGAAGAAGGGCTCAGCTTCCAGAGGTACTGAATTAAAATGTAGGATTTGGTGACTTATGTAATCCAGTGGGATAGAGAAGTCACCAAAACAAATAGGTGTTCATCCCAAACATGGCCCAGCCCTGAAAACCACCAGACAAACAAATCAGGAATAAGACGCTTAAGGATGTGAGGCTTTACTAATAAGACGTGTGGGTGAAGAATGCAGGAAACTCTATATCACAGCACCCTCAGGTCAGACCATTCAGACTGTAGGAAAAAAACACCACAGCGCCAGAAGGGCAGAAAATGGCACACAGGTTTTGTAGGACTAAATGTCCTAGTCTACAGTCAAAACATTTTATTTTTAAAGTGTGTAATATGGTGTCCCCAAAGTGAATAAAAAACACAAAAAAAAAACAGTTTTAGTGATTTAATCATTTTATAGCAACAAACCTTTTTTGAACAATGGACTGTTTTCATGCACATTTTATTTGCCGATCGGTGGGGGTGGCTAGTCAGTTGCATAACATGTTGGGCTGAATTTCCACAATCTTATGTGGAAGGCGACTGGCGTAAAAAACGCTTTCTTTTTTTGGGTGAAGACAATGGCTGGACCAGAGGCTGGACATGGCACAAAGAAGACGAACCAGCAATGACTGAGAGGTCTGGTGTCTTTGTGCTAGAGGTGGAAGCACAGAGCAAATATCTGGTCATTACAGATGGTTTAATGCCTTATTTTTTTGTGAAGACAAAAATGATGCATTAATAAGATGACACACAAAGCACACCTTAAATTCAATGTATGTATGTGTAGGATGAGCTGTTTCAGTTAGAAAAAGAGCACTGATCCCTAGAATAAAGTAATAATGTAGAGATTAGAGATACTCAAGTCCTTGACTCAGACTAGAGTCGAGTCATCAGGCTCATTTTTGTGACTCAATTCATGGGTAAACCTCAATTACTTAACTCATCTTGGACTTGGTCTTTTATGGCTTGGACTTGAGAATTAATGACTTGGACTTGAGCACTGTAGCAAACATTTTGTAAAGAGAGAGAATTAGGATAAAGTTAAATTGTTTCGGGAGAAGCACCTCAAAGAGGAAAAGAATAATAAAGCCTCATATGAATTTGAACGTGAGTTGCAGCCAGATAGTGATCCGTTTATGAAGTGAGACAACCACAAACTTAAGCAAAAATTAATAAGAAATTATGACATTTATTGACCAGAATTGACAGCATTTTAATATGCAGATTGAATCAACAATAAATAACAGGAGTATATTCATGGCTTGAAACAATAAACTTTTCTTATTGAAGGTGGGATAGGATTTTATGGGAATAAATTGAAAATTGACACAGTTAATGAATTTAGAAAAACAGTCTAAAAGAGTTAAGGTAAATTTTAGTTAAGTTTAAGTTTAGTCCAACTCTGTATCAAGTAACTGTGTGGAACTGGAAGAGCCAAGGCTGGAGGCAACAGGTCAGGGGCCTGGAGCCAACAGGAATGGCGGTGGTACCAACGGGTCCAAACTTCTCTGTACTGCCGATGATGGTTTGGAGTTGGGTCCCCAGTGCTAGCTGAATGTTGTGGTCCTCTGTGAATGGCTCTTGATGGATCTGCTCTGGGTTTTCTCTGCCTTGGGCTGAGCTGCTGCTTGCCGTGATTCAGAGGTCAGGAGCATCCCCGGTCTGTGAGACGGGCTGCTGATATCTGTGCCTTTATGGCCAGCTGAGTCAGTTAAACCAGAGTCCAGCAGCAAGAAAGTCTCAGATAAAAAATACCAATTGGAAAAACATTCAGGGTTCTTGGTAGCCTTGACTGGACTGAACACTGAAAAACTGAAAAGACAAAGACTAAGACAACTGAAAAGACCAAAACTGAACTAAGACTAAGACTGAACTGAACTGAAGTGCCAAACACCCTCAAAACTGTTTTTTGGAACTTAGAGAGGCATGTCTACACAATGGCGGGAAGAGTTTCTTTGTCCAACTAGGAGGGGGAGTTAAAGATGATCCCATGCTAAGGCTTCATATTACCACCTTCAAATATTGTGGAACAAGTAAACACTCATTTTTACCCAAATGTAACAACAACATATGGTTCCAATAACACAATGCATTCAAACATAAAACAATGTTTCTATGGTCAATAATTATAGTCCTTTAGAATATACATATGTATTCACAGATAAAACAACATTCCTTTAGGATGTATGTGCCTGTATTTATATTGACAACATAAACAAGAGCGATAAAGGTAAGGCTTATCACCTTTATCAAGTCTTGTTCAAAAAGGTAAAAGTCTTTATTCATTAATGAGCAACTTTTAAGTCTGTTAAAGTTGATCCTACAATGTTTATTCAAGTTTGTTCTTTTGGAAAGGAATGCGGGATGAGGTGCAAAAGTGAGTTTGTGAGGCTCATAATTTATAGCGGTGCCATCCATGCTAAACACAGATCATGTCTTTCGTCAGGAAAGGTCCTTCAAAGTTGTAAATCCTTGGTGTTAAAGCCGTGTTTACAAGAAAGATATTATTTTATCTTAAGGGTCAGGGAAATTCCATATGTTCCTGAGATCAAAAGGTTGTACGCTACAGCACAATGCAGTCATGAGTTGCAATCTGTGACAACGCTGCACAACCACTGCCTGTTGCATGTGCGTGTAATTTAATAACAGATCACATATAAAGTTACATGGCCATGGGTTGTCATACAGAATATACTTGTCTTCCTGTAATCAAGCTCTCGAGTAACGCCTAATTTACACTGACTGCTGAACAGATATGGAACGGCGTCCGTACGGACGCCGCAAGGAATAGAAACCGTTGTAGTCAGTGCAAGTATTTACACCAGCTGCGGTGTGTTACATCTCCTGATCCGGAGCTCCGGAAGGTTTCCGCAAGGAGTCTATTTTTTCCGGACGCCGCATGTGGATTTTCATGAAGTTGAAGAAATTACACGAGCCAGACAGGAACTCAGACGCGGGCCAGCGTTGTGGATCCAGTATATTTCAAAATAAAACAAGTTCCGCGAACTCTCGCTATGCTGTATTATGTCATATCCTCTGACACGGGGGTCACAAGTGCAGTGATGGGGTCCCGGAGGTTATTTGAGACCACAGACGACGAGAGATTCATCACGGAAGTCCAAAACCACACAATTTTATATGATATTTCACATACTTTTTATAAGGACAACACCAGAAAAGAGAAGGCATGGAGTGAAATAGCTAGAGCTCTGGGATATACTGGTGAGTTTTTATCAGCACCTCTCTCTTTACATGGATGTTATCACGTGAACTCAACTCTTCAGCGTGAATCCCTGTGGTTTTGTGGTCTCGCGGATGCAGATACTGCTGAGAAGTAATTTTTCTGTGAGACTTTTACTAATTAAAAAATAACTGCAGCTGTACAGAGGAGCTGCTTGGTTCAAAAGATGGACATTAGAGTCATATATGGTTACATGGTGAAGTAAGCAAGTAGATTCTAACAAGACACTGGTGTCCACTGACCCTACACACGAGCCATCTACAAGTGACATGTAGCCAGCTCCACTGGTGCCATACAAGCAGCAACACACAACACAAGCCAAGACCTGGTCCCCCTTAAAGATTCCCCTTCACTGTGGAAGCACCTCAAGTTAATATTTGCGAGGAGGTGTAGTCCAAACCACAGAGCACAAAAAAGAATTCAAGCAAACAGACAGACATAAATAAAATTTCTAATTTAGTATGTGAAATCCTAACTTAGCCTATATGATATTTAATGACAGCACCAAGTCTTCTAGGCATGGAATGAACAAGTTGTCGACATTTTGCAACATCTGTCTTTTTCCTTTCTTCAAGAATTACTGTACTTCCTAGAGACTGGATGCTGGATGGAGAGTGATGCTCAACTTGTCCCTTCATAATTCCCCATAGGTGTTCGATTGGGTTCAGAGTGGCCTTAGATTAGGGCTGGGTATTGTCACCAACCCCAGGTTACGATACGTACCCTGATACAGGGGTCTCGATATGATACGTATCCCGATAATGTACATATACGTTTTTTTTAAAGTTCAGGGTCAAACAAGTATACTAAATGGATGTTTTTGATCATCCTCGATAAAAAACTAACAAAGGCAATGGCCTGGAACTGGCAATGGAATTTACATTTTAACATTGCCTTAAGTAGCATGCCATTGTTGCTGCCTGTGACAAACCACAAATACCATGGCAGAGGTAGTAACTGCACTTGAAACAATAAATAAAACTTTTAAGTTTGGCTTTAACTGGTAGCTAAGCTGTGGCTATGGCCCTGTTGTTTGAACAATACAAAATAGACAAGTTTATACCGTTTTAACATGGCCTTAAGTAGCATGAAACTTTTGCTGCCTGTGATAAGCCACAGATAACATAAAATACGCATAAAGCTTCTTCCGCAAGTCTCCACTCAGCTGTAGCTGTAGCTTCACAGTTCCAGTTCCCAAAGTACTGGTGATGGGTGGCAGGGTCCTGTGCTCCCTCAGATACTGCTTGCACATGATGGCCTCACTTTTTCTTGTATAGATCCTGTTTCTCTTGTGACTTTCTTCTTCTTGCTGCTTCTTCCGCTGCTAAACCTGGATAGCATAAGGCACACTAGTTGAAGGAAGCATGGAGATAAAAGTGTAGCTAGAAGGAGAATTTGAGGCACTGGCACTGTGGTGATTGTATAAAAGTAAAAGTCGCACCAGAAACAGCAGTAAGGTCTTAAACTTGAGAAGCCACCCAGATGAGCTCCTCTACTGGCTCAACTTAGCCTTGACCTCTGGGTCTCCAACAAGAGGCTCTTCCATGGTCTCAGAGTTTGTTGTCCATTTGCACTCAGACTCAGAAAGTCAGGACCAGAGAGCCACGTGCCAGTCTTCAGAAAAGCCTCGACTTTAGCACCTTTGGAGGCGAGGTCTGCGAGGTTCATTCATTCATTTTCTACCACTTATCCCACTCGTGGGGTCGCGGGTGGCTGGAGCCTATCCCAGCAGCTTTGGGCGGGGTACACCCTGGACAGTGGCCAGTTCGTCGCAGGGCTGACATTTAGACGTACATTGACAAACAACCATTCACTCTCACATTCATCCACTAGTCACCAATTCACCTATACATGCATGTCTTTGGGCGGTGGGAGGAAGCCGGAGTGCCCGGTTAGCCAATGATGTTTGAGTTGGCTACAATCAGTGACACGGGGAGGACATGCAGACTCCTCACAGAGTTAGCCAATGATGTTTGAGTTGGCTACAATCAGCCGGGATTCGAACTCACGACCTTCTTGCTGTGAAGCAGGAGCACTAACCACTCTGCTACCGTGCACCCCAGTCTGCAAGGTTGTTAGACATATTTACATACCTTCACTGAGAACCGTTGGACACTCTGCTTGCCATGAAGATAACTCTGATATCTGATTTTTTTATATATTTCAAAACAGAAGTGCTGTCTGTCCAAAAAACTGACTCTAGGAGTTTCATTTGAATCTCTCTCCTCCACAGCTTGTCAATCCTGCTTGCCATCAGTGCTGCAGTCAGCTCCACACGATGATTAGTGACGGGTTTTAAAGGAGCTACACGTGCCTTTCCTATAACAAATGCGCAGTGCATTTGCTCGCTGGTGTTCCGGAGTATCAGGTTGGTCACCGTCCCAAATCTTTCCTCACATGCGTTGGCCAAGTGGTGAACGCGAGCGAAGGCAAGATCACCAAAGAGTGCTTCTCTCACAGTTCATCCAGCCTCGCCACCGATGTGCAATTCACTTTGACATCAGGCTGCAAACACAGAGTACTTTTCTGCACTGTCATAATCTTTTGTGTGAAGATTTCAGGTAAGTCGCAAAAAAAAAAGCTTTTTCATAACTGTTTACATATTTGTTGGTTGCTCACAGGGTCTCCCATAGAGTTGTAACATTCAGGCTTCAACAGTAGACTGTTGGCCTGCAAAGCCTTGACATCTTCCCCTTTAACCAACAGCCATGAAAGCACCTTGTCTATGTAAGCGGAGGATACTTTAAAGGGGTCACCAAAATGCTGCTGAAGCAGAGACTTTGCTTTGACATAGCCATGAGCAGGAGGCAGATGTTGGCAGCTTCTGACCATCTGACTGGCTTCTTGTGTACCACTCAATATAGTAAAGGCAGTCCTTATGGCTTTGTGTTCTCCCTTCAATATTGTGTACAAAAGCTCTTATGAAACCTTCTTGCAAGAGACCCTTTTCACGCTGTGCGTCACACAACCAGAAGTAAATGGACTTCCGTTCCCATTATTTTTCCGATATATTGATCAGGAAAAATGGGTCAATCGACCTGGAAATGTTACTGTTGTGTTCCATTTTGCTCTTCAAACAAGCAGAACCATCCATGTTTAAGCTTTCACGACTTTCCCTCAGATAAGCAGCTGCGATCTTGCTGGGTGAATGCAATCAGAAGAGATGAGAGCACCACATTTAAAAATTCTTCGAGGAAGCACATATGTTTGTGGGCTTCATTTTAAGGAGGATGATATTTATTTAACTTCAGATGTCTGTCCCATCCAAATTTGCTTGAAATGACTTGGGAAGAAAACCGAGCCGACAGTCAACATATGAGCAAGCTGGCAAATGAATGGGCGTTACTGTGAGATCAGGTGAGCGACAGGGGATTTAAAGCGTACAAAAACGCTGTATTCTGTCTTTGGATATGTTTCTACTCGGTCACATTTTATTTTTACAAATATTTTATTTATAATCACTGTACATGAACACAGAACATAAGTCACAATATCAGACTACCAAAATATTTGTAAAAAGTTCAAATCTGTTTGATGAGCTCGGCTTTTTTTCCGGGAAAGTCGTGAAAGCTTAAAGGTCCCATATTATGCTAAATTGACTTTTCTGAGCTTTTAACCATGTTCTAACGTTGTTTCCACCTCAAACACATACTCAAAGTTGTGTTTTGTTTCGTTCGCGCATGTTTCAGTAATTTATTTCGTTTGAGCTACAGTCCTTTCAATGAGCTGTTTCACGCAATGACGTCAATATGTGAAATAAACCACTCCTCTCCAGGAAGTGCTCCTCCACACTCCTCCAGTCCCTCTCTCCTGCACTGTCAACAAGTGCCGTGCTCTGCAACTCAGACGCACAGAGAAGCACCGCTGCTACTGTATTAGCTTACTTACTGTCAGCAACATGTATTACTAACAAGTATTACTGCAGAGCTCTACATATTGCTAGGCTACTTTATTATAGTTCTTTCAATACACTGCACAACAGCTACCTTAGGAGTCTCCAGGCAGCATACATTCTCAACTTCAGTAGGCATTGTATGGCAATTTCCACATGTGCACCTATAAACAGAAGCAGTTAACACGCGCTATGCTACGGGCTACACCATAGAAACATACACAATAAATAGTTTCTCATTTACCAAGCAGAAACGTCTTGTAGAAACCTTCAAGGTCTTTGTGTTTGCTCATGTTCTTCGAACTCAGAGTCAGACTCTGGGTCGAAGATATACGGCTCAGTTACTCTGAAAGCCATTGCTGAAAAAGTTATTACTACGATGTACCGTGTTTACTTCAGTCTGTTTCCAGCGCAGCTTGCGCAGCTCTAGCGTGACGTCATGAGTGGGCGAAGCCAACACGGGAGAGCTGAGCCTTAAAGTGACAGCGCCAAATCAGACCGTTCACTTTGGACTCATGATGAGAGCTCATCCAAACCGCTTGTAAAAGATAATTATTGTGTGTTTCATGTTGCAAAACGTGATATGGTAACCTAAATGTATCCTGTATACACTGTATAATGTTCAAAATAATATAATATAAGACCTTTAAACATGGATGGTTCTGCTTGTTTGATGAGCAAAATGGAACACTACACTACATTTCCAGGTCGAGCCATTTTTCCTGATCAATATATCGGAAAATAATGGGACCGGAAGTCAATTTACACAGCGTTTTGCTACTTCCGGTTTTTGTCACGCACACCATAAAAAGGGTCTAGTACAAGGATTCCCTGGAGGTCATCCAGGATTGATAGAACCGCAGTTACATTCTTAACTCTCGTTCTATTTCATCCCTGCTGACCGCCATGGGCGATGCATTGAGGACTGGATGACGTATAACAGCAAGGTCACGAGGAATCAGCAGACCCTAATCCAGCCTACCTTATCAGGACGAAGTGTCCTGTCATAGAACTCCCTCCAGCAAGGTCATGAGGAATCAGCAGACCCTAATCCAGCCTACCTTATCAGGACGAAGTGTCCTGTCGTAGAACTCCCTCCAGTGAATGGGAAGTGGCTACATTCACTCTGTAAAATCTAGTGAACGTATGCGGAGTAGTCCATGACTCCGCAGCACAGCACACCACAGCAGTGGTAATGCCCCTGGTTGAGTGACACCTCACACCTATCGGCAGTGGTTGGCCACGAGCATTGTAAGCCTGGGTAATCGCACCCATCACCCAGTGTGCCAGGCACTGGTTAGACAATGCCTGGCCCTGACGTGGACCAGCATAGCAAACAAACAACCGAATCGCAGCAGTTGCCTGCACATACACATCTAGTGCCCGGACAGGGCATAGATGTTCGTACAAAACAAGGAAAACTGTCAACATGCCCAGAAGCTGAAGATCCAAGACAAAAGGCAGTGCTGTGACGCTTCGAAAGCATCGTCATGATGCCCTCGGCCTGCTGGGTAGAAGGACAAGCTCTCATAGAGATGGTGTTCAGGCTGATTCCAAGAAAAACCCTTAGACCCAAGCGCTCTATATGTTTGAGAACAATCATTGTGTCCTGAATGGCTCGTTCGTGGGTTGGTGCACGTATGAGCCAGTCGTCAAGGTATGGAAGACTCTTGATACCTCGTGCCTGCAGGGGAGACAATGCCGCTGCTACAACTCGAGTAAACATCCTGGGAGACAGGGACAACCCGAAGGGAAGGACCTGGAACAGGAAGTGCCTCCCTTGAAAGGCAAACCGCAGGAACCTCCAGTGGTGTTCTGAAATCGGAATGTGAAAATATGCATCTTTCAAGTCGATTGTTATAAACCATTCGCCCTGGGAGAGCGCCTGGAGTATCTACCCGTTGCGTAACATATGGAATGGTATAGTCCATAAGAACACATTTAGACCTCGTAGGTCGAGGACTGGACGTAGGTTGCCCATCTTTTTTGGCACTAAAAGTATCTGGAATAAAATCCCCCCGAATCCTGCAGGGCCATCTGTGTTCAGTTCTGGGTCTCAGTGTTGTGTTGTGCTGCTACACTTAAAACAGTTCGACCCCCAGTGGGTAAATTAGGAATAGCAGTTTTTCTTTTTAAAAATTGCAGTTAAAATCTTCAAATTCATTCCACGAGCCTGTTTGTGGAACCTATGTTTGACACCCCTGATTTTCTTATCTGTTTACATAAAAATCATCCTGAACTACATGGCTTTAGTGTGTGGTGCTTCCCCCAAGTGGCAGAAGATAAACTGTCTAATTCAGCTTGGTCAATTGCAGTTAAATGTGAATGTAGTAATCTGTACTTTGTTGGAGTCATTGAGAAACCCATTTATACAGGGCTATATTTAGCATGTTGTTGTGCCATATGGATTTGTGTGTTATCCTTTTGCTATAAGCTCATCATAGCCTCATCAACTGGCACTCTTTCTACAGACTCCGCTTGGCGATTAGATTAGGCCTATGCACTAACGACTACATCCAGGTGCTTCCACACACGGAGACATGCTGCATAGGTTAAAGGTGCCTCTGGGTTTTGCAAGGTAGGTGACATCATGGTATCACCATAGCTTCTAAAACCGTAAACACTCATTCATGTTTAAATTTACTTATTAAGATACAAACTAAGTAAGTATAAAGCAAATACAAAATCATGTATAGGTATACACTTGCAGAGAGACCAAGCTTTCTTCTTTTTTTAAATTTCTTTTTAAAAGCTAAGTGTGTGTCTCCTTCTTCGAATAGACCGCCTACCATGTCTCACAACACACAAATTAATAAAGATGCAGGTTTCTTGTGTATAATTGTGTAAAATGTATATTGAGTGGACAAGTAACACTAAAATGATGTAGGCTAGAGTTACTCTTAACTTTAGCTCCACCCAAAGGCCTGAATTTTGTGTAAAGGTTGCATTTAAATACACTTGTTACTCCATGTCTGGAGGGTCAGCTCAAACAGACAGAAAATATATAAAGTGGTGTGCAGTAAAACAGGAAGGTCTGTGTGCCAGTGAACAGTGCTCAGTAATGGATGCCAGAAGGATTAAAATGATTATTCTAAATGGAGAGCGAGACACTGTGCATTATTGTGTTTAGTCCTGCTAAGCCTCTCCTGATGTATTCAAACTGCCTCTGGAGTGTGAAGAGGGACATCTTTTGTCCTATACTGCACTTATCAGAATTATAGCTTTAGCTTCAGTAGAGGCATAATATTTACTAAATTAGATTGGCCAGTGTAGCTACTATAGAACTACTCTCTTCATTACAGTGTAGCCTAAGACAGGCTAACGATCGATTATTGAAGCAATAGTTTTTGTCACTTTTGATGCATGTTATACGTTACTGGCAAAATATCTACCCTCCTTGTCAACAGGCACGAAATGGTAATTCCACGCTGCTCAGTGGCCCGTCCTGTCCCTTTTTAATTTTTTTGGACTTACTTTGCTTATGTAAGAGATTAGGACGCGGCTGAAGGTGCAGACGACATGCAGGCTCGGTAACGTTAGAGCACAGGCTAAAGACGGACGGAAGGAAGGACGTACAGCGGAGCAAAACATAACAGCACAGAACCATGAAGCTGAGGGCTGAGCGGGGGAAACGCTGACAACGGACCGGCAGGCTCCATGTCACAATGCCAACCTTCTCAGTCATGTATAAGGGAGCGGTTATCATCAGCAGGTAGGAGCACAGCCATGTGACGAGCTGCAAAGCTAGTCTGAGAAAAACGGTTAGTAGACATTGGTGCCTTTGATCTCAGCGCTTGCGACTGTTCGTGAGAATTAGATTTATTGTAGAGTTTTGGGGGAAATACGGTCGAGTTTTTTTTCTCTTTGTTTTTCTTTGTTTCTTCCTTTCTTTTTTTTTCTTTTTTTTTTTTACCAGAAATATGATCCGCAGGTCAGCGGGTTAAAGGTGGCAGGGGTGTGTGTGTCCGTGTTTGTGTTCCTCTTAGGATTGAGCATCTCCATCTGTCGCTGCTACAGTCCTCTACGTTAAGAAGTTGCATTCTTTTAGCCTTTCGCAACATGCATATCCATTTTCCTTATTCCGCCTGAAAGTAAAGTCACATAATCATTTCTGTCAGTGACGGGAGTCAGTTGTGAGTAAAAAGGTTACATGATGATCTTGTTTAACAATTACCGCTATCAACAGGCTATATTGTAACTGCAAGTAGCTTGTATAATAATAAAACCATGAAATATTAGGTCTGTTTGTAAAATAAGCCCGTATCAGAGCAAAAATAATCATTTAAAATCAGAATCAGAATTCCTTTATTTATCCCTGAGGGGAAATTCTTTCTTCGTTGCAGACTAAGACTAATAAAAAGATAAAAAAGATAGCAGAAATCTAATAAATAAATAAATATCAAAATACAGTATACAGTACCCAAAGAATCTAAAAACATCTCAGTGAAAATAAACAAGCATTTTAAAAATATAACGAAATAAAGAAAAGCATATAAGAAAAATATACTACAGAAAATATCAGTCTCAAATATTTAAATTTATATGCAAATTAAAATGGTTAGGGTGTGTAAATTGTGTGCAATGTCTGTGTGTATGTTGAATGATTTCCTATGTCTCTCTGTGGTACAGTGTGTAAATGTCTGTTACTGAAAAAGCTTAGCCGATCAGCACATTGTGGAGCGGGTGAGAGGGAAAGGCCAGTATAGTTCTTTTTTGGACAACAGCCTGAATACATATTAACACAATGTAAAGTTGCTGTTTTCTACCTATTCTTTGCTCATGCCTGTGTGAAGAAATATCAAAAATCAATCACACTCCAAGTTGGTTAAAGTAACAAGAATAAACCATATAGTGTAACTTGGCTTCAAAAGTCTACAGCTAAAAGAGGTATGGCAATGAAAATTTCATTTATTTTATTTAGAGCAACCACTGGGGATCGAGATATGCAATAGTAGCCTATATTGTAACACAATGCTCACAAAGGACTAGGAAGAAGTGAAAAACACATACACATAACCACAATATATACTGTATGCAACACCCATACACACATTGTCCATGTGTGCATGTAGCCTATACTTCAAATAAGCATAAGCAAAGTACATAGTAGCCTAACAAACCTTAAGTGCATCCAAATGCAAGTCTCCTACACTAACTCTCACTTTTCACCAGTTTTTTTATTACAATGAAGAGTCTACTTTACTGACTTACAGTAGGCATCTTAAGGAAAGGTGAATTAATGCCTATGGCTTGTAATGTACAGCCTAGAAGGACTGTTACCAAGAAGCCCTGAGCCTATGGAAGGAGCTCCTTTTTTGTGATTCTGACATTAGCAATGTGCACATTTATTGTGTAATCAATTCACCTTGTAACCTCTCATGGCTCCAAGACAATACCTGGAGTCCATTAGAGTTTCTGGACTTGTCAGTTGAGTGAGTGAGGTGGAAGTGGTTTCCTCATTGCAGTCCCTTTCTGAAGCATGTTCAAACACTCACCTTAACCTAGGGATGGTATACACTTTACACTTTATCACTGTGAAAGCTCTTTTTGTGATAATCCCTCACAAGCTGAAATATTGATCATTATTCATGTAATGTGGATGGCAGCCAGAAAGGGAACTGTTGCTTCACTTATAATTGATGACTGACTTGAATATGT
This sequence comes from Rhyacichthys aspro, assembly GCA_036850595.1. NCBI lineage: Eukaryota > Metazoa > Chordata > Actinopteri > Gobiiformes > Rhyacichthyidae > Rhyacichthys > Rhyacichthys aspro. The sequence goes on along the minus strand of CM072155.1, from coordinate 1,786,396 downwards.
TCTAAACTCATGCACATTTTACAGCTTTTTCCCAGAAAATGTGTGCATAATGAGTAACCACAGAGGACAGTGTTTAATGGTCAATGTTTGAGCCAATGTGAGCTGGATTAATCTTTAAGAAAGTTAGTCAAAAGCAGGGTGGGCACTTGGTGTGCCGCTGTTATGTAAGAGTCTAATAGACTGAAGATTACAAATGAAGTGATGCTATTCAGCGACTTAAAGCTGTCATTTTGTGCTCACTGCTGACTCCCTGGGCTTACACTGTGTGGTCTGGGGTTGTTTACTCTTGGATAGCCAACCTAAAAGACTGTGTTTTAAACCTTGTAAAAGTGTGTAATTCCCACATTTCTCTATCAACACACCTGTCAGATTAAGAGGATTTGATTCCAGTGACCTTATGTGTATGACCTCTTTTCCAGTACCCATGGCAACAGTCATTTCTATCATTTAGTGACAGAGGACATAGTGACCATGTCTATTAGGGATGCACATTTTGAGCATTTTTCTTTAACCGATAGTCGAACGCCTTAATAATTAATAATTGGTTAACCATTAACCACATGCATGACGTCACCTGATGTTTACGTTTTATTGAATGGACAAAAACGTTTATTTTTAAACATTTATTAGGCATCAAACATGAATCATAAACAACAAATAAATAACTTTTTTCCAAACTAAAGCTATTTTTATTTGCTTGTTGCTTAATTCTTTTTTTTTTCACCTGGCACTACAAAGGCAGTTCTACTACACTTTATCACCATTTTTTGCTTGCCTTTGGGTATTTCTTTTAGCTCTATGGAAATAAACTCACGCATGTCCAATGTTGAGACCTGAGTGCCCTCGCAGTGTATTACCCTTCAAACTGTAAAAATCCTCAACACAGTCACACACAGGACAGTCTTTTGCGTATTCTCCTCGGCAGTAGCAAATTTGGCTTAGCAAATTTGGGGCCCTGGGCAAACCTTGGAGGGGGTACTGTACTGTAGGCCTTGAGGTTGAGAGATTCTGTAGCCCCTCCACAATTGTCATACAGCAATGATTCAAACCAGAAAAGAAGCCAAACATGTGTTTTTGTTATTTTGATAAGCCACGTCTTCTCACTCAGATCAACTGCAGAATCAAGTTGCGTTTTTTTTTTCTTAATACAGTAGTGAGTAAATACAAGTGTTATCGCTTTGTGTGTATTGATTTAAAGCTGTGTGGTTGAAGCTGCTGTGTGCTGCGTGTTTGAGGACTGCTTTCGTTATTCATTAGTATTTAGGACAAAATTAGAATCCATTTCTTCTGCTCTGTTTTCTCTGCCTCATTACAAGGTTGTTCTGTATTCATTAATTATGTTGCATTATTCAGTTGTTTTTTCAATTCTAAGATGACAGTGTGAACAATAAGAATTAAAAGAAATATAAAAGTTAATGCATAATGGGATGCTTATAAATAAAAAATTACATGAAAGACAATAATTAATGTAAACTATATGCATCAAAGTGTGAAACACCATTTTAGAATAAACTGTTTTGTTTGCTATCCACAGTTATTCCTAGTACATGTGTTGAAACAGTACCTGAAATAGACATGCTCTGTACAAACAGGATTTGTTTATCAATAGAATATCACCAAAAGATTTTATCCAAAGATGTATTTTGTTTTTTTGGATATGAGAGGTTGCAGTTGTTCCAGAATAAAAGACGCTCTTGTGGTTGATTCTGAAGAACTGTGGTTGGTGTATTTTTGGACATGTAAATCATGTAATGTGTTGGTGAAGGGAAGTGTTCAGGATTTTCTTTGAGGCATACTGTCGGATCTTATGTTTCAAATGCAACTGTCTGTACTCCGGCTTGAGGTCCTGTTGTGGGACTGCCTAAATTCTAGAGTGTATTATAAAGTCTATGTACTACTGACGTCTACCCTCTTGTCTCTCCTCTAACAGGACACTGATGGGTCCGTACGGAGTGGACCGCGCTGTTCATTCCATGGAGTTTAATGACTGTGAGAATGGCCTAGGTAAGTGTATGTTTTCTTCTCAGAGGCTATAGGAACTTTCTGCTTGTCTGTTGCTAAGATGGGCCATATGCCTTTGTGTGCTTCATAAATTACAAAATCAATATTTTTGGAGCCAGCACCTTCTTCAGCCATTGTTTCTACTCCAAGTATTAGTGTCCTTTTTTGCTAATGCTGATAGACAGTCTAATTCTGTCTCTAATGATGAAGTGTATTGAGATGGCATTGGCTTGGTTTGAGAAGCCTCAGGGTCTGTTGGTCAAGAGCTTATAGGATTTACGAGCATTAAACCATCATTTTTAAAGACTGGTGACAGAACTTCCGTTTCCAGCTAAGCACAAGTTAAGACTTATGTTGTTTGAGCTCTGTTAGAATCTCAATTTTTCCAACACTCTGCTTGAGTTGTTTGGTTTGTGTACATTTGTTTCTTTTTTTAAATGTGTCGATTTGTTTATTTGTAAAACAAAAAAATAAAAGGAAAAAAACGAAAAAGTATTCTGGTAAAAAAAAAAAAGACTGATGGCAGAACAGTATGCCCACTGACATGCCACTAACAAGCTAATAAGCTGGTCATTTTATCATGTAAGTAAGACACAAATAACCGACACAAACTTGTCCCTCTGTAATGATTTAGATCAGGGGTCAGCAAGCTTTTTGTCATGAAGTGCGACCTTAAAAAAATGTAGTTCATCATTGTGCCACCATCAACAAATTACAGTAGACTATATGGTCAGGTGCATGTTGTTCCTGTAATGTGCAATACAGAATACTAAATGTGATCATTACAGTGTGTAGTAACAGTAAAACTTGATATTTTAAATGATGTTGTCATTGTTTTGAGCACAACCTAGTGTTCTTTGGCTGTGCATCGTGTCTCTGACAAACAGGACAGAAGCTCATATTCATGCATAAAACTGTGGAAATAACCATAGCATTGTTTTTACAATTTATGAAACCATTATTTTTATTTGGGACAATATCACATAAAAATCTCCCATATGTCAGTGTTTCAGCGCATTCAATATTACATGTATTATTGAAGTTAAGATGGTTATAAACTGTGTCTTTTTATGGTTGTAACTTGAACCTGGGTCTCCTGCGTGCTTGTCATGTGTCTCTTCCTGGACTGCTGGTACATTTGGATGTTGTTCTAGTTATACAGCTCAAAAAACAAAGCTGCAAACAGTTTTAAACTTGACTGTGTCCTCTACACAAAGCACCAAATGCAGTAGTTAAACATGCGCACATTTAGGGAGAGCTTATAACTTAGAAGAACTCGTGGTTCACAAAGGCATGAGCTAGCATTCTCCAACAGCCTCTGCTGTGCCACAGTTTGGGTGGATAAACGCTGTGCAGCTGCAGGTGAACTGTAACTGTGTAACTCTTTGCAGATGGCACATTGTTACAAAGAACACAACCCCACTGTGGGGAACTGTTGATGTATTTGTAATAACAATAATCATGGACGTGATCACAAATAAAATATAATTCTGAGGAATTCTGAGTGACAGAGAGAACTGTGTTAGCTTAAAACTAATTCCTGTTAGCTATAATTTAAAGTACAATGCTCTACAAGTATAGCACAACAGTTATTAAACTACTTGTAATGTATCTTATTATGGCACATCACAACACTGAACCTGCTTCAGTTGCAAAACAATGCGGCTCACAGTTCATTAGTTGAATGCAGGCTGTGGTTCAGACTAATGATGTGCGGCTCTGTTGTGTAGTCCTGTTTTTAAAGAGATTGTGTGTGAGGTATCAGTGTTGTCTGGGACATGAACTAGGTCATGTGGTAAAGCCCTAACCCACTTAACTGAGCCAGGTCCAAGACACACCGGGCTGCTGTGGGCTTATGCTCACGACAGCACATCAAATCACATCACAAACAGGATGACAGCAAAAGCCTGTCTCTCTGCTTAAAGGCATTGAGATTAGATCACTGTTTTGAAGAGATTGATAGATACATCACAGACATTAGTGAAATGTTATACATTTATGTGAAAGGGATTTGTTTTCATCTAAATCTTTTATATTAAGTAATATAATACCCAAATAACAGCATAGTGAGACGTAAAAGAATATCTAAAAAATTGTTTTGTTTTTCTTTTGATTGATTATAGTATGTAAATACTCACACAAGAAATAAACTACACATATACACACACATATATAGACATATGAAGAAAGAATAAACTCAGCAGTCTATAATATACCTCACAAGCTCTTTCTATTGTTGTAAAGATAAGTAAAAATAAAGCTGTGTAAAATAAAAACCAAAGGCAGAAGTTCTTGATGACAAGATCTTAGAGAGTGATAGGAGGCCTGAGCAATGGAGAAGAGATGTGCTGGTGCCGATTTTTAAGAACAAGGTAACCGTGCAGAGTTGCAGCTGCTATAGCGGTGTAAAGGTTTGCCAATGATGTTGTGATCTGTAATGAGCACAGGAAGCAGGTGGAGGAAAATCTGTAGAAGTGGAGTTATGCTCTGGAAAGAAAAGAACTGAAAGGTAGTCACAGCAAGACAGAATGCATGTGTGTGAATGAGAGGGATACAAGTGGAACAGGGAGTAGAAGTCAAGAAGCTACAAGATTTTAAGAGTCCAGAGCAACTGGGAGTGTGGAAAAGAGGTGAAGAGGTGTGTGCGGGCAAGTTGGAATGGGTGGAGAAACGTGTAAGGTGTGATGTGTGATAAAAGAGAGCCAGCAAGAATGAAAGGAGACCAGCAATGTTTTATGCTTTAAAGATAGTAGCCCCAAGGAAAAGATAGGAGGAAGAGCTGGAGGGAACAGAGCTTAAGATGTAGAGGTTCTCTTTGGCAGTGATGAGGATGGATAGACTGAGGTATGAGTACATCAGAGGGACAGCTCAGGTCAGCTATTTTGTAGATAAAGGTAGAGGGGCCAGTTTGACATGGTTTGGACTTGTTCAGAGGAGAGATAGTGAAAATATAGGTTAAATGGAAGGCAGGAGGCCTAGAGTAAGACCAAAGAATAGGTTTATGGAGGTAGAGAAATAGAACATGAGAGTAGTTGGTGTGAAAGTAGAGGAGCAAACAGATGGAGGCATATGATTCACTGTGGAGACCCCTGAAGGGAACAGACCGAAAGAGAAGAAGAGACACTATTTGTGCTAAATGTCTTTGTCTTCTGTGATAGAGACCTTTGTTGTGCAGTTGACTCCAGAACAAGCGTGGAGAAGTGAAATACAGTGTATTTTTACACTAATTCTAAAGGTTGCGATAAAGAAAAAAACTGACTTTCTGTAGTGACCACTTCAGACCAGGTGACATTTCAGAAACAGCTGCTGTGAAATTGTATTTTTTTTACACTTTGCATTAAATATTTTTTGTATTTGAATGTATCCCAATAAAACAAGTCAAGCTTCATTTGAAGGTTTTTTTTCTCTTCTAGTTCTTGTTCTTGAACATTTCCTTTTCCGCAATTAACAGGCAGTGTTTAGCTCCACGTTTTAGTAACCATGTTGGTCCCAACAAATGGGTGACCTAAGAAGCATGGTACTTTTGTTGTGAGACCCTTAGTTTGTACACAAACATGGATGCATAATGTACCACCTAAATGTGACCACAAAGCACACTGTAGCTCAGTGTTTTTATTAAGTATGTCAGCTGGTCACAGGCAATCAGCTACCAAGTCCACATCACAATGCGTCCTTCTTTAAACAGTCTCCATCACTACTGTAAATTAGTTAATATTGTATTTTTTATTTTAGCTCTGAATTTGACCATCCTTGCAAGCATTGGTGTTGAACAGTGCTAGAGAATGCACCCGGGGTGCCTCATTAGAAGGCATAAAGACACGAAAGTGCGTCAGGGACTGTAGTTATCTGATAGTGGTGGGGGCTCTACAAAAGTACAGAACAGGCAAAAATCACCAGTTGTTCTTCACACCAGACTCAATTAGTGTTAGGTTGGTGTCTCAGGGTAACCAGTCCTGGAGCTGGACTGCTAATGAACCACTTAAAGGTATGTTAATTTGACAGTAAGGAAGAAGGGGGAGAAGGGAGTCCATGGTAGAGGGCTACAGACTCAGCTCATAAACATTCTGGGTCTGTTGTCACTATGAAAACATTTAAAGCTATTCTGCATCCCTTTCTCTTTCACTAGTCTTTGTGCTATGTGTATTATAATGAAAATACAATATTGAGTTTTAACTACATACATCCAGAGGTAAATGTGAGTTCCTTCATTTGTCTTAATGTTAATGCCTAGAGTTGTTCATGTAGTAGTTTTGATTATCTGTTTTTATGAAGACCTCTTCTCATCTTCAGGATCTACTTGCATCACATAAACTATAACAAAAACATTGCCATATTAGCCAACAGCATGTACAGAACATAAGCTTTATTGTTTGAATGTGTGTCTTTCCAGACCTAGTGTGTCCATTATGTAGGTTAGTAATGATATTTTTATAGTTCGTCGAAGAGACTACCAATCACAGAACAAGATTTGATAGACCCCTGAAAGGAATAGGTCCTTGCAAAATCTTAGCAGCTTGAACCTCCCAACCTCTGCCAGCAACTTGGGTTGTGGATCAATGTGAAGGTTCACAATAGCATTTTCAGTAGACGGTCATATGACAGACTGAGATTTTTCTTAAAGACACACTAGATGGTGCTGTCAGTTCTTGGTGTATAAAAAGGAGCTCACTCTGTTTGGAATTTGTCCTTGTTTACATGGCAACATTCACACTTATCCAAGTGAACTGCACTAATTGAGCAGAGCTTTGTTCTAGCCACAGTTGCTGCGTGTAGGATCTGCACAGAGCGAATCCAAACCTGTGTGGTCAGAACAAAATTAAATAAGCTGAGACAAAACACTGAGACAAGTATTTATTCACCTGTGAACAGGAATCAAGGTGATCGGAGGAGTGAAGGAGCTCACTGGAGAGGAGTATGGAGTTTATGTAAAACGCATTCTACCTGGTGGCCTCGCTGCATGTGATGGTAAGTACTACATCATCAGTATTTGTTTGCAGTCTTCAGATGCACATAATGCACATGATGGAACTGTTTATGTGAGGATCTGCATGAGAAAACTCACGGCTGTCACTGTCTTTACAAGAACTAACCGGGAGCATCTCATTGGTTGGTTTAGTTTGAGAAAGGCTGGCTATACATCCTGTTAACCTGGCAGTTACAAAAAGTTAAGGGTCACTTTAATGTGTCAAATGATCTAGTGTAGAGTATTTTTTACAGGTTCCTTGGGTTTGCCCCATGTAAATTAGGTCATTTTGTAGAAACGGTGATGTGTAATCACTGCTGACAGAGAAGATTAGAAGACAGAGAAGATTTGTGCAAAGCAGGTAACTAAGTGAAATAGAGACCAACCATATATATATATATATATATATATATATATATATATATATATATATATATATATATATATAGTTGGTATATAGTAATATATACTGTTATTGTGCATTGAGTATTAAAGGTCCTATATTATACTATTTTGAATATTATACAGTTTATTTTGGATACATTTAGGTTACCATATCACGTTTTGCAACATGAAACACACAATAATTATCTTATACAAGCGGTTTGGATGAGCTCTCATCATGAGTCCAAAGTGAACGGTCTGATTTGGCGCTGTCACTTTAAGGCTCAGCTCTCCTGTGTTGGCTCCGCCCTCTCATGACGTCACGCTAGAGCTGCGCGAGCTCCGCTGGAAATAGACTGAAGTAAACACGGTACATCGTAGTAATAACTTTTTCAGCAATGGCTTTGAGAGTAACTGAGCCGTATATCATCGACCTAGAGTCTGACTCTGAGTTCGAAGCAAACACAAAGACCTCGAAGGCTTCTACAAGACGCTTCTGCTTGGTAAATGATAAACTATTGTGTATGTTTCTATGGTGTAGCCCGTAGCATAGCGCGTGTTGACTGCTTCTGTTTATAGGTGCACATGTGGAAATGGCCGTACAATGCCTACTGAAGTTGAGAATGTATGCTGTTGTGCAGTGTATTGAAAGAACTAGCAGCGATGCTTCTCTGTGAGTCTGAGTTGACAGTGCAGGAAAGAGGGGCTGGAGGAGTGTGGAGGAGCACTTCTTGGAGAGGAGTGGTTTACTCACATATTGACATCATTGGGTGAAACAGCTCGTTGAAAGGACTGTAGCTCAAACTAAATAAATTACTTAAACATGCGCGAATGAAACAAAACACAACTTTGGGTATGTGTTTGAGGTAGAAACAATGTTAGAACATGGTTAAAAGCTCAGAAAAGTCGATTTAGCATAAATGCGCTGCAGCTGGATTCTCGCGAGATTTGGGAGTTTCCAAAACTCTTGTAAATCCATCTTGTATCGCGCCAACCAAACCGCTTGAGTCGCGATCCGTGGACTCACCGGACTCTTTTGACCAATGACGTTGCAGCACTAACAGGTAGAGGCGGGTTTTTAATTTGAAGAAAGCAACAAGCGCTCTCCTCTTTGATATCAACATGACTACGCCGAAAGACGTTAGCGTTGATGCTGCTATCAAAACAGTTTTATCAGAAGTAGAGAGTATTTCTTCTTTGAAAGAAGCGTGAAGAGTGTCACGTCATATCGTTGCTATGATTGGAACCTTGAAACCTCATGCTAAGCTGATACTAGTTGGTGCTTCATCCAATCAACACCAAGTTTTTGACAGAAGGGGCCTCCCTTTTGGAAACGCTTTAAACGGGAGCCTTCCCAGATGGTACTGCGAAATAGACTATGTTCTGTGGAGCAGTTCTATCTGGCAGAGTCAGGTTATAATATGGGACCTTTAAGCACAAATAATTTGGGATGCACCGATCCAGCTTTATCGTTACATATCCTGATCCGATCCAACTGTTTTTTTTAATATAGGCATATTATCCTATATTATTGTATATTAATAAATATAGAAGGCCCTTGTTTTTGTTGCATGACTGGTAGGTAGGTGTTGGAGTAAAAAAAGTAATATACAACATTTTATTCTAATTGGGAAGGTTGTCCAAATAAAAAGAGACCAGCTCGTTTACCATTGTATAGACATATAATCTATAATGAAAGATAATATATCAACTAAGAAGATGGTAAATTTCCTGAATGAATAACATGCACTTTACAACAGCAGCTTTCCGTCAAACCTCACTAATGTAAATCATATAAGTGAGTAAAGACAGCAGTTTGCTCTGTGGGGCTCCATGGTAATGGTCAGTGGGAGGGGCTGTGAAACAAATGTAAGTTACAAGCAGCTTTCCTTTAGCTTGCTGCTAACAAGAAGCTGCAGTCTGAACAACAGTTAATGACAACTGTGGACAAAGCGGGTGGGTATATCATGCTCATACTTTCCCAAGCCCCATTTTAGTGACCTGTGAGTGAGTGATTGGACTAATAATTTATTACCCTGAAAACCAGAGTGTATCTGTCAACTTAGCTGAACTCAGTTCATTCAGTAAATCTGTCTATGTCTGAGACCATTATCATCAAGCTGAAGTTCCCTCCCAGCCCACCCAAACCTTTGCTTTGATTTCTCACTGTAATCTCTGCATTAACAATGTCTGTTTGAGCTTGATCCAAAGAAAACAGAAGAAAAGGGCCCTACTCTGAAGTGAACCAGACACTTTGTCTCATGTGAATATTAAACTTTAATAAGCCACACCACAACTTTGGCATGGCCTATTTTCTTTTTGCTCCAATGACAGATCTGGGCCACAGCGTGTTGCATATCAGAGTTTTTGGGCATATATATATATATATATATATATATATATATATGAAAAGTTCAGCTTATCTTCTGATTTATTTGATAAGCCTGTAAACATAATATTTTCACTCTGTATGGGTGTCGGTTTTTCAAGTGCATTATTAAATTGGTTGTATTTCACGTGGTGGACTTCACGTGAGTACCTCCTTGCATAACTTCTCCCTTGCAAGAAGCATATTGTAATTTGACTGTCTTCTTTTGACACCCTTAAATGGGCTCAGGTGGCAGACATGATGACCGTAGTATTGAACTCAAGCCTCTGGTCTAGTGCCTTGTCAAAGTGCGCATGTGTGAAATGGAGCACGCCTCTTGCTGAGTTCAAGTGCTCTAAGGAATCACAATTACATTTACAAATCAGACAAGAATGATATCGGCACTGCACATTGGGACAATTTTACTCATCAGACCGATGCTGATGAATGAAAAAAATTATACATATCGGCCGATAACAATGATAGCACTGATATATTGTCCATCTATACTTGGTCATTCCACCATTAGTATGGTAATAGTTGTGTTATGGGCACATTTGAAAATTAATCCAAAATGTAAGCAGACCCAGCCACCTCTTGAGATGACTCACTAAGACTACACAAATATGTCTGAGGATCTTCAGGTGAGCAGATGACTCTTGGCTACAAATCTCCCTCACTCTAATATTTGGTTGGATATCTTTAACTTTGTTATAGCACATATTGCCTATGACAAAAGTTTGGGGTTGGGCAGTTGGGTTATTTGCCCAATGTCATTCCCCATCCTCTCTCAACCTGTTTCCTGTCTGGCTATTGCTTACTATCAATAAAGGCCCATAAAAATAATATTAAACAAACAAACAAACAAACTAACTAACTAACTTACTTTATCTAGCTGCTAGGTAATATAAGTAATAATAATCACATCATCCACTTTTCTGTCAAATTTTATTTCACTAAGTGTGTAAGTAGTTCCCCATCATAATTGTCAATGTTAGTTCTGATTTCATTGTGACAACATTGTAAAAAGTCTCAGAACACACATTTAGAGCTGTAGAAGAGTTACATGTAACTTTGCTTTATGTAGTATTATATTGGGTTTTGCATAACTTAAAAAAATGTGACCAAAAACCATGTGTTGACAAGCAGCTTGTGAATTTTGATCTGGCTCTGTTAAGCCTCTCTGGAATGACTAGCTCTCAACAATTCTGGTTACATAGTTCTTTTACTATGAGCTCTTTTCTATATGCATATGTTTACATATAGAAAAGGTTATACCATGCAAGGGCAACTGATGCTGTTAGCGTCTCTGCTGTTACTTTATTTGCCATTAGCATGACTAGCAGCTAACTAGCAGCCCGTCATATTTCCAAATTTGGTAATCACTTCTTGCTCCAAGTCTGTCAACCCCATACAGCTGACTGTATGATAGTACTGAACCTGTATGACACACTTTGACTTGTGACCTTTGACCTCTGCCAGGAAACCTGCTGCCAGGGGACCAGATCCTAGAGGTGAACGGAGACAGCCTTGTAGGAGTTACCAGTGAGAGGTAGGGACGACATGAATCATGTTTTTACAGCAGTAATCCTAAGGTGTATTAACATTAACATCCTTTTGCTTGTGTGTTACAGAGCGGTAGACATTTTGAGAGCAGCCTCAGCAACCAATCACATGCGCCTTCTCATAGCCAGAGATGAGGAGGCAAAGTAAGCATTTATACACTCATGCTGGGGTTGAAGAAAAGCACACATGGGTCAGATCTACTAGGTTAGTTTGTCTGGGCCGCTAATTTGCATTTGTGTGGCATGGAGTGGCCGATTTAGCTGTATATTTAAAAAAATTAAAACTACACAGGATTTTAGTACCACATGTTGCGCAAAATTGCACTACTGCTTAAATTACAACTGAGATCAGCTGCATGACAGGGTGAATACATGGATATAATAAGAACTGGATAAGGCACCGCCCCCTTTCCCCTACCACCAATTTGATTAGTGGCCACTCGATGTATTGCAACGAAAAAATCCTCTACCGCCCAAAAAGGATTTTGCCCATAGACCGCAATGTAAAAACAAATGCCTGGTATTAAGCTTACTACTACTCTATAATTGCCAAAATAGTTGGATTTTGTAGTGTTTATTGTTTATTTTCATATCCATTACTTTTCCCTGTTAAAAATCCCTAAATTCGCTAAAAAATTACTTTTATTGTTTGACGTCACCACTCTAACCTTTGCGCCCATTGGCCAGAACGGATCAGGTGGCGCGTGAAACACAAGACCACATGTGCAAGTGCCATAGTGCGCCTGCTCTATGGGCCGCATAACGTGGAAGCAATGGATTGGATTTGTTTAATTTAGGTAGCATTAGCTGAATTAGGGAATTAAACTAAAAGAAACAAAGGCAAGCAACAAAATGCAGATAAAACATTCCAAAGTTTGGTAAAACGGCCTTTGTAGCCGCATGTGATGCATAAAAAGAAAGCTGTTTCATCTTTGTGAAGAAGAGTTAAGGGCTTATAAATAAATGAATCAAGCTGACTCTGGAGTTTAGATTTTAATGTAAACAGTATTTTGGGCTGAAAAAAAAAAAAAAAGCAGCAGTACAACCATTTAAGAAGCATGCAATAGATATAGATATTAAATGTTGATTTGAACTTAAGCAACTGAGATGAGATTTCAAGTGTAGTGTAATTTTAAATTTAAGAGGTGTCACTAAAATATAAAATGGTTTGAGAGAAACAGGTTTGATGCGAGCTGTGGTTCTTAAACTGAACATAATATGAAGCAGTAGGGTGCAGTGATGGATTTGCATATTTTAGGAGATAGGTTGTGCATGTTTATGTAATCCTTGGGGAAGGAGTAGATTTTTTTAAATCCCATGAATATGTAGAAATGTTGTCCACAACATGTCACATTCTTTAGATTACTTAAATAAGGCTTGAATACGTCCAAAGGTGATTGGAGGCTCTAATTTTAGTGTTGAACTTTAACATGGTTGCTTGAGTTGGTTACTAACATTGTTACTGGAGTTGTACGTGTCTCTGAGGGAGGGGGCAGCTTAAACTCGCCTGTCCTCCTGACAGGATGAGGCATGTGCTAATCTGTACACACTGTTTTAACTCCCATAGAGCGCCCACCCCAGGAGCTGGATGTGTAAAGCCCCGGGAGAGGGGAGGGGGCAGGATTATGACTGACTGCCTTTGTTTGTCCCACCAACTAAAAGAATCTATGTCTTCAATGTACATGTAGAACTCTTCATTTACAACTTTAAAAGTCAACTTGAGTCCAATAATACATGCAATGTACTATGAGACAAAACACATCATGCTCCGCCCAGCTTTATTGGGTTATGAGATTAATGAATTTAATAATTATAGGAGCTGTGAGTTGTTGCAGTGACTTTCTACAAAACATATAAAATACACTGCGTGGCCTGTTTTTTGTATGCCAGTTCAAAGAATTTCATCGCACCTGCTAAATAAGTCCCCTTGTGTCTCTATTAGAATTTTTTGCTTTTCGCTTTACATTCAAACTCAGGATACTTGTAATCGTTTAAAAACTGAGCTTTCACTATCTATTTATATATTTATTGTTAATTTTGCCATGTATAAGGCAGTGGAACTATTCTGTACAATGGCACGGTGCTTCTTAAATTGTTCTTTGGCTGTAAAACACATCATCACTCTCAATGTTTACATCTCTTGGGATATCTGGATACATATGAATGTATCTATATACATGAGGCTAGGCCACCCCCAAATGCGCCCTCAATGCATGCACATATTGCATTAACATACATTAGATGCAGTTCAGTGTTGATGTTGGTGGGAGGTCTGAAATATACATTTAAACATATATTGTAGAGAGTAAGATTTGAGACCCTTGAGTTATTTAGAAATGCAAATTTAAAACTTTAAATATGAAATTGCTTTAGCGTAAGATATTTATCAGAATAAAAGAGTGTGTGTGGTGCTGGTGGTTATGAAACACGTATAACCTGATGTAACCTGTTTGTGCTTTGGAGCAATTGGTGACCAATGGTTTCTCACAATTTAAAAAGAAGGGATTAACTGTGTTGTTTTAATTTGTTTTGTTTTGTTTTAAAGGAGAGAATTTGCAGAGCTGATGGAGAAATATGGGTCCAACGGTAGTACAGGATCAACCCGCAACTCTCCTATCCAGCAAAGTGGGGACAGTCATGTGAATCAGCCCCCAGTGAACAGCAAGACCTCCAATGGTGCGTTTATATATATATATATATATATGTGTGTGTGTGTGTGTGTGTGTGTGTGTGTGTGTGTGTGTGTGTGTGTGTGTTTTTCTTCTTTTTTTTCCTTTTTTTCCTAGGGCAAGGGTGCATTTGAGTGCATTTGCCCGTTACACAATTTGCAACATCTGTTTGAGTCTGAACGGATGCAGCCATGCATCCAGCTTCCACGGATGTGTTCAACAGGCTTTAACACAACACAAACTGACCAGTGTAGAACACAGTGCCTTCATTTAGAAACACCAAGATCTACTCTCACACAAGAGCATCTTTGTTTTTTCCCAACTATTTATCCTATTCCTTAGGCTGCATGATGCTCTTTCTGAGTAAAAGGGATAAACCAATGACGATGAAGTGCACCCTTAAGTCACTCACACGATCTAAACATGTAGACCAGGACAGAGAAATGTGTGTTAATTGTCTCTGCAACTTTGCTGTCTACTGTAACATTTAACTAAGTTAAAGAGTTAAGTTTCCCAGTTTCCCTCTCTTATTAGGTGCAGAAAAACATATTGGTAAAAATTACACTTTACACACATATTCAATACACATAACAAATTATTTTATATTATTTTGCATGTGTACTTTGTAGTTTATCATCAGCACCTTAATAATCAGTAAAAGCTGTTACAATTAGTTCATAGTAGTCTAAGACTTGTTATGTAGTTAAACTAAAATGCATATTATTACTGAAATTTTGAGATGGCCTGCCAAATCTAAGGCCCATTCATCAAAACAAGTACATTTGCTTTGTATGAGTGTAACTTACTTCAAAGGACATTAAAAGACTCATTCAGAGCATTTGAATTCCAGGTGTAGGGCTACATATGCTTTGCCATTCAGAACAGTAAGAGAGAGGAAATCATTTTCCAGTACAGTGAGTTACCTTTCATTGTCAGGACACATGAGGATAGAAACAGATGTCAGGTGTCAAAATAGGGAAAAAAAAATGTCTGGAGGATATGCGGGCTGCTGGCACGGGCTGTGATCAGCACTAGGCATTACTCAATCGCTCAGGTTTAAGTATATGACAGAATGACATATTCAGATGAGGGCCATGCATTGATGGTGCTTCAGGAGCAGCTGCAAACCACTGTTTATTTCTGTCTTAAAGTCATTTTTTATCGTATACCTTTGATAAAATGACTTTATGTCTTTTTGTTCTTGTTACACAGGGGGTCGGTACCTGGACAGCACGTCCTCTGGCTCTTCGTCTCGTTCCCAGAGTCCTTTGCTGTCAAGTCCAGCTGGCTCTCAGAACATGTACAACAATAGTGGGCCACTGCTGCGCTCGCTCAGGTAGTCTACACTCGTATCCATTGAGTGGAATTTTACAGGTCGGCTCAGTACAGCTCAGTTTGGTTCAGCTAACTAACATGCTTGTATTTTCACTGTGCTGTGCTAGAAGAGCGCTGTCTGCTAAGTACACTGTGATGTTTCACAAATGTAACAGAAGTTTCCTTTTTATGAGATACAAATCATATTTGAAGCGAACGTTAAAAACTTGGATGTGTGGCTACTAATTATTTTAAATCTAAAGAAGAGAGTATACACTCGTGTGTATCGTGTAGAGGAGTGCAAGGCTGGAGTTACAGTTCTGTGGTGCTCCAGTAAACATTAGTAAACTGTTTTTAGGTTTATTTCTAGCATTCTTAACATTAAAATCTAAGTGTTTCCTACATTTAAAGGACTAAGTAACGAGAACCTTACAACGCTGACTCAAAAAACTGGAAACAACTATTGCTAGAAAAAGAAATGTTTTACGTGAAAAAATGTCTGTCTCAACAGTGGATTTGAATGTCATATGAGAAGAATGATTCCAGCTCACATCATGTGAACCATTTTCCATGTTACATGCCTAGAGATTTTTCTCATAAACGGACACAGAACGGTTTCAAGTTCAACATTTCAAGTTCATGTTATTAAAACAGTCAGAGGATAATAACATTACTTTTTAAAACTTAAAAAAAAAAAAAAAAAATTTATAATATTAATTAAGACCCTGAATCCCCTGGAATATGAGACAGGGACAACAAAAAAGAAAATCAAGTAGTGGAGCTTTAAAAAAAAAAAAAACCTTTTTAAAAAAAGACATTTTTTGGTGTTTTTGCCTGGACAGTAAGCAGACAGGTCAAATGATCCAAGTAGAAATTGAATCCAGGTCTCCCATGCATATGGCATTTGCTCCACCAGGAGCCACATAGGCGTCCCCCCGAAAAACACAGTTTTATTATACTATAATCCCAGACCAGTTGAAATAAAGTTAACATAAGTTCTGAAAATCTGCAAAAAGTAATTTAATAGGTCAATAGATCATCTACGTGTATTTAAGAAAAAGTCAGTATATGTTAGATACATGGCACACAAGCTCTTACACAGCAAAGCAATCCTTGTAACAGAACACACACACAATTTTTTAACTCATTTATTTTTTGTTGGAGAAAGTGAAATGAAATCTGAAAATGGGTGTTTGTCTCTCCAGTCACCCAGGTGAGGGTGTGATCCAGCTCATCTCTATAGTCCGATCTTGCAGTCTGGGCATTACTATCGGAGGAGGTTCCAACCGGCCTGATGGTCCTGCCATATTCATACAGGAGGTGCTCTCTGGAGGTGACTGTCACAAGGTAAGTACAGTAAAGGTGATTTATGTCTTTTTTTTTTTTTGTAGTCTGGCCTGGCCTTCAACATTGTTGAATGGCTTGTTAAACTAATACTTAGTGTACAGTGGTACACAAAGTATTATGTGGTGATGTAAAGCTGTATTTTAGCTTTATTAGCTATCCATTAGGTTTAAATGATTTTTGAATCAGAATAATTTTTATTGAAGTTTTTGATTTTCAAAATTGTAAACGAGAGAATAGAGAGAAAAAAACAAGATATACAACAACAATGAAATAAACGGGGAAAAAAACACAGAAAAAAAAATCCTGAACAAACCCATTTACCTCTAACCCTGCCACCGCTAGTCACTCCCTCCGCCGCACCTACAACCTCTACAGGGTTGGAAATCCCTGTAGAGGTTTCATAGCACTTGACATGACCTCCTGCAGCCACTGCTTATGCGATGGTGAGGAGGTGTCCTTTAACATGAGCAATATCGCTTGGCATGCTAGGAGGGAGGCTAAGACAACAGAACTGCCTGCTGCGCTCATATGGGTCCGTCTTTCCAGGACCCCAAACAAGGCCAACAGGGGGTCCAGCCTCAGCCTGCCAAGAACAGGACCTGAAAAGCGAGTACTCGGCAGAACCACATCTAACTTGGAGATGAGGCCTTTTGTAAATGGGCTCAGAAACATGATCCTATCGACTGCGGCTGGTTTTGTATCAGCTGTGAGGTTAGGTAGATGTGCCGTTTTAATGTGCCTAATCTGAAGGTAACGTAAAAAATCAGAGTTAGGGAGGTTACATTTCTCCTTCAACTGTTCAAATGATGCCAATTTTAGAGTTTTCTATGAGCAGATCTTTAAAACGAGTGATGCCCGTCCGGTGCCACCACCCGAAAGCCTGCGTCACTGAGAGATGGTTTAAAGAGGCAGTGGGGCTCCAGAGAGAGAAACTGCAAAGACCAAAGTGCTTTCGAAACTGAGCCCATATCTTGATAGTATGTTTAACCACTGGGTTGTTAATTGTAGTGGGAGGCATTGGCAGAGAGGCACCTAGAAAGGTGAGAGGCGATGCCTTATTGTATCAAAAGAGCTCCATCGCTTCCCAATCAGGGCGGTCAGGCTGATGATTAAAAAAAGGGACTATGCACAAACACTTCACAGGCTGGCTGCACAGTAGTAGAAATGAACATTTGGCAGGCCAACCCACCCAGTAGATTCCGATTTTTGAAGATGGGTTTTGTTTAGAAGTAGTCGCATACCCTGCCATAGATAAGAGGAACTCTATCCTTGTCATGCGCAAGGAGAACCTCAACATCTTCAGCTCTGCTACCTCTAACTCTTAGGTGCCACTGTCTCCAAATCATACAATATCACTGGTCTCACCACTGTCCTATAGACCTTTCCAGTCATTTTTGCCGTACTCTTTTACCACACCTGACACTTTTCTACTCACATCCTTCCTACCTGCCTGCACAAGCTTCCTCACCTCTTTTCCACACTGTGCCTTGCTCTGGACTGTTAAATACTAAATACTTAAAATCCTTGCTTTATCAGCAGCAAAATGCTGATAAAGTCTGGTAGAACTGCCTTTGCAGCACTAGCTGATTCGTAAAAGAGGCTGGATTTGAATTTAAAATAAATTAAGCAACGGCTTAATAATAAATAAAAATGGTTTTAGCTTGAAACAAAGCTACTGTTTTTGTTCTGTTTTTAATGATTCATATTTGACACCAGAATAAATTGACACCTCTATATATATATATATATATATATATATATATATATATATATATATATATATACACATATATATATATATGTCAGGTGACATCATGCAGGTGGTTAATGGTTAACCAATTATTGATTATTAAGATGTTCAGTTAAAGAAAATTCACAAAATGTGCATCCCTACTCTGTATGAAACTATTGCTGCTCACAAATGCTCACTTCTCCTGTTAGCCTTGCTTCCACTACTATTTCCCACAACTTCACTGTATGGCTCATCAGCTTAATACCTCTGTAGTTTCCACAACTCTGTACATCTCCTTTGTTCTTAAAAATCAGCACCAAAACACGTGTCCTTCATTCCTCAGGCATCCTGTCCATCTCTAAAGACCTCATTGAACAACCCAGTTAAAAACTCTACTGCCTTCTCTCGTAGGCACTTCCATACCTCCACTGGTATGTCATTAGGAACGACTGCCTTTCCACTTTTCATCCTCTTCAAAGCGCTCCTAACTTTACCCATACTAATCCTTCCATCTTTCCCTCACCCTCTTGTCACCTGTCAACACATTTCCATTTCTTTTTTTAATTAATCTAACCTGCTACACATACTTTCCATCTTTATCTTTCTGCCTCTTATCTTTCTGCCTCACCAACCGTTACAAATCCATCTCACCTTCCTTAATATCTAACCTTGCATACATGTCCTCAAATGCCGTCTGTTTGGCCTATGCCACTTCTATTTTAGCCTTGTGCTGCATCTCCCTATATTCCTGTCTACTTTCCTCAGTCCTCTCATTGTCCTCAATTCTTCCTAGCTAACCTCCTCCTTTTGTTACTTCTGAACTTTCTCATTCCACCACCAAGTCTCCTTTTCTCCTTCCAGATGACACACCCAGCAACTTCCTACCTGTCTCCCTAATCAGCTTGGTTGTAGTAGTCCAATCACCTGACAGCACCTCCTGACCACCTAAGGTCTGTGTTAACTCCTCCCTGAAAATCACACAGCACTCTTCCCTTTTCAACTTCCACCACTTTGTCATGTGCTCTGCCTTTGCTCTCTTCATCTTCCTCACCACCAGAGTCATCTTACACACCACTATACTATGCTGTCTAGCTACACTCTCTCCAACCACTATTTTGGAATTGCTAATTTTTTTCAAATTACATCATCCACATAAGATATAATCCACCTTTGTTGTCGTGCCACTGCTCTTATATGTAATGGTCGACCGATATGGGTTTTTTAAAGGCCAATGCCGATATCTTCAGAACCTGATCAGCCAATGTTTTTAGGGCAATATAGAGGGATGATTTTCATAAATTAATAATTTTTCCTTTTTTTTAATAAGTAATGCCTTAAACTATTAAGAATCATAAAGTGATGTTGAAAAGAATCTTCCTTGTTTTGTACTTTTTGATCAAGTTGCAATCAAGAGAGCGTTATGTGCTATTAAGTATAAGTGAAATAAATTTCTTTTATTAACAATACAGTTACGTTTATTTGACTTTTTGGGCAAATAAGCAACGCAGCATTTTTTTTAATCACAAAACGTGCTATAATAATAATAATAATAGATTATTTTTTCACTCCCAACCAACTAGATAGTATAAATTGTAAAAAAAAACAAAAAAAAACAGGCAAATATGAAAATAAACTTTAAGCGTAAAAGTGGTTTCAGTGCACTCAAGTCAAGTAGCAGGATTATTTAACTTAACTTATTAAACACGTTCAAGTAAGTACAGTAAAAAAAAAAAGAAAATACACACACTAGACGGTCCCATATTATGCTAAATCGACTTTTCTGACATTTTAACCATGTTCTAACGTTGTTTCTACCTCAAACCCAAAGTTGTGTTTTGTTTCATTCACGCATGTTTAAGTAATTTATTTAGTTTGAGCTACAGTGCTTTCAACGAGCTGTCAATATGTCAATATGTGTATCATCAATATGTGAAGCAAACCACTCCTCTCCAGGAAGTGCTCCTCCACACTC
The DNA here is from genome assembly GCA_036850595.1 of Rhyacichthys aspro. Lineage (NCBI taxonomy): Eukaryota > Metazoa > Chordata > Actinopteri > Gobiiformes > Rhyacichthyidae > Rhyacichthys > Rhyacichthys aspro. The sequence goes on along the minus strand of CM072155.1, from coordinate 1,766,081 downwards.
CTCCAGCCCCTCCCTCCTGCACTGTCAACAAGAGAAGCATCGCTGCTAGTTCTTTCAATACACTGCACAACAGCTACCTTAGGAGTCTCCAGGCAGCATACATTCTCAACTTCAGTAGGCATTGTACGGCAATTTCCACATGTGCAACACGCGCTAGTTTCTCATTTACCAAGCAGAAACGTCTTGTAGAAGCCTTCGAGGTCTTTGTGTTTGCTCATGTTCTTCGAACTCAGAGTCAAACCGTGGGTCGAAGATATACGGCTCAGTTACTCTCAAAGCCATTGCTGAAAAAGTTATTACTATGATGTACCATGTTTACGTCAGTCTGTTTCCAGCGCAGCTCGCGCAGCTCTAGCGTGACGTCAGGAAGTGGGCGGAGCCAACACGGAAGAGCTGAGCCTTAAAGTGACAGTGCCAAATCAGACCGTTCACCGACTCATGATGAGAGCTCATCCAAACCGCTTGTATAAGATCATTATTGTGTGTTTCATGTTGCAAAACATGACATGGTAACCTAAATGTATCCAAAATACACTGTATAATGTTCAAAATAGTACAATATAGGACCTTTAACATCATGACAGACAGTATAATAGTGTGGATTCATGGAATGGTAGTAATTCTTTAAATCCCGTTCCTCCATTTAGCCTGTCCGGTGCGCAACAACTTTATGCTATCTCGTTTCTCCATTTAGCATCTAGCCAATGTCTTTGATATACGTTTCTCTGCATTGTTAAGACACAATATAAAAATAAAACCCCAAAATAACTTTTATAAGAAGCTTTTTTACAGTTTTACTTCGTGGCACTTCAAATTTTTCTTCAAAAGTCTAATGCCTTTATATTCATCCAGTTTCTACATTTAGCAATTTTTAGCCTTTCTGTCACTTCTCAGTGTCATTAAAGCACAATTTAAAGGTCTCTCCGCTATTTCCCAGTTTGACTTTGTGGCACTACAAGACACCATTTGAACGAACCAGCGTGACTTTACACATTGTAACGTTTCAAACTAGCTACAGAAACTAATGCTACAGACGTGCTGGGTGTAAACTACTCCTCGCTCTGTGCTGTGCACCCACAGACCTCTACAGTCAAATGGTGTGGCTGCAACTAGAATCCTTCAGTCATGTGGTCAGTAGTCGTTCAAAAAACTGCCTGATTTAAAATCAACTTGTATGACAATATTTTGAGCCGATGGCTAATCTCTAAAAATTTGCAAAAATTCCCCCAATATATCGGCCGGCCAATCAATTAGTCGACCTTTAAAGTATGTGTTCAACCCCGGCCATCTTCTTACTTTTCACATAGTCTCCCAACCTCCTTCTGGGTTACTTTCCTGAAGACCAAACCTGCCCATCACTTCCTCATCACCACTATTCCCTTCATGTCCATTAAAGTCTACCCAAATTAACACATCCTTCCCTCTTGGGAACACTCTCCATCACTGAATCTGTCGTTCTCCCATAGCTCACAACATTCTTGTGGAGCATAACCACCAACAACATTGAACATCAACTTCCAATTTCCAGCCTCACACTCACCACCCTATATGACACTCTTTTCACCTCCATCCTTTTTTTACCTGGTTAAACAGTACTTTTATTTATTTATCACCTGTGCTGGTGGATTGCATCCAATTTTGTTGTACAATGTACAGTGACTATTCCAGAATATTTTTCAGAAACTCCTACTTTAGAATCACTTCTACTGCATTTCTCTTCTTATCCACATAATGATACAACAGTTTAAACCCTGCTCCAATGCTTCTAGCCTTGCTACCTGGTCTCCTGGACACACAGAAAGAACAGAATGAAGAACTCCTCTTTCCTTCCCATATCCATCATATATACCACCTTTACCTGTCATTGTACCAACATTTAAAGTCACTACCTTTAGTCCTAAGCTCATGCCTTTTTCTATTCTCTCTCTGCTGTACAAACTCATCTTCCTCCTCTAACACACCTTCCTTCTCTCCTTCTTCAACCAACAGTAGCCCAATTTCCACCAGTACCCTGTAGGTCAAGAGCACCCATTGTCACAGCTGTTATCTTTCCTGGCTCTCCTCCTATCTTCTCTGCCCCTCTCTACCTGCCAGCCACTCCCACTGGTTCCCCCCTCCTCGTTCACCCGGTGCTGCAGCTGCGGCTCATCTGCTAATCAGCCCAGTATGTAAGACTCACCTGTTCACTCACACTTTGCTAGATTGTTCCTCTGCATTATGCACAACTCTCCAGCGTTCTTCTCCTGCCTGATCTCCTGTTGCCGACCTCGTCTGTCCCCGACCTGCTCTCCTCGCCTGCCTCCCGGGTAAACTCACCTGCCTTCCGTCTCTGACCACACGCTCTGCCTCGGCGTCCTTGGCATCGTCCTGCTCTCCCGGTAACGACTCTTCCGCCTGGCCTCGACTCACCTCCTGCCTGCTCCTCGTCGGCGCCTCTGTTACCTCGGACTGCTACTCTGGTTTTGACCCCCCCCACTTGTCACGGACCGCTCCTCTGCTCTCCTCGTCTGCACCTCCGCTCGGCCGGCGGACTCTACGGGCTGCAGACTCCTCGCTACGGCTTCGGCGACCACAGTAAGCTCCTCTCTCTCATTTCATGTGGCCGGGGAACCGAACTCGTTCCTCGCCCCTTCAGAGACTGTGTGCGGGCTTTCTGCCTGAAGAGAGACCTGAACGCTGTATTGACTCGTACTGCTCCGCTCCCTGTTTGCTATTGTGGCAATAAAGGTTATTACCAACTGTACCCTTTCTCCTGTGTTCTGCTTTTGGGTCCAAACCACCCCCGTTACAGTACAATCTGGCCAAATATGGACTCAGCGGACACATCCTCTCCCCAGGCTCGCTTAGCTCGGGTAGAGGGAGCGCTGCTACAACACGAGGCCCAGCTAGCCTCCAACGCGGCGGAGGCTCAACAGTCTGCTTCGGCTCTGGAGCGGGCGCTAACCTCACTAGCCACCCAGGTACAACAGTTAGCGGCCACCGTGTCTCAGCAAGCCGTTTCCGCCTCGGCGCCAGCCCCTTCGGTTCCAGCCCCGGTTTTACCTGCCAGTACTGCACCAGAGCCCCAGGTGGGGGCGCCAGAGCGCTATTCTGGGGATCCAGAGGGCTGCAATCCATTTCTGACCAACTGCTCCATCCTGTTTGCCCTGCAGCCCCATACCTTCGCTTCTGAGGCAGCAAGGGTTGCCTTCGCCATCAACCACCTCTCTGGCAGGGCACGTCTGTGGGGAACGGCAGAGTGGGAGAGGGGCACGCCAGCCTGCTCTTCATCCCAGGCCTTTTCAGAGGAGCTTCGTAAGGTTTTTGGTCCCGTTTCTCTGGGTCCAGATGCCAGTGACTCATGAGTCAGAGACAGGGGAATCGGACAGTAGCCGACTACGCTATTGACTTTCGCACCCAGGCTCAGCAACTGGAACTCTGCGGCTCAATGTGATGCGTTCCTCAACGGATTAGCACCGTACATAAAGAATGAGCTGGTCTCGTTCGACCTCCCGGCTTCCCTCGACGGATTAATTGAGCTGACGTCCAGGCTAGACAGGCGCATACAGGCGAGGAGAAGAGAGCTACGCCGGGAGGGAGTGGAGCAACGGAGGTCCACCCGTCTGTGTGGATCGCCAGCTGCCCCCGATCCTCTTTCAGAACCCACTCTCGGGGAGGGGGAACCCGTGCAGGTGGCGCGCACCAGCCTGACGCCAGAGGAGCGAGACAGACGACGCCGAGGGAATCTCTGTCTCTACTGCGGCCAGGCCGGACACTTCGTTTCCCACTGTCTGTTAAAAGGGGAGGGCTCAGCAGTGAAGAGGGGCATCGTGCAGAGCCGGACCCGCGACTTTGCCCCTAACTCGAGACCCTTATTTCACGTCCAACTCCTGTTGGCAGGGGGCTCTCATACCCTCGCCACTTTCATTGACTCTGGGGCGGATGTCAACCTGATTGATGAGGAGCTGGCCCTCCAACTGGACATCGATCAGGTCCCTTTGTCCAGCCCGGTGCCGGCCAGCGCTCTAGACGGTCATCTCCTGGGGACTGTCACTCATCAAACCACGCCCATCCCCATGCTCCTGTCCGGCACCCATCATGAGACCATTCGGTTTCACGTCCTGAGGTCTCCCAACCTTCTTGTGATCCTCGGCTACCCCTGGCTTCGCCGCCATAACCCCCACATTGACTGGTCTACGGGGTCCATCCTGGGGTGGAGCCCCTCCTGTCATCGGGTCACGCGCCCTCCAGCCTCCAGTACCTGTTCAGCCTCTGACCTGTCCAAGGTGCCCATCGACTACTACGACTTCTGTGAGGTGTTCAGTAAGGCGAGGGCCACCTCTCTGCCTCCCCACCGGCCCTACGACTGTGCCATCGACCTCCTGCCCGGTACCACACCTCCCAAGGGGCACCTCTACTCCCTGTCAGCACCGGAAAGGGAGGCCATGGTGGTCTATATCAGTGATGCCTTGGCTGCCGGGCTCATCCGTCCCTCTTCGTCACCCGCCGGGGCGGGGTTCTTCTTCGTGGATAAGAAGGATGGCTCGTTGAGGCCCTGCATAGACTACAGGGGCCTGAATGACATCACTGTGAAGAATCGCTACCCTCTTCCCCTCATTGCCTCTGCCTTCGAGCTGTTACAGGGAGCCACCATCTTCACCAAGCTGGACCTCCGTAACGCCTACCATTTGTTCCGTATCCGGGAAGGCGATGAATGGAAGACAGCCTTCAACACACCCACTGGACACTACGAATATTTGGTGATGCCCTTCAGCCTCACCAATGCCCCGGCTGTGTTTCAGGCCCTCATCAACGACGTGCTGAGAGACATGCTTAACAAGTTTGTGTTCGTGTACCTGGATGACATCCTGATCTTCTCTCGGACCAAGCAGGAAAACATAATTCATGTTCAGTCTGTTCTGCAACGTCTGCTCTAGAACTCCCTGTTCGTGAAGGCGGAGAAGTGTGAGTTCCATGCCTCCTCTGTTCCTTTCCTAGGGTACATCATCGGCCAGAACCGCATGGAGATGGACCCTACTAAGGTCTCTGCTGTCGCCACCTGGCCCGTCCCCGACTCTCGTAGGCAGCTGCAGCGGTTCCTGGGGTTTGCCAACTTCTATCGACGGTTCATTCGGGGTACAGCACCGTGGCCGCCCCTCTCACCGCCCTCTCCTCCACCAAAGTACCCTTCCGCTGGACTGAAGCCGCCGAGGAGGCGTTCCAGCACCTGAAGGGCCGATTCAGTTCGGCCCCCATCCTTCTGGTCCCTGACCCGGATAGACAGTTTGTGGTGGAAGTGGACGCCTCAGACGTGGGAGTGGGAGCGGTCCTTTCTCAGCGATCCGCTGAGGACCAGAAGCTGCACCCCTGCGCCTTCTTCTCCAGGCGTCTGTCACCCGCAGAGAGAAATTATGACATTGGTAACCAGGAGCTGTTGGCGGTGAAGTTGGCACTGGAGGAGTGGCGCCACTGGTTGGAGGGAACCCAGCAGCCCTTCCTGGTGTGGACCGACCACAAGAACCTGGAATATATACGCTCCGTTAAGAGACTGAACTCTCGTCAGGCCCGGTGGGCACTGTTTTTCACCAGGTTTAATTTTTCCCTCTCATACCGGCCAGGTTCCCGCAATGTAAAACCTGACGCCCTGTCACGCCAGTTTTTGGTCCGTGAGGAGAGCACCTGTAGTCCGGACACCATTCTTCCTGGTACACGCCTGCTACCCACACTCACCTGGGGGGTAGAGGAGCGGGTGAAGGCCGCCTTGGTAAACCAGCCGGGGCCCAGTTCCTGTCCCCAGGACAAGCTGTTTGTTCCTCAAGACTTGAGGTCAGACGTCCTGCAGTGGGCCCACAGTTCCCGGCTCACCTGTCACCCCGGAATCCAGCGAACGAAGGAGGTCCTGCAGCGACGGTTCTGGTGGTCCACGCTTGAGGAAGACACCAGAGAATTTTGTAATGCCTGCCCCGTCTGCAACCAACATAAGGCTTCCCGCCGGGCCCCTGCCGGGTTCCTGCAACCTCTGCCCGTGCCTCATCGACCCTGGTCTCACATCTCTCTGGACTTTGTAACCGGTCTGCCACTCAGGGGTTTACACCACCATCTTGACGGTGGTGGACCGGTTCAGCAAGATGGCGCATTTTGTTCCACTCCCCAAGCTCCCTTCAGCCAAGGAAACTGCTGAACTGGTCCTGCAGCATGTTTTCCGGCTTCACGGCCTCCCATCTGATGTGGTATCAGATCGAGCTCCCCAGTTCACCTCAATATTCTGGCGGGAGTTCTGTCGACTACTAGGAGCCTCCACCAGTCTGTCCTCCGGGTTCCATCCCCAGTCCAACGGCCAGTCTGAGAGGCTCAACCAGGAGATGGAGACAGCGCTCCGCTGTATGGCGTCCAGGCTCCCCTCGACCTGGTCCAAGCAGCTGTTGTGGGTCGAATACGCCCACAATACGCTGAAGAGCTCCGCCACAGGACTCTCTCCCTTCCAATGCGCCTACGGCTTCCAGCCACCATTGTTTCCGGCCCTGGAAAAAGAAGCCTCCTGCCCGTCTGTTGAGGCCTTCATCCGCCGCTGCCGCCAGACCTGGGCCCAGGCCAGGTCAGTGCTCACTCGAGCTGCGGACCGGTACTCAACAGCCGCCAACCGACGTCGCTCCCAGGCTCCCCTTTACCAGGTGGGCCAGAAGGTGTGGTTGTCAACCCGGGACCTGCCACTGAGGGTGGAATCCAGGAAACTGGCCCCCAAGTTCATCGGACCGTTTCCCATCGCGAAGATTATCAACCCTGTGGCGGTCAGGCTCCAGCTGCCCCGTTCCATGCGGATCCACCCGACCTTCCACGTCTCTAAGGTCAAGCCTTTTCGGGAGAGCCCGCTCATGCCTGCCTCTCGTCCACCACCTCCTCCTTGGATCATCGACGGGGCCCCCGCCTTCATGGTCCACCGCCTGCTACGCTCTTGGCGCCGTGGGAGGGGTCTTCAATACCTAGTCGACTGGGAGGGATACGGTCCGGAGGAGAGGTCGTGGGTCCCCGCTCGTCACATCCTGGATGCTCAGCTCGTTCGTGAGTTTCATGGCTGCCACCCTGATCAGCCCTCCAGGGGCTCCACTGCTGATGGGGGCGTCAATGTTGGGACTCAGTCCTCCTCCGAGGCATCATCCGAGATAGAAGTGGGAGAGGGGCCGTCTGCAGGGGGGCTTGAGATAGAGGAGGCTGAGAGGGACTTCTCGGATGAGTTTTAACCTTGTTAACCTTGGCCCTAAATGATTCCGGTATGGAAGTCAAGTTTGTGATTTACATATTGAATTTGGCTAAGGTTTTATGTCAGATGCCCTTTTTCTTTATTCAAATATTTATACATTTATATACACACGACTGCACTTCCTGGTCAGCGTGACGTCATGAGTTAACCCAACCTTTGTAGCAGGTAACCACACCTTACGCCCATCAGAGGTGGTCTCTATCAGAACTAGGTCACTGCTGTGACTGAACATGGTCACACAGAGTGACACACGTACAAATAAAAAAAAAAAAAGATGTACTCACTAATTTTTTAGATCAACAAAGATGCCTGCCACTGTTTGTCTGTTATTTTGCTCTGTTCATGTCATAAAAAGTATAGAAGAACAAGCTTAGTCTACCATGGCTATGATGTGTTCAAATGCTTTCACACAGCGCGGTTGCAGATTAAAGAACATTTTGTTCTTAGTTTGTTGTGGTCATGTGTTTTAACTTGTGTGTTACCGTAAATTTTTGTCTCAGTGATTACTGAGTAAATCAGCCAGGCGTATTAGTGTTAAACACTACAAACAGGTTAGGTTTAACAATACATTCTTTTCTCTTCTTTTACAGTCAAGTTTTTTTTTACAAGTCTTAATGCTGTTAAATACAAGGTCACATGAATGCAGCATTAGTCTGTGCGGAGTGCTGCAGACGCAGTGCTTCAGTTCTCTCTCTCTCTCTATAGAATAGTTTTCACTATATCTACATCAAATTTTTAAAATTTCTTACAGTTCATCAGTGTATGTTTGTACATTAGCCTAAATGAGCCATAATGCCAAAGGTACTCTACCATCACTGCCCTTATTCTCTCTAACAACACCTCATCAGCCCCTGCTTCGGGCTGAGACTGGTCTTTGGATTGCTCTGGCTCAGGCCAGGTGTCCACAGATAAACCAATTTCCTCTATCTTAGGTGATAGAGGAGAAGGAGGGAGTCAATCTGACATCTGTCAGTCTTTCTTTCTTTGCGGGTCTCACTTACCTGCACCCAGCTCTGCCACGCCCTCATCTCACCCCCTCTGTCTCTGCTGGGCTCTTTTGCAAGACTTTTCATATTTCATTTCTGAAGCTCTGACCAGGGGTTTAGTTACCCTTTAAAGTGCTTTAGTTGATTGGCAAGCACTTTGTCCCCATACGTTTAAAACATGGTTTTACTTTTAAGAATTACTTGCTTAGCGTGGTGTGTAGTGAGCAAATCAAATCTGGTCTTCAGTTGTACTAGCTAAGTGTTGTAAGTCACCTTGAGTTTCTCTCGTTAAAACCAAAAAATCAGGTTAGAAATCTGGGCGTAATAATGGACTCAGACCTGAACTTTAACAGCCACATACAATCGATAACATCAGCATCTTTCTACCATCTCAAGAACATTGCCAAGATCAAAAGTTTAGTGTCTAAACCAGACTTAGAGAGGCTCATCCATGTGTTTGTCTCCAGCAGGTTAGACTACTGTAATGGCCTCCTCACTGGCCTCCCTAAACGAGCTGTAAAACAGCTGCAGTACATCCAGAACGCTGCTGCTCGTGTCCTGACCAGAACCAGGAAATATGACCATATTAGTCCAGTGCTCAGGTCTCTACACTGACTTCCTGTCGCTCAGATAATCGACTTTAAAACAGCTCTGCTCGTGTATAGGTCTTTTCATGGTCTCGGACCAAAATACATCTGTGACATGCTAGAGCCTTATGAACCGTCTCGGGCTCTGAGAAGCTCAGGGAGTAGCCTCCTGCTGGTTCCCAGAGTCAGGATTAAACATGGTGAGGCTGCGTTCCACTTTTATGCAGCTAAAATCTGGAACAGTCTTCCTGAAGATGTGAGACAGGCCTCAACTCTGACAATGTTCAAATCCAGGCTGAAAACAGTTCTATTTAGCTGTGCATATGACAACTGAAACTATTTTATCTGCACTCTTTGCTTTTTAATTCTGTTTTAATTAATTAATGATTATATTTATGTTTTATGTAATGATTTTATTTGCTTCTGTTAATTTTATGTACTGTTACTGTAAAGCACTTTGAATTGCCTTGTGTATGAATTGTGCTCTATAAATAAACTTGCCTTGCCTTGATAGGAACCTGTAGTCTGACTTGAAGGACTAAAAGCAACAGCAACTGAATCTTTAAGAAATGCCAGCAAAATTTGCACTTTATTCTCAAACTCAGCTACAGGTGAATAACTCAATTGTGCAGTTGTTTTGTAACACAGTGTTTTTAGCCTTTCTTTATCACTGCTAATCCTATGTGTTTTTGTAACCACCTCTATTTTTATTTAAGGATATGTGTATGTTGCCTTTAACTATTTTATATTGAATGTTATTTATTGTGGTCTATTTTCATTGTTATATGTGTGAATATCAATTTGCCTGACCACAAATGAAGTTCACTGATGGAAAAAATAAATAAATTCTTTGAATAATAATTTGAATGCTTCGTGCTTCCTAAAGCAAATATGGCTTTTACTTTTGGTTGAATATGATTTCACAGATTTGTAGCCAGACGGTGAGCTCAGCATCTTTGTGGTATTGGAGCTGGTCCAGTTTCAGCTCCCAGCTGCCAAATGGCTGCTGCTTTTCTAGAAGTGACAATCCACCTCCACCCCAGCTCCACCTTTTGATGCATTTTTTCTTTTTGCTCAATCAATGTCATTTATTTTCTCTTGGACACGCTCACAAGGAGTGCTGTATAACTGAGCTCAAGTTACATGTGCAGGACCAGATTAGAATAGTGCTGAGGAGGGCTTGACATTAACTTTTTTGGTCACCAGCCACTGTGGCTAGTGATTTTTAAAAGTTACTAGCCATTGGGTGTTTTAAATAGCCAAAATTAAGTTTCTAAATTACATGTTCAAAATCATTAAAAAATCCAACATTTAAATATTAAAGGTCCCATATTATGCTAAATCGACTTTTCTGAGCTTTTAACCATGTTCTAACATTGTTTGTACCTCAAACACATACCCAAAGTTGTGTTTTGTTTCGTTGGCGCATGTTTGAGTAATTTATTTAGTTTGAACTACACTCCTTTCAACGAGCTGTTTCACGCAATGACGTCAATATGTGAAATAAACCACTCCTCTCCAGGAAGTGCTCCTCCACACTCCTCCAGCCTTTCTCTCCAGCACTGTCAACAAGTGCCATGCTCTGCAGCTCAGACGCACAAAGAAGCATCGCTGCTACTGTGTTAGCTTACTTACTGTCAGCAACATGCACACATGTATTACTGCATAGCTCTACATATTGCCAGGCTACTTTATTATAGTTCTTTCAATATATTGCACAACCTTAGGAGTCTCCAGGCAGCATACATTCTCAACTTCAGTAGGCATTGTAAGGCAATTTCCACATGTGCACCTATAAACAGAAGCAGTTAGCAAGCACTATGCTACGGGCTACACCATAGAAACATACACAATAAATAGTTTCTCATTTACCAAGCAGAAACGTCTTGTAGAAGCCTTCGAGGTTTTTGTGTTTGCTCATGTTCTTCGAACTCAGAGTCAGACTCTGGGTCGAAGATTTACGGTTACTCTCAAAGCCATTGCTCAAAAACGTATTACTACGATGTACCGTGTTTACTTCAGTCTGTTTCCAGTGGCAGCGCGTAGCTCTAGCGTGACGTCAGGCAGGAAGTGGGCGGAGCCAACACGGAAGAGTGAGCCTTAAAGTGACAGCGCCAAATCAGACCGTTCACTTTGGACTCATGATGAGAGCTCATTCAAACCGCTTGTATAAGATAATTATTGTGTGTTTCATGTTGCAAAACGTGATATGGTAACCTAAATGTATCCAAAATACAAAATAATGTAATAATCAAAATAGTATAATATAGGACCTTTAACTAAATATACAGTATATACCTGTGTATAAATCATCTCGAACCGGCGAACCGTGGGCCCACCGACTCAAGCAGATTGTTTGGCGTGATCATAGAATGTATAAACAAGGAAGCAATGTCTCCATTTGGTCTAATTCGTCCAAATGACCGCCAATGAACAGCGCTTCCATCTTGGATATTTTGACTCCTCCTATGGAGGATATTACTAAAATGGGCATAGAGGGCAGCATCTAAACTGCTCCTGGAGGGCTTTTCAAATGCGCGGTTCAGAAACACGCCCCTCATCCCAGAGCCGACCGGAGCTGAACAAGCTAACGGCTAACAATATGCTAACGGCTGCTGCTAATTGGTGTGGATCAGGCCTCTCACCTCTCGTTTCTCAGCTCGGGGTAAGTCCACAAACTTTATAACAAAGTTTAGTTTAACTCCTGCTGTAAATATCAGATCATTATTATCAATTTTATGTTTTAGTGTTTTATTTAGTGATTTATAATATATCATAGTTTTAAGCATGAGGAAATTGTATCTTAGTCTGATAAACCTTTCTAGCTCTGTTAAAAACTAAACTGTGTTTTTCGAACATATTTCATTATATCTTTCATATGTTTCAATATCTGTCCCAAATTTGCAACTTCTGTACATTAAAGCTTTAGTATTTGAGGGAGACACATTTTGACAGTAAAATAATAAAGCCTCATTCTTATTTATATATGATGATGATAATAATAATAAAACAGCAATGTTTAAGCATATAACACGTTAAGATATTCAAATAGTAGATTGATGCCTCCATGATATTTTAGTTAATATAACGCTAAACCCAGGACCCCTGCAAATGTGCAGCATTTAGAAAGACCTGTATTTGTTTTTCTTAGTGTGACATTGATGAGTGTCTAAGTTAAGAAGCATACAAGTATTTAATCGCACGTATAATCTCAGAGTTACTTACTGTGCAGAAACAGCTTTGTATTTCTATATGTTTTATTGGCTAAACATTACTGTTTTTTGTTTTTGTCCGTGTCTGTGTGTGTCCTGTGACAAAGAGCAGCGCTGGACCGTGAACCACTGTGGAGCAGTTACATGAAGATTAGACCCGTGTCAAACCTGTGACAAAGAAGAACATGGACCAGCTTCACCTGCAGTGCCCTGAAAATAAAGATCATGTCTGCCATACCTCAAGATCTGTGTTTTACTAAGTACTAATATTTACTGTTCATAATGGCTCTACACTCTTTAAACTAGTCATGGTCTACATAATTTTACATATGAATATGATTTGATAAAAACTTACTCCCACTAATTAACTGCTGAACCAGAATGTGAACAGATTAAATATGTTTTTCTTTATCTTTTCTGATGTTGTCAGTTGTGTAAAATGTCTGTGATGAAATAGAAGGTGAAAGTTGAAGTGGCAGGAGTCTGGTCTTCAACACACAGTGGTCAGGTTTGTCTGAGTCACCTCCTTCAGGAAACAATACACAAAGTCAGTGAAATACAATGTGAAATACAATTCAACAAAGGCCCCAATTATACTGATTGGTTTATTTTAAGAATGTAATATTAATAAAGATTCAAATCAATCTTTTTCTGAAATTATAGGATTACTGTATTGCAATATAAAACATTAGCTTTTTTTTTTTTTGCCTTAAAATAGCAATAATAAGATTTAAATCTGCATGAAGGAGTAAAGCATTGCAGTACTGCATAATTAACCTCAATTTTGTCTAATCACATTGTATGATGTTTAGAACAAATAAACTTAGTCTTAATAAAACCACATTTTAATGTCTTAATAAACAATTAAAATAATGCCACCACATCTTTTTATATGAGACTGCACTTCCCCAGATCTAACATAAACATTATTATTATTATTTTAATATTCCTTAAGATTCAAGATATATAGGACTTTTCAATCTCATTTTGAGACTGGTTTTAATAGCCTTAAGGGCTGTTAGCATATCTGCTAAAATAAATTGCTAATAAAGACTTGAGCAAATTACAATTTGAATGTTACACACCAAAAAGACTGGAGGCAAGCTTCTTGGACGATCTGTCAATGAAGGGTACATAATACTACAGAAAAATAACTAGTTTTATGCAAAACTTCAGCCGTAACGTACAGGCTAGCGGCTGCCATCTCCAAGTAGCCACTCCCTTAATTATGCATAACTCTAAAGTTAAACTGAGGGCAAACCAAAGAATTAAAAAAAAAAATCACTTCCCCCAGAGTTTTCACATAACAAGAAGTCAGCTCTAGAGACCAGAGCCATCTTTTGTACCAGGCTGTAAAATTGGATTTTACAAGATAATTCTTCTTTTGGAGCCTGCCCTCTGGTGGATGGAGGTATATCGCTGTATGGTGGCATACTTGCTGTGAGGACTCTTTATGAGGGCTTGTCTGAGCGGCTTGGTTGCGCAGCATATACAGTAGGAACGCGCATTTGACAGGACTACAATTATAAATTTATTTGTATCGAGTCGAACTAGCCACAGTGGCTAGTTGGAGAGACAGCATTACCCGCCACAGCCTAAATTTACCCGCATTGGTGGGTGTTAATGTCAAGCCTTGGTGCTGAGAAACGTTCAGGTCTGATTGCTCCTTCTGCCCTTTTTAGCTATGCAGTCTTCTTTTTGCATCATGGAAAACTACATATTTATTTTGTAAAAGTTCTTTGCTCCGCTTCACCTCCGCATAATCCTGCTGAATATTGAAGAGGATTAAACACACTGGATCCTGGCTGAATAATAACGCTTTTGTTGTCATTGCTGCTCTGTGAACAAGAGGGTGAAAAAGTGTGAAGAGCATGGAGTAAGCACTATGAGCTGGCTTATTTAGGGAGTGTGGGAGTTGTTGGGTAAATTTGCCCTTTTTGAATGACTTTGAATAGATGAACTGGTATTCCAAACAAATCACACATACTAACAGCAGTTAGTAATGACCATATTAATTGATCAGTAATAATGTTTTCCCTTGTTTTTAATTGTATGCGTGCTTCGAACTATCACTGGCTGCTTCTTACTCTGTAGTATAGTCTTTAGTCTTGGGTGTTGTTTAATGAAATTGAAAGGAATACAGCCAAAACAACTTTATTGTTGGTTTAGATTGGCATTATAGGGTGTGTAGTTTGTTGGAGTGAAGTAATAAATCAAGTATTTATTAGATAATGTGCGATAATTCTGCATGTTTTTGTTTCAATTCCTATCCCTATATATTATACAGACATTTGGAAAATAGAGCGTACACTTCATGAAACTCTGATCGCCATTTGACAGAGGCTCTACCACATAAAAAAGGAGCTCTGAATGTTTGTGTTTAAGTTGCAGCCTTTGATTGTTCACACTGAAAACCCACTGGCTTTTTGTAATGCTGCGTCTCCAATCCCATCGTCTACAGCCCTGTCAGCCCACTCACTGTCAAACGGAAGCAGACACAGGAAATACAGCTTTATCCCTGGTTTTGTTCAGCATTAAGAGCTGTTTGCGATTAAAATATCTGCACCAGGTTGTATCATTTTGATCGTAGATTCAAGGATAGTAGAACTAGTTTAGTTAGTAGTAGTGCTGCGGATCATTGCAGCATCAGCAGCTATTTGCCTTATTTACTAGTCTGTTGTGTTGAAGAACAAGTTGAAGCACAAGGCAAAGCTCTCAATTTACCAGCTTTGAAACCAACCCCTGGATAAGTTGAGGAAAGCAACCAAAAACATACGAACCTCAACAGTTGAAGGAAAGTCACGTCAATAAATATTAGGAGTTTTCAAAGCTCACTGAGACCAAGAGAAGCGGCTGAGCTGCTCCAATGCCACTTACACTACCCTCATTGTCACTGACCTGTACAGTAAAAGCAAGAAACAAAAAGAAAGTGTTGAAAGAGAGAAACTGACACACACTGACAAGAATACTATAGATGAGAAAAGGAACATACTATCTCCAAATAATATACAGAGATACTTGTATTTTTAGAAAAACCTGGCATTAATGCTAAATTAGTTTGAATTTGAGTCTATGATTGGTGATGGTTCGGCTTCAGTTACTGCCTGTTACTTCTCTCAAGCTTAATGTAAAGTAAAGTAAAGCTGAGGTCTGACTGACTTAAAGCAATATTTGGATGTAGCCATATTAAGGCAAGTTGTAATGCCAGCACTTGGAAATCTGTTACTGGTGTTCAATGACAAATTTGAAACTAGCATTCTGTCATCTGCTTTAGTGAGTAAAATCTAAAGGTAATTGGCAGCTCAGGCAAAGCATATGCCCAGCACGCGGGAGACCCAGGCTTTAGCCTTGGTCGGGTCATTTGCCTAATGTCATTCCCCACTCTCACCCCATTTCCTGTCCCACTATTATCAATAAAGGCCAACAAAAGCCCCCCCCAAAAAAATGATCTTACAATCTTAGACACTACACGATGGAAACATAGACTCTTAGTACATCTGCTCATGTGCTTCAATCTGAGAACTTAATTCAAGAAATGAGAAGACATTTAATATTATTAGTATTGATTAATTATGTGTTCAGGATGGACGGCTGCGGCCCGGAGACCAGCTCATTGCCATTAATAAGGAGTCAATGATAGGAGTGACCCATGAGGAGGCCAAGAGTATGCTCAACAAAGTCAAATTTTGGTGAGGACATCACAATTGCCTCTCAGACTAAATACTGCTCTCACTGGACCTGGCAGTATGCTGTGTATGTCTTGTGTTCAGTCAGGACAGTACGGTGGAGATTGCCTTCATTCCAGGAAAGGGGCTGTTCCCAAGCAGCACGTCTCTGCACAATGGAGTCCAGCGGGCTGGCAACAGCCATAACACTGGACGCCTCAAAGTCCACATAAGATCACCTGAGGTCAGACTTTTACTGTCTCTACAACAATGACAATGAAAAACAGACTGAATATAATTTGATCAAACTCCAGATTTAAATATAATCAATAAAATGAAAAAAACATGTTTAAAATGTTATCTAATTAATTAATTTGTTTTAATTGTATTTTTAGTATGATTTTATTGTAGTTTGTGGTTGCAGTGTTGTTTCTCAGTTTCTTTTTGGTGCAAGGAAGTATATCTCTTTTGATAGACTACAGGGGAGAAAACCTACAGTCTTCATTACCAACAAATGTGCTTTTCCTTTTTAGATCTGCACTGAGGAGCCATCACAGGTGTCCTCTCTGTCTCCTGACATCTGTCCACCAGATATTCATATCTCCGGTAAGACTCAGTGATTCTGTAGCATGCAGGCCTGTAGGGCAGTACCAAGACATGGAAAAGTAATCTTTTACCTATCTAAGCCTAAGCCTGTTGTATTCCCCCACCACTTGCTAGAGTGTTTACTTTAGGAGCTTCAGTGATCTCTTCCTGTGTTTTTCCCCCCTTTTGACAATGTTCATCTTCTCAAAATCCACAGCCACGCTTTTCTCTGGAAACAACTGGAAACTTGCATTAACTGTATTTGATATTATTTTGTGATTTTACATCTGTTGATTCTTTGGGGAATTTTTGGAATACCTTAAATCCCCACGACACCTCGCCATTACACACTTGTTTCAAGCATCAAATTAACCCCAAGAATTTTTTTTCCGGAAGCTTTACAGTACAACAAAGAGATTTGAATAGCACAAGAGGAGCACATGTGGTTTAATGCTGGTATTGGCAATGGCCCTGGTCCAGGCCAGCTGACAGTCTGGCCCAATCCTATTGGCTGGGATTACCCCAGACAAGGTTATTTCCTAGGTGCTCTGACCACATAGCTCCCTTCAGGCTCTTATTGGTTAAGCCAGTTGCTAACCGTGACAGATGTCTGCTTTTTGTATGGAGGTGGGGAACAATCTGGCAGTGCATTCATTCTTACAATTGGCACAGTTAATCAAAACAATACATCACTGGACTAAGTCACTTTTATGGCTAAATTAAATCAAATATAAGCTCAATATATGAGCAGAGACTGTGGCCTTTTCAGTATTTGGTCTAATGTGTACATATATTCCTGGGTCTGACCTTCAATCAGCTGCTCTCTGACAGCATCACCTACTTCCTGGACTCCTGGAGTGGCTCTTGTGCAAGGAGTGCCCTTCAGATGTAGTGTCTTAAAGCACATTAACGTCCACGTCATCACAAGCGCAAATCTTGTTAAACAGATATACATGTCTGGGTTGTAAAACTCCATTTGCATGGAAATCTTACCTGGAGTAATCAGTAATAGAGATGATTTGTGTTAAGTCCAAATCTGGTGCTGTTGGAGTGGGACTTATGTCCGTGCGACCAGTCAGAGCAGGCCTCCTGCATCTAATCTCTAATCTGCGTTACTACCGAATAATTCTAACATACAGGGCATTTATTATTAATCTATAACTGCCTTACTTTTAAAGCATACTACACTTTAACAACTTGGGAAAATAAAAAAGGATGCTGTAATTATTTTCTTCTTTTCTTTGACCTTTATTTAACCAGATTAAAACTCATTTAGATTAATAGTCTCTTTTACAAGAGCAAACCATCATTATCATGCTGGATTTAAATTCCAATTAGCTCTGTGCTCATACATGCTATACATTCAGCATAAATACAAGCATTTAACATACAATTTACACACTGAAAAAAAAATTACATAAAACCCAGATTTAAAAAAAAGAAATAAAAGGCTTTTCCTAATACAGCAATGATGAGGATTCCCCCACATCGGACTGCATTTGTCATTTTCCATTTTGTTGTAGAGGTCAGTTTGTAGGTGTTCCTACAACAGCAGGCCTACCAGTCATCACTATCAGCTTGTGTTAAGAGAGAGAGAGTAAATCCGGTGCAGGAGGTGGTTTCATGGCCCTTAGTATATCCGCAGCAACAGGGGGTGGCAGATGACTCAGATGCAGTACACAACTCATCAAATTAATATTAGACTTTGCTGTGAGCCCTTCCCTGTCCCACTGTTCCCTTATCTGTAATCACCTACTTTGAGCACTCCATGCTTTTTAATCATCTGTCTCCCACCCCCACTCATGCAATCCCACACCTACTGCATCATCACCATGACCAAATCCTCTGGGTGAGAGTGCCTGTTACTTTTAAAATTTAATGTATCAGCATTTGTTTTATTTCATCCTACAACATTTATATTTTGACCACTGTATGTATGTGTGTGTGTGTGTATGTATGTAAACCTGCACAATAAAACACAAAAACAAACATTAGGTATTATTATTGCACATTATAATCGGTATTTGCACATTATTTATTTTCTGTTATTTTATTTATTCTATTACATACATTGCAACTGCTGCTAATTTCCACTCAGGTTGTACATATATAATAATATTACACTCTCCTTATATATTTTTATAATTTATTTTTATTATATTCTTATTTTTATCACAACACTAAGGTGAGAGAGAAACAGTGTCTCAGTTCATCTGTATGTTCCACACATAGAGTGAATTAACAATAAAAGTCTTGGAATTTGAATGTATGTATGTATGTATGTATGTATTATTATTATTATTATCATTATTATTGTTGTTGTTATTATTAGGCCTGAGTAAGGCCTGAATAATTAGAGCCTGTAAAAAAATATATATATATATATATATATATATGTATATATATATATGTATATATATATATATATATATATATATATATACACACACACACACACACACACACACACACACACAAATATATATACAGTGGTCCCTCGTTTATCGCGGGGGTTATGTTCCAAAAATAACCCGCAATAGGCGAAAGCCTTTACAATTATTCTATATGTTTTAAGGCTGTAAAACCCCTCACCACACACTTGATACACTTTTCTCAGACAGGCATTAACATTTTCTCACATTTCTCTTATGTTTAAACACTCTCAAAGTTCAAACCTTAGCATCTTCCTCTGCCTTTTGGGTGCGACATTGTGGGTTTTGTCGGGGAGAAAACATGTAAACATACAGCACTTCAGAGTCACACTGCTAGCGAACATTTATGTAAATTTGTCAAGCCGAAAGCATTCTGTACTGTACAGGAGACACGGCACGGAGGAGACTGACAATGGTCTACAGTCCCTTAGCCAATCAGGACGCAGAATACAATGCACAAGTTCTCCCTTAGTCAATCAGGACGCAGAACACAATGCACGTTCATACGCTGTAAGCATGCAAAATTGCACTAAAAAAAGATGTGAATGCAGCATTGGGAACAATTACTACAACCTCTATCACTGAAACCAATGAGCTGATATACACTTCAGCAGCAGTGATCCTTGAGATGCTTGGCTATAAGAGCAAGAGCAACCATGAGAAACAATACCCACCATAGAAAAGAAGGTTGGAGGCTAAAATCAAGGCAGCATGGAGAGAAGTGAGCCAACTGTCAGAGCTCCAGAAAGGTGCAATGAAAAAAACAGTACCCAAGAGGTACAGCCAGATGCCCATACCTGAAGCACTGGAAACTGCCAAACAAAGGCTCCAAGCCTTGGCCAGACGCCTAAAGAGGTACACAAGAGAAAGTGAAGCCAAGCGAATAAACCGGCTCTTCTCAACACAACCAGCTAAAGTGTACTCTCAATGGCAGGGTAATAACAGCAGAGCAGACCCACCAAGGCTGGAGACTGCACAGTACTGGAAAGGCATATGGGAGAAGGAGACTAGCCACTGTGCACCACTGTTGTGTGATGCACACAACAGTGGTGCACAGTGGCTAGTCTCTCTAAGAGAAGACCACAGCAACCTCCCTGAGCAGAACCCAGTATCCATCACTGTGGCAGACATCCAAGAAAGAGTCTCAGGTATGAAGAACTGGACAGCACCAGGGCCTGACATGATCCATTCCTACTGGCTTAAGAAGCTCACTGCACTCCATGAGCGCCTGGCAGCACAAATGAACCAGCTGCTAAAGGATGGGACCCACCCTAAATGGCTAACTGAAGGAGCGCACAATCCTGATCCTGAAGGACCCCTCGAAGGGTACGGTCCCATCCAACTATCGGCCAATAACCTGTCTCTCCACAACATGGAAGCTCATGTCAGGCATCATAGCGACTAAGATAAATGGGCACATGGATCAATATTTGAGCACAGCACAAAAGGG
The DNA here is from genome assembly GCA_036850595.1 of Rhyacichthys aspro. Taxonomy (NCBI): domain Eukaryota; kingdom Metazoa; phylum Chordata; class Actinopteri; order Gobiiformes; family Rhyacichthyidae; genus Rhyacichthys; species Rhyacichthys aspro. Next base: position 1,745,927 of record CM072155.1, on the reverse strand, counting down.
CATTGGCAGAGATAACAGAGGAGCCAAACACCAGCTACTGGTAGACCAAACAATCGCCCGAGATTGCAAAACCCGACACACCAACCTGTGCACTGCCTGGATTGATTACAGGAAAGCCTATGACTCAATGCCGCACTCATGGATCATTGAATGCCTGGAGCTGTACAACATCAACAGTACTTTGAGAGCCTTCATTGCAAACTCAATGGGGCTGTGGAAAACCACCCTTGAGGCCAATTGCAAGCCACTTGCACAAGTCTCCATCAAATGTGGCATATACCAAGGAGATGCTCTGTCCCCACTGCTGTTCTGCATAGGTCTGAACCCCCTCAGCCAAATAATCAACAAGACTGGCTATGGATACCGACTCAAGAATGGGACCACCATCAATCACCTGCTCTACATGGATGACATAAAGCTGTACGCCAAGAGCGAGCGAGACATCAACTCACTGATCCACACCACCAGGATCAACAGCACTGATATAGTGCTAGTCGGATGGTGACAAAGAAAGAGAAGGTAGTCCATACAGAAGGGGTCTCACTCCCAGAAGGAACAATAACAGACATTGAGGACATTTACAAGTACCTTGGTGTCCCACAAGCAAATGGCTACCTCGATGAGGCCACAAGGAAAGGAGCCACAGCCAAATACCTACAACGAGTAAGGCAAGTCCTAAGAAGTAGGCTCAATGGCAAGAACAAGATCCGGGCAATAAACAGCTACGCCCTACCAGTGATCAGATACCCTGCAGGAATAATAAGCTGGCCAAAGGAAGAGATACAGACCACAGATGTTAAGACACGGAAGCTCCTAACCATGCATGGAGGGTTCCATCCCAAATCCAGCACCTTGAGACTGTACACTAGCTGTAAGGAAGGAGGCCGAGAACTAGTGAGTTTTTTACCTGTGTAGCTCTCAGCCAATAGCAGCAGAACTACAGCAGGAGAGAACTGTTCAAATGAAGAACAGGATTTACCCAGATCTTAAGTTGAGTATTCAAATTCATGTAATAATACAGCAAATTCTCCAGTTACAATGCCCTAGACATTTTTAAAAACTGACCGTACCCTTTAAGAAACTGATTTACAGTTTAAATTTTAGTCAAATCGGGCCAATACTCCAAAAATAGCCAAATTTGGAGGGCCACTATGGCAACACCATTTAATATTCTTCAAAATCTGTAACAACTTTTGATGAGACACCTATTTAGACCATATTGACAATTTTTTTAGTTGTTTGATCAAACCCCCTAGACGACTTCATTAACATATGAAAAGTGTGAATCAGATGGTCACAAAATCAATCCAATATGGTGGACTTCCTGTTGGTCAGGGGACGTGGCCACATTATAATTTTTTTGTTCGTCTTCGGATGATATATTTAATTGCTGAATTTCATTAATCTACGACAAAGTAAGTTCTTGGATGTCCCATTGGTCCATGGTCAACTTTTGGGGTGTTACCACGACAACATGATTGGTGCTGGGGAATGGCCATCATTTACTTTTTTGGTTGGCAGGTCTGACCACACAACATCCCTGATCTCACCACTGGTGTAGACCTTTCCTTTTATTCTTCTCCGGATCACCAAACATGCCCATCATCTCTTCATCACCTCTATTTCACCACTCTCACCTCTGGGAATACTCTGCATCACTTCATCTAGCTCACTTCCAAATGACTCTTTCTTTTCTTACTCACAACTTGTGGAGCATGACCGCTAACAATATTCAACATCACATCTTACATTTCCAGCTTCATAACCCTGAAAGTCTTTTCACCTCCAAGACATTCTTCACAAACTCCTCCTTTAGGATCAGTCCTACCTCATTTCCCTTCCTATCAACACCATGGTAAAACAATTTAAACCTTGCTTCAATGTTGCTAGCCTTGCTACTTTTCCGCCCGGTCTCCTGGACACAACTATCTCAACTTTCTTCCTCTGAATCATATCAGCCAGCTTTCTACCTTTACCTGTTATTGTACCAACATTCAAAGTCCCTACTCTCAGTCCATTCAACAATAATGCGTCGAACGGTATAAAAAACGGCCAAAATCTTGAGGCCAACCGATAGTCTTTCTCCATGGCCTCACCAAACTCCTTCCAGACCTAAGTTTTTGCCTGCACCACGTTACTTGTTTGGGCTGAGCACCTGGAGCTCGCCTTCGAGCCTCAACCCCAGGTCCGGCTACAGGGTGGGGCCCCAGCAGGGCGGCGTGACGGTCTTTGTTTGAAAACCCGTCATAAGGGGTTTTGTGAGCCACTCTTACTCTGAACCGTCACCTAGGACCTGTTTGTCATTGGAGACCCTATCAGGGGCATATAGCCCCGGATCACCACCACGGTAAGGTGGCGGTTCAAGGAGGGGCTTGTGAAACCTTGTGACTAAATTTACATGACCATTTACAAAAATGAATAAAAGTCAGAGGTTTTTGTAGTACCATCCTGTTTTGGGCTCCGAATCAAATCACATCTGAACAAAAAGGTGGGAATAATGGGGCATTTTCAACATATATGTGGAGCGCTGTTACCCTGTCTGTCCGTAATACAAGTCTCAGGGTAAACAGTCGGAAGTAAGAAAATTTAAAATGGTTTATATATTTTTGTTTCTTAATTTTACATCTCAGGATTCTATCCCACTATCATATTCACTGTCTCCTTTAGGATCATCAAGTCAAAGATCCCCTACAGGGATGAAACCTAAGATAACCCTGGACCCCTACATACGCCTCAAGTCTGACAAGTTAGACCTGGTGAGTCCTGGTTCAGGCTCACTGCCTCACATTTATTATTGCTGGCCTCTTTTCAGTACTATACAATATTAGTTCATGAGTAGCTTTTTATATTCCTATGAGAAATATCACACTCATGTATGTAACATGTCTAAGTTTGCCATACAAATGCATATCATGCAACTGTGATGGAGGGGAATCTGGTACAGAAGGGTGTGTTTCAGTCCCTATTCCTTCATTTACAATTTAATACATTGAGTAATCACACAGTCCACAGATTACAGTTTTTTTCTGTCAGAAAAAGTTAGTTATAGTTTTTAGTTAATTAGACTACTATGATCCTTATTGCACACAAAGTGTGAGTGACAAAGGCTATTTTCTTTAGAATCATTCACACACACTTTACTTCCTGAGGTTAATGTGGTTTGAGTTTCCACCAACAGCAATACAATCTAACATTAATGGAATATTGTTACCTTAAAAACAAAAAGAGACAGACCTCACACATAAGCATAAACGAACCAAACCCAAATTGATGACTGTATAGACCTCACACCCAAAGCATCTACATTTTCCTGTAATTATTCACACAAAAGCAATTAAAACTGGACTTTTAATTGTACTGTTAACTGAAAGCATTTTTAGTTAATGTGATACATAATGAGATCCCACAAGAACAACAACCACTGCAGAAACATGAAGACGAAGTTAGAAAAGTGAAAGTGGAGGTATACTCAATGGAGTCAAATATAGTCTTATGTTCCATTATGCTGAGTGAGCTGATTGATTCTTGACTGCTATGTTTTAGTCAGTCACAAAACTACAATCTACTCGTAAAGAAGCTGTTGTGAAACCTGCCTGTATAACTGTGCAAAATGTCCTGGTCTCAGGCCCTGTCCTTCCTGGGGCTGGACGTCACTGAAGAGAAGAAGAAGAAGCTAAGACAGAGCCTGACCACTGACCCACAAGGCACTGTGGCCTATGGAGGTACAGTACACACCAGTCCCAGCCATAACTTGACGTCAACTCTCTTTCACAGTTTTTGTACCTACACTTCCTATTTCTGCACTGTGTTCATATTGACAAGAGGTAAAACTGGGTGTGGACTTTTTGCATGCAACTAATGGTGCAACAGGTCGACAGCTTTTTCAGAGCATACAAGAAACACAGTGGTGTGTCTTGCATATGTAAGATATGTGATATTGTATATTAATTACACCATAAACATTTGGATACTTAAAATTCAGGGACTGATCAGGTAATATTTTGGCTGGTTGAAGGTTGCTATTTAAAAATGACAGAAGAATGTTGCATATAATTGATAAATAAAATGTAATGCGGTGATTACATATATATATATATATATATATATATATATATATAGTGGTGGCAAAGCTCCTGTGGAAGTGGGACTGGTTCCAAAAAGATATTTCTGTAATTCTGCACACTTTATGTACACTTCATGAGCTAGTGTAGTACTGGCCTCTGTTATCCTCAATGCAAAATATAAACAATGCATTGTATCTACACTTACACTGGACACAAATGTAGTTCGCTGTTATTGTCAGTTTAAAAAGACAGTAACTCTCCTTACCCTGCTTTGGATAAAGAAACACATTTGGAAGTCTGGCTCAAGCTGCTTAATGTTCCCTTTTGTTATGTCTAGAAATACAGTACAACATCATCAAACTTTTTGGCTCAAGGGCCACACTGGGTTTTAAAAACTGAAGACGGGCCGGACCACTAAACTAAAAACCTGTAAAGTTAGTTAGTATAATGTTTAGTGGAAAAGTGGTGGCTGATATTATGTTCTTTGAAAACTGCAACAGTTTCTTGGCAAATAATACATAAGGCTACTGCCTGGACTTCAGTTGAAAAATATCTCTGTCCACTCCAAAACTTTGATATTTTCTGTATGTATGTAGATGTGATGGTAGCTTTAGCAAAAGTTCAAGGCAAATCTATGCTTGGCGGGCCGCATTACACAGCTCAACGGGCTGCATGTGGCCCCGGGCCTTAGTTTGCCCACCACTGGTCTTTAACTGGTGATTATCCAGAGTGGATGCCACCTCACTCCCAAAGCACTAAGGCTTTACCTGTAACATGTCAGACAAAAGTGATCAGTAAATGGGCTATTAGATTGTGTATGCTCTTTTAGACTTTGTGGAGGCCACACAGAGCATCTTTCAGGACAAACTGGAGGAGCTGGGGATGGGGGCAGGTCCCTTCATGTTCTCCTATCACGAGGCAGCCAGCCTGATGGACACATCAGCCTTCCACTCCCCTGTAAGGACTGCTCACACTCACTACACATAGCTGATCAAATTATGTAAATCCACACATGCTCACAATGCAGTGTGTGTGCTGTGTGCAGACATATGAGTCAGAGTGCAGCTACAGCAGTGAGGAAATGGAGCAATTTCAGACAGAAGTTAAGCAACTGCAGACCCAGATGAAGCAGCTCAAGGTATACTTACAGGTCGTGATGTTCACATTCAATCAAAAAGTATTTATTCCATTAGGGAAACAGGTATTAGTAAAGGCCTGATCCATCTTGTTTCTTTAGGCTCCTGTTTTTTCCCCTGCTCCATACTATATTGTCAGTATTTGTGGTGGATTTATTTATATTATAGTGTGTAAAGTGAAGAGAAATGGAGCAAGAACAGTCCCATGAGGTGCACCCAAGCAGCTAATTTTTAGTGTACATAATCAAGTCAAATGTGTATGCAAATGTTTTATGTATAGAGTATATATACAGTAAAAAATACTCTCCCAACCTAATTTTCTTTGATTATTTATTAACTGCTAGTGGAAAAACATCCTTGCATCTTAGGGCAGCCATAAGTCAACAACAGAGACACTGAACTCAAATCACAATTAAGTCGTATAAAGACACAGTACACAAAATGCAAACTGCCCTAGACTTGACAAAGTGACTGAGGTGTCTTAAACTGTTCTTTATTAAAAAACCCTCATTGAGCTTGTGGTTTTGTAGCATATGCTGAAGGACATGGAACACAGCAAGAAAACCCTTGAGGAGGAGCTGCAGAAGACCTCGGAGGTAACAACTGTTTCAATCATTCTTTACACAGCTGCACTGAGTCTTACATTGAATTTGGTTATCTCTTGCAGAAAGCTTGTCTGACTGTGGAGGAAAACAACCGTCTCAAGAGCCGTCTACAGGCAGCGGAGGCTGAGGCTGGGCAGCGTCAGGCCAGCAGTGCTGAGCAGGACTATGAAGAGGTCATTCAGCTGCTGGAAGCTGAAATCCGAGACCTGAAGAACCAGCTGGCTGGAACGAAACAACCACGAGGAGTGGACCCCACCAAGGTCAGTTTAAACTGAAGGCTCCCACAAGGCCATAGCCAGCTATGAGGTCACCAAGGTCCGGACCTCACACAGTACACTATATACACTAACAGCAATACAAAACAGGGGTGCATATAACAGATATGTATTAATTGAAACATTATATATATATATATATATATATATGCTCACAATGCTGCAGTCTGAGTGCTGAATCTTTACTGATGGGTACATAATGCCAAGAGGTACAGGAGCAACCCAACAATCACATTGTTATACCTGTGTGCTCTACAAATCTGCAAAGTTTTCTAGTTATCCATACACAACTTTAGAAAACACAATATTAAATACACAAGTACATGCAAACAAAATCAAGAAGAGATAGGGCTGGATATGGCCACAGTATAATCAGTTTTTTTTATAACCTGGCTCTGCCAGGTAGTCTGTGTACCATCTAGAGGGTTTCCATTGAAAGAGCAGGTACTGATGAATAACTGAAGGTGATTAGATTTATCATTTGTGAGTAACTGCAGTTTTATCCAATCAGAGCAACATCATGTTATTTGTGTTAATAACAGTAAAATGGTCGCTACATCTTTAAACCAGAACTGACAGTGCTGCCACATCATTGGTTGAACCACCAACAGACGGAGCAGGCACTTTAGTTGGACATACTAAAATTTAAGATTATTTTTGATAAACAGAAGGCACCACATGTCATGTTCTTTAGTGACGTGCATTATTATGGGACCATAACAGAGGAGAGCTCTGGCACGTCAGCCTCAGCTGAATAATCTGCTGAGGATCACAGTACCTTAGAGCGACCTCAGAGACTATGCCCTATATATAAAGACTAGATGAGTCTTTTTCTAACAGACACATTTTTTCACAATGTTCTGGTCTGAGTGAGTTTATGAGTGAGCTCAACAGTCTTTTTTTCAGGATGATGTGCTGGAACTCAACAGAAGACTCACAGCCATCGACTCCCAGCTGAGGAAGTCTGAGCTGAGCAGAAAACACCTGGAGATCTCCAACAAGAAACTGCTGGGCTTTGCACAGGTACATATTAAGTTTCCATAACACTGACTGAATGAATGGCACAAGACCAATATCCGGATTGCAATTGTGTAAGCTGCGCTACCGTTAAAGATAAAATCATAATAATCACTAAGCCTGAAGGAACTCTTAATTCCTTGAATGAAGATGAGAAAGGCTATCATTGTATTATCAGCCAAAAGCTTAAATTCTCCACAAAAACCTATTTTAAAGCCTTGAAGGCACACTTTAATTTCAGACATTAAAAACTGACATGTTTTTTTTTAACATTAAAAACCCATACTTTTTTACCCCAATTAAATTTTGTACAGGGCCATGTTTCGGCGTCTGACATAACATGAGCACTTTTGCGTTATTGTTTCTCAGTTTGTCCAAGCACTCATGACTTGTTTGCATTGAATTCCTGTTTTTCAGAATGTCCACAAAGTGCTGACCACTCCTAGCCTGTTTGGAGCAGAAGCAGGGTAAAACACTGCAACACTGCTCACAGTTATATGGCCCATCCTTGCTGAAATGTGCTGTTTAAAAAAACTTTGATCTTACAGCTGTGTGCATTTTCTCCAGGAGTAACCGCTCATCCCCTGCCACAGAGAGCCCTGATACACCATCCCCGCTGCCCGACACTGCCTTCCAGCTGGCTGTGGAGGCCAAAGAGCTGGTAGAGAGCGCCTGCGGACTCACTGCAGATGACAAAGGTACACACACAACACAGGAAAACAAGACCAGACTTCATCATTTGTTTTGCTGTGCTGTATTTATAGTAGCTAATCAAGGATTTGTCAGGGTTCTTGTATCCAGGAAATCTTAAAACTTAGAAACTTAGAGGATAGTTTTACTCTAATGGAAATTATCTTGAATGAATTGTCCAGTTGAAAATATTGTATATTAGGTCCTTACAATTTTCAAGGTTATTCTGTAAATTTTGGTGCACTTTTTCTTTGAATCTCACTTGGCTTTAAACCATGGAATTTAACATATTTTCTACATGAATACCCATTGTAAACCCAATTTAAACTTGTGGTGGCTTCTGAATGTGGAGGAATAAAACTGGGTCTGTGATAAATTATCTTACCATTAAGAAGAAAGCACTGTCCTAAGTGTCACTAAAACGTCAAGAAAATGGATCCTGTGTAGTAAGGCTGTCCCATTGTTTTTTGGCTTTATAAATATCAAATTGTAAAAAAAACAGTGTCACAAATGTTTTACATTTTAGGGACTCACGCTTTCATATCACATGTGTTGTTCCTGTTTAGTGCAATACTGATAACTAATACAGTGGTTTCATTCTTGAGGCAAATCCAAGATGCATCCTAAGTATTTGTGATAAGCTGGCCATCTAAAGGCAGGCGAGTCAGAGACAAAAGAAGACCATAAAGAATAGCTTCTTACACTTTTTTCTTGATGGTTTTTCTTTCAGTGAGTAAAGTGGAGGTGGCACTGGCACCAGACACCGGTGCTCAGCGCATGTGAAAGCCAGGAAGGACTTTGGGAGGACAAGGACACGCAGGAGAACAGGCAGCTGAACCCAGGACTGGCCTCACTGCAGTTGACTAACACTACACCATGCAATAAATACATTTCCTTTCAATTACAATTTAATATCATTAAAGTTTCTGATGACCACAAAAATGTTTTAATGCCAAAGTTGCACACGCTGGTAAGAATTAGTGTCTTCCGTTAAAATACTCCCTCCAGACAATTTATCACAAGAACATCTCTATAAGAAGTGCTCTGCCAAATAAAAAGCCTGCTGGACGCCCTGTCAGATGCATGACAAGTACATATGGATGTTAACCTTGTTAATAGTCTCTGTTTTTCTAACCCAGCGCACATCAATGCAGAGCCTGCATGCTCACAAGGACTCTGAGAGGACAGTCCTGAAAGACTTCCTTGCTGCCATCTGTCTCAGTTATGCTTGTTTGGTTGTTTACTGTGTGCAGAGGTAAACTGTCAGCAAAAAACTAACTTTCATGTCCTGTTGTCTGGCATTGTGCCCTTACACAGGGATACAAACACAGGGACATTTCCAGTTCTCACTGCATGGTCAATTGGCTTTACTGTGTGCTGTGATCGAGAACAGCTTTATGTTGTACATTTGGAACTCCTGCTGTAAACTGTAGTCTAGAGGCTTATTATACTGTAAAAAACATGCATGTCCAGAATTCAACCTGATCATCGCATCATGGTGTGGCCTAATACTTTCTGTTAATGTTTTATATTAAAGAAACTTCTGAGAACATGAGTGGGTGAATGAGTCATTCAAAAACACTTCATAACAGAGTTATAAACAGAAGAGAGTATAGGCCTAAAATTAAAGTGGTGATTTTACCAAAACACATTTTTTTTCTGATTTTATTTGATTTTACTAATGTTTGAGTGTTAACTATAACAGCTTAAAGACTGCGCAAGGTAGAAAAGCAATGTATTTGTTCCAGGATGAATGTACTATACAGCCTTAAGGCAGAAGGGGGCATGATCATACACTGGCTGCTGTGTGTTATTCTCTTAAAGCTTATAGATGGTTCATAGTCTATAGGAGATAAAGGACTTAAAGCGTTTATTAGTCTACTGGATTCTCACACGGGGATTAAAACACACAGTCAAACCAAATAGCAGAAAGTTTACTTAATTTAAAGTATTTCCATCTTTCTAAAAATGGATTCCATCTGTCCTATAGGTCAAATATACTGACATACAGAGCATTACTGTCGTTAAAGAAGTCTTTGTGATACCTATATTGTGAAGCCACACTCACCAAGTGTGTCATTTTTTGCTTAACTGTAGAATGAACATTGAATAGGATGGTTTAAACTCTAGATATTAATGAATATCATATATAAAATAATTTTTAGTGTGTGTGTCCATCTCACACATGGGTTTCTGATGCAAGATGAGACTTTTCCACAATAAACAATCTCTGATGGCTTTGAAAAGAGTAAAAAAACAGCTCCTAAAGTGAGTAAAAAGAGAGCAAGGCTTGTAAATAGAATGGCTTCAGTGTATTCTTAAAGAATACATCCATAGTAGTGGCAGCTTTGCCGACAGAAGTGGTCACCATCATTGTTCTGTGCTTATTATGTGGAGGACTAGAAAAGTCTCTGGAAGTTCTTGGGTGGTGAGCCCACATTGCTCGGGCTACGGATATTTGAGTCGTAGGAACCAGGTGTCATTCCCATAATGCTGTCTGTTTTGGGGGTCTCTCCACACAGGAAGTCGTCATCATCTTCTTTGGAGACCTGTTAGACGCAACCACAAACAAAATACATTATCAACATACACATTCAAGTCTTAAGATAGATAAGAAAGATATTGTAGTTAGATTATTGGAGGATTCATGTAAAATGTGGTTTGGAATAATGTGTGTTAAACACAGAAAGCTGTTCAAAAGAAAATTTCCCCCTAGATCGAAGTAGAATTCTGTATAGCTCACTTGGACACTTCTTTGTTTCCACTAGCGTTAGCTTTAACATAAGAATTGGGGCTAAGATGGTTTCATAAATTAAAGTTCAGCCTCAAAGCTGTGAAAATATACGTAAGCAGCATATGTTTCCATGGCAATTGAGTTAGACACAGGATGAGCATGTTTTACTGATTAAAATAAAAAAATGACCTATAGCTTACTGGGAAAGTTCCCTCTATGTAATATGTTTGTGTAATTTCGATATGAAAAAATAAAAAAATCAATCCTGGATAATACATGAATCATAATCCTTAAACTTTATTTCTCATTATTGTCACCTGCTTGACACTTTCCGCAGAGTGAAGCTCAGCATCTGCTGGTTCCTCCCAGACCTGATAGAGAGGCTCAATCAGCTGACCCGACCTGCACACACACAAAAAAAAAAAAAAAAAAAGACTGAGCTTTGTTTCTGTCAATGTCAATCCAGCACATAAGGGTACTCAAGAGGACCCTTATGAGCTGAAATATCTTCAGGGAGAAATTGTACAACTGCCTTTAAATAAACAGGAATACCATGACTAAGAATAATGAGAAAAGCATAAAATATTCTGTCCGTATTTGCAGTTTATAGCTCAGCAATCAGCATTGTATTATGAATCTCACACAGCCTCTAGAGAGTACCTCTTGAGCAGGTAAGGGTCAAAGGGAAAGAAACAGTCCAGGGGGTTGGTGTTGGTAGTGACACTGTCCCCTCCAGTGGAGCTGCGTACCACTGGCAGCATGTGACGGTTGTTTCTCTCAATGACACTGTAGCAGAACACCACCTGATAATTCCTGGAAAACAAAGGGGGCATTGCCTTTCTAAACATAACAGAGCACAGAACAGCAGAACAAGCATAGCACAAATGTAAATGGAGGACCACATACTGTGAGGCTAACCAAAATGTTAATTGTGCTAAAGTTTGAACCACACTAACATCTACTGTGTTTAAGCGTGAGAAGTGCATTTACCTGGTGATGGCAGCGAACATGTTAGTGACTTTGGGCAGACACACTTTGAGAGGGTTGAGCTGACACATGACCACCCGCTCCAGGTTCAGACTCTGCAGGTACTCCAGGCCTGAGACACACACACACACACACACGTATACTCGCTTAGGCCATTTTTGGGGGCGCCAACTCTAAACCCCACCTTTGAGGACAGCACTTTCTGAATGGTTTAGAAAGATAATAACAGGTAGAATATGTCATTTGGACAGCCCACATAATGAAAATCACTTGAGATTTTAGATTCAAACAACTTTTGTTCCTTCAGAATTTAAACCCCTAGATTGGGGACAAAGAATTTTAAGGACACTTTTGAGGACTTTGGTTGTACACAAATACACAGAATGATAAATGTCACAAATGAGTACCTGACTTTCCTTTGGGGACAAAGGTTGATAGCTGTATTAATAGATCGCTAAAACTGGTTGGACTGTATCAAAAATCATGAAACTACAAGTAATTGAAATGCTCAATGAGAGAACTCTTGTGTACCAGAGATTAAGTGCTTTAGTCATGGACTTGGGACTACAGTCAAGTCATTGGCCTCATTTTAGGATCTCGTGAGCATAAACTTCAATGACTCCACTCTGACTTGGGCTAACCTCAGACTTAGACTTGGACCATCATCGTAGCACTCAGCGGCAAAGCAGCAAAGGGGTGGGTATCTGAGCAGAGCAGATTTGGGTAAAACATATCTTCTTAGCAGAGAAGAGGAATAGTGTAGGTTGTGTAGTTATAAGTTGTGACCAGCATATATTTAACTGTGACAAAAAACAAATGTCATTAAATGTCTACTCATAAAATAGTCAAAAAAGTTCAATTCCAATAAATGTGTCAGTTATGCTCCTACATAGGTATTCTTTTGGATGGAGGGGATGGGTCGACTGCGACAGAGGTACACCCACAGTTCCCTCTGATAAGCTTATCTGTTTGACTTTACTAAATTCTGAGGAATGGCATAGAACGCAGTGCACTGTAGCATAATACATAGTGCACAATACAACAATTTACTCCAAATTTACATATAACATGACAAATCATAACATGATCTAATATTGTCCCATTGCACAGCCCAACAACAACCCATTCTACATTTCTGTTAAAAGATTTAGGACAACTCTGAAGCTGGACTGCAGGCTATATTCCACCATGTTGTGGCCAAGCTTAATTCTCAACATGCATATGTCCTCAAATAGACTCCTCAAAAAGTGCTAATGATGATCTACAACAGCTGGGCATTATTATATTTTTTACCTATACTTCACACACTAAAACTAATAGTGAATGGCATCTGTGATATTTCTGAAGATCTACTGTATCAAGTTATACATTTTTAAAATTGATATTTCGTCATCAATTTACCTAAAAGTTACGTCTCCTTCTTTGTAATGAAAAACAAAAACATATATTCCAAATACATATTCCCCAGTCTTTGAAATTCAAATATTGTTTGTATGTTCTTCCAGTCACAAAATAATAATGGGATGAATATACTTCACTTCACTTGGATACATGAGATTGTTTGAAACAACTTTACTTACGGCCGAATTAAGGCCATTGGATTGAGGACAAGAAATTTTAGGTCATTTTTGAGGACTTTTGCAATACACAAATACACAGATTGACAAATGTCACAAATGGGTCCTTGACTCAACTTTGGGGACAGAGCTTATGAGCTGTTTTATATGTTTGTGTCATATCATACATGTGTTTCACAATAGTATTAATTAGAAAGAACTGATGGAATATAAAGTAACATTTAGGTTTTTTCTCATCAGTCATCCTTATTATGTCACTCCTTCATAATTTTCCTTTACACAACTGTAATTGTACTACCATTTGAAATCAAAATATTACCATTATATGTACAGATAATTTATATTACTAATTATTTCCAAACCTATAAATATATTACTACTTCTATTAGCTCACTATTGAAAGTGTTAGTGCCTTCTTTTTGATTTAATCCACCAAGACACAATGAACAAAGATCTGCAAAAAAATAAAGACACAAAGATTTAGTCTTTTCTCTTAGCTTAACTTTACTTCAAATTGAAGCATAATGAACATGGAAAACGTTGAGCCACAAACAGCTTGCTTCCCGAAGCTCACACGGGTTTAGAACAGAACCGAACTCTGGACTCTGATGTATAAACACCATTTTAGTAAAAAAAAACAAGTAAGACATAAACACTTTTGGACCATTCTGACTTTGAATTTGATGCAGCACATTTAAAAAAGATGGGATATGAAATGGCAAAAACGACTGTAAACGTCAGTTGAGTAGCATTTGACAACTAATTGGGGTTATTGTCAAGGGGTCAGTAACATGACTGTCTTACAATTAAAATCAAAAATGTCTATTAGCAGTACTAGTAGATGCCAAATTCCTCATTAGTAGTACAAGTGTACCTAATTTATACTAGTAGTAGTAGCGCTAGTGGCCAAAAAAGGGTGATATTGGTGATATCAGAGTAAATCCTCAAACGGCCTTCCATAGACAGGGTATAAATGGAGCATTTTAAAAACACAGTGTTTCTCAGAAGTAAAGATGGGCAGAAGTTCATCAATCAGAAAAAAAGTATCTAAAAATTCTGAAACAACCTCAGAAAAATGTAAAATTACAACTAGATTCTATCATCTACAGAACAAAAAAACATCTCAGTCAATGTCAAACATTTTTGATGAATGATTGGTGAATCTCAGCCCATCTTTACTTCTGAGAGAAAATGCTACTTGTATTCCTAGTCTGAAACAAACAAACTGTAGATACAGTCGACCAAATTTGTATGCTATTTAGTCGACTAAATCTAATAAGGATTAGATGACTAAATTATGACTAAAACTGAATTGCATTTTAGTCAAAAGAATAAAACTAAAGCTTAATAAACACTGTGCCAGATGCTCCTTTTTTTAGCATCACTTCCTAGCCTATTGTCCCAACTTTTTTGAGATGGGTTGCTGCATCAAATTCAATAAGAGCTATTATTTTACATGAAATAATAAATTCTCAGGCTCAGTTTCAACACCTGATATGTAAATAAAAAGTGTATTTTGAGATTTGCAAATTATTCCAAGAAAAAGGACAGTTATTTTGAAAGGCAGAGGCCTTTCTTTTTAAGGTACTCTGCATGTATTAATGAAGTGCATCATTTGCCTTTCCACTGCGTGTGACCCAGCCTCCTCCCACTTTCTATTTGGGTTGCTGCGTCTGTCTATGAAGAAAAAGAAAAACATGGTAATGTCATCTCAACAGTTCATTAGTAATTTTTTTAAAGGTATACAAATAAAATAGATGTGGAGGTTCTCAGTGATCCAGGACATATTGCCCTTTAGGTCAAGGCGATTTCAAAACCAAGGAGATAGTGGTGGACTTTAGGAAACCCAGGCTACACCTGCAGCCAATATCCATTGAGGGCATCAGCGTGGAGTTTGCTAAGACCTAGAGATACCTGGGCCTGCAGCTTGATGACAGACTAGACTGGAGGACGTGGACAGACTCACATAGCCGCACCACACGTTATTACGCACCGCATCAGGAATGTTCAGGACTGAGATGAGCTAAGTGCTGCTGAATTGTTTGTTTGCGTGAGGCATGAGAGGAGTCACAGGTTGCTGTTACGTGTACAGATGAGGGCTTTATTACTTTCACAGGACTCAGGTGACTAGTACACCAGGTGAACTTATTGCCACACAGACTTTTGTGCCAAGATTTTGAATTGAACAGTCCTGCCCCTGACCACCACCTTAACCAGGAGCTATTAAGATGAAGTCAAATGAAGAAATATAACATCTTTTTAGAGCTATATAGCACAATGACAAGCTGCAGCAGGAAGATACAATAAGAATACTCGATTCATTAGAAATATTGCTATTAATGTGTTGGACTCTGAAATTAATGAGTGAATAACTGAGTTGGCGCTCCCAGGGCAGGGTGCGCCAGTTCAGAGTCAAAGTATGTGTCTTAGTAAGACGCAGATAGTAATAAATATTATATTACAAACATTTCTAGGTAGAGGTGGGTTCAGCTTTGGGATAACTGGATGTTACCTTTGGGACTCACAGTCCTATAATGTAATCAATCAAATTTTAAAATCATCTGGCAGGCCAGAAATTACTGGCCAGAATGTTCCCGTGGGACGGTGGTTGCCTAACTCTGATCTAAAGTATCTATCTAATCTATAAATACGCCACCATTAATTCAAATTTAATAAGGGCCTCTCGGTAGTGTTTCCCAATCACAGACATCATAAGGTTATACATTGTATTTTGCATTTGGCAAATTACAGTTAATGTAGTAACTTTCAAACTCATACCTCAGGTCTGTCATCATCACTTGTCACCTGTTCAGTGACATCAGGTGGAGACTTTTCCTGAAAAAAGGATATCAAATGAAATAAACACTTCATAAACATAAATAAACAGTATGAATATTAGTTTGTCCAAATAAGAAAACATACTAAAGGCTCACTTATTTACTAATTTATTCATGAGTCTTTGACACCTCAGGCTAGGCTTTTGGTCTTTTATGCAACATTGTGATTCTTTTATATTATAGGTTTAAATGCAGTCTAACAGTAAAGTCTACACTGACACCAGTTTTTTTCACATTTGAATACTTTTGGGGTCGTTCTGAACCCTCACACGCACAACTTTTAGCCAATTGGGGACACTCACTCACACTGAACATATGACACTAGAGATGTTTATATAAGAATACTTTTGGGGTTCTTCTTAACCTCACACACGCAACATTTGGTCAATTGGGGACAATTATTCACATGCTGCAACTTCAGCACACGTTTCAATACTTGGGGCTACTGGGGCAACAAGTAAAAAGCTACATAAAGATACCTGCTCAAGGAGCCACAAATCCTGCACTTTATAATAATATGCAACCTGTGTTCCTTAAAAACAGGCCTTACCATATGTCCTTATGTTACCTTATGTCAAATATCATATGTTGACTTAAATCTTTATACTGAAATACAACATACTACATACTGAGCATATTTTGAAATATAGACATGTCGTTTAGGCTGAGTGATTAATTGAAATGTAATAATGGCCTCCCAGTAGTGTTTCCCAATCACAGAGAACATAAGGTTAACACTTCAGTCTGAATATTAATCTGATCAAATGAGAAAACATACTAAAGGCTCACTTATTTACTAATTTATTCATGAGTCTTTGACACCTCTGAACCATTATATGATTCAATTCTCACTAGGGATGTTCAAGTAGTTAAAAAATCTGACTGCACAACTATATATATGCAACATTGTGATTCTTTTTCATTATAGTTTTCAATGCAACATGACAGAGTCTACACTGACACCAGTTTTTTCCATATTTGAATACTTTTGGGGTCATTCTGAACCCTCACACACATGACCTTTAGCCAATTGGGGACACTCACTCACACTGAACATATGACACAAGAGATGTCTATATAAGAATACTTTTGGGGTCGTTCTGAACCTTCACACACACGACTTTTAGCCAATTGGGGACCCTCATTCACACTGAACATATGATACAGGAGATCTCTATATAGGATTACTTTTGGGGTCATTCTGAACCCTCACACACACAACTTTTTTTCTTTTGGGGCCCCCCCTTCCCCCCGAACATTTGATTGGGGGGGTCCTTTTTTGGGTTTTTTTTGGGGTTTTGACTTTTAGCCAATTGGGGACACTCACTCACACTGAACATATGACACAAGAGATGTCTATATAAGAATACTTTTGGGGTCATTCTGAACCTTCACACACACGACTTTTACCCAATTGGGGACACTCACTCACACTGAACATATGACACAAGAGATGTTTATATAAGAATACTTTTGGGGTCGTTCTGAACCTTCACACACACAACATTTAGTCAATTGGGGACAATTATTCACATGCTGCAATTTCAGTACACGTTTCAATACTTGGGGCTACTGGGGCAACAAGTAAAAAGCTACATAAAGATACCTGCTCAAGGAGCCACAAATCCTGCACTTTATAATAACATGCAACCTGTGTTCCTTAAAAACAGGCCTTACCTTATGCTTGTCACGTTCAACAGTCTTCTCATTCATTTCAGGCATTGATTTCTGATGAAGATAAAGAGAGAACCATATATAAATAAACAAATATCATATGTTGACTTAAATCTTTATACTGAAATACAACATGCCACATACTGAGCATATTTTAAAATATAGACATGTCGTTTGGGCTGAGTGATTAATTCAAATTAATCCCAGTAGTGTTTCCCAATCACAGAGAACATAAGGTTGAACCTTGTATTTTGCATTTGGCAAATTACAGTTTATATAGTAGTATCTTTCAAACTCATACCTGAGGTTTGTCACTGGTCACCTGTTCAGTGACATCAGGTGGAGACTTTTCCTGGAAATGATATCAAATGAAATAAACACTTCAGTCTGAATATTAGTCTGAACAAATGAGAAAACATACTAAAGGCTCACTTATTTACTCATTTATTCATGAGTCTTTGACACCTCAGAACCATTATATAATTCAACTCTCACTCGGGATGTTAAGTAGTTAAAAAATTAAAAGTTAAATGCACAGCTGCATTTTAGGCTTTTTGTCTTTTATGCAACATTGTGATTCTTTTATATTATACTTTTCAATGCAACATGACAGTAAAGTCTACACTGACACAACTTTTGGGGTCATTCTGAACCCACACACACGACTTTTAGCCAATTGGGGACACTCATTCACACTGAACATATGACACTGGAGATGTCTGTATAGGAATACTTTTGAGGTCGTTCTGAATCCTCACACACACACCTTTTAACCAATTGGGGACAATCATTTACATGCTGCAAGTAAAAAGCAGCATAAAGATGCCTTCTCTAGGAGCCACCAATCCTGCACTTTATAATAACATGCAATCTGTGTATCCTAAAAACAGGGCTTACCTCATTCATTTCAGGTGTTGATGTCTGAAAAAGAGAAAAAAATCAGGTCTAAATTACAAAAATATCATATGATGACACTGCTAAATTTAATAAACCCGTCCACACCTATCATTACTACTATCCATGTTAAGGTAAATAATTTATAATGCTCACCTACCTATGCATCATCACCTCTGTGAGCCCCCACCAGCCATGAGGTGCTCCTCCTAATGCTCTAATTTTTCTAGCTTAAATTTAGCCTACTTGGAATTGTCAAAACTACTCCGTGCATCTGTCAATTGTCTGTCCTTACTTAAAACAAGAGAAATGTTTAAGGCTATCTCTTTACAAAATTGCCAGTTGGTGTTGTCCATCTCAGCTAACTAGCTAGCTAGGATTAGCTAGCCTTGTGCTAAGAGTCTATACTATAGAAGTCTATAGAAGACAGTTTATACCAATTTATCACTTTAACAATCATTTTCATGGACATTACAGACTGATTGAATTGCACAAAATATACATTTGGTCAGTAATTACCAAGCCACCAAGTTTTTTCTTACCTTCAACAATGTGGTTGTCCGCTATGCTGCTTTCAGGTCTCTGTAGCATTGACCATGTGGTGCCAGCATACGCAGGTAGCGCAGTAATGTAACAATTTACCCGCGAAAACAGCTACTTTCGCGCCACGCCCCGCCCCTCCCCTCCCCTTCCTTCCCTTCAATTACAGGTCCAATCTAGTGTTTGTCACGTACCTCCATTAGGTTCTGTGGTGTAGTGGTTAAGCATTGGGCTTTCCCCCTGGAGACCAGAGTTTAAACCCAGGCTGGAATTTGCATTTTTGTATTTTCTTTTATTTTCAGTATTAAATGTTAGTAAAAGAAGACACATAATTATCTTCTAAATAAAATTTAATAAATAAATAAATATAATAAATTAACAATAATAATAATAATAATAATAATAATAACAATAATAATATTATTATTATTATTATTATTATTATTATTATTATTATTATCATTATTATTATAATATATTAACATTATTATTATTATTATTATTATTATTATTATATATTAACATTATGTTAACTTCATGTTCATTTGAACAGTGTTTATAACAGCTGATCTATCTATCTATCTATCTATCTAAACTGTCTCAACTTAACCTTAACCTTAACAACAGAAAGTACATGCCAAAAAGCAATGAGATCACCATGAGATACCAGACACCCGACAGAGGCCACAGTGGGACCATAAGAGACAGAGGCCACAGTAGGACCATAGGAGACAGAGGCCACAGTAGGACCATAGGAGACAGAGGCCACAGTAGGACCATAGGAGACAGAGGCCACAGTAGGACCACAGGAGACAAAGGCCACAGTAGGACCATAGGAGACAAAGGCCACAGTAGGACCATAGGAGACAAAGGCCACAGTAGGACCACAGGAGACAGAGGCCACAGTAGGACCATAGGAGACAAAGGCCACAGTAGGACCACAGGAGACAAAGGCCACAGTGGGACCATAAGAGACAGAGGCCACAGTAGGACCATAGGAGACAGAGGCCACAGTAGGACCATAGGAGACAGAGGCCACAGTAGGACCATAGGAGACAGAGGCCACAGTAGGACCATAGGAGACAGAGGCCACAGAAGGACCATAGGAGACAAAGGCCACAGTAGGACATAGGAGACAAAGGCCAAAGTAGTTTCATCCAATAATTGAAAAATGCTGTATAGCACAAACCCAAGCTTAACTTAACCTTTTCACTTGGTCTCCTCTCATCCTCTGTCCCTCTTGGTCTCCTCTTTATTCCTCTTTATTTATTAAGTCACTTGGATGTCTCATCCACTTCCTCTAATGTATACCTTGTCTTCTTTTTTGCCTCATCTACTCTGGCCTGTTTAGAGAGCTGACAATGAGAGAATTGATCTTTGTTTTTTCGTGGCATTTTAAAGTAAGAAATAGGTTCTGCAGTTTATTTTATAGTGCTCCACTGACACTCTAGTGTAGGGGAAAGGAGAGAGGGACTCGACCACAATGCGTTACAGAATTAGCTATACGTTATAATAATACATGACACTATCTATCTATCTATCTATCTATCTATCTATCTATATATATATATATATATATATATATATATATATATATATATATATATATATATATATATAATATATATATATATATATATATATATATATATATATATATATATATATATATATATATATATTGTGATCAGGCAAAATGCTAGACGACTATTTGATTTGGGGTCCTTAGACCATGTACACTTCCACTAGACAATAATCCCTCCAATTGGGGTCATAGACAATTCCATACACCACCACTAGTAGCCGATAGAGAGTCACACACAAATTGATGGGGGGTGGAGTGGGGGGTCACACACATACACAAAAAATCTGAAACATGTCACTTTCAGGGACAGTTGAGATTTTAAGAGAGAAATACATTTTGAAGCTTGGACATTACAAATTCAATGAAATCTAATCGGGGACCGTGGTTTTGGTCCCCAATTGAAATGCTGTCCCCAATCAACTGGTGTGTATTCTGGTTTGAGTCCCCAATATTTACCTAAGCAAGGACACACACACACACACACACACACACACACACACACACACACACACACACACACACACGTCTCACAATAGGCAAATTATTATGATTATAATCAATATCTGTAACTGACTGAATTGTTAGTCTGTTCACACCAGACATTTACAAAACAGTTTACATTTTTAAAGTAAAGAATGTCAGAAAATAAACCAATACTCCCAAACATCCATCACACACTCCATCTGACACACTCCAGAGGTGCTTTTGTCACTTGATGCTGAGAAAGCATTTAATCAGGTGGAGTGGGACTACATCTTCTACACACCAAGGAAATTTAGTTTTGATATAAACTTCATATTGTGGAATTCTATATTCTTACCTCTTTGGCAGCCAACCATACAAGTAATTATGTATCACCAAACGGTGTTCATGGTTAACCGATAAACGATTAATTGTCATTAAGAACTTGACCAATAAAAGTTTAATTCACTGATTAATCAATGCTGTATAGTTTATACTTTTTATCTACACAGGTTCTGAGCCTACTGTTATGACAGAGAAGCACTGCACATAAATAATGTACCTGCACAGGTTTGTTTAAATGCAGTTGATAGAAAATCAGCTGTTGCCTAAGTGGTGCACGTTCTTAATTAATTAGTGCGTGTTTATGCATGTTGCTCTAACTGCCATGTGCGCGGGCTAACGTGGCCGAGGAGAAAGCGCAAAAGACTAAGGAGCCTGTCCTGTTGAGGATTTTTAGACAGTTTGAAGGGTAATACACTACGAGGGCGCTCAGGTCTCAACATTGGACACGTGTGAGTTTATTTCCATTAGAGTTTAGTTTTTTCTTACTTGTGTCTGTGGTTTAACTGTCGCACTTGGGATGCCCCTCATTTTTGCTCAATCAGCGTCTATGTTCACTATAGGCTACTGTGTAGCTGATCTAAACTAAAACAAACATGTAAAGGGAGCAACAAAATGCTAGTAAACTGTTCGGAAACGCTGCAGTTCTGCCCCTGAAGCAGATGCAGACGTGTAAAAAATATTAAGTGCCATTTGCTGAATAAAGGCGGAGTGTGCCCCTCATCTCCGCTGCATCTCGAGCGTCTATTTTACCTATCAGAAACAGTGAAGGTTTGTTAGTTTACAATATAGGCTGCAATGTAGCTGATAAAGTGAATTAAACTAAAAGAAATACAAAGGCAAGCTAGAAAATGCTGATAAAGTGTAGTAGAACTGCCTTTGTAGTGCCAGGTGAGGCATAACAAGAAGGCTGTCGTATCTTAATGAACAAGTGCAGAGTTAAGGGCTTTAAATCATAAAAAAAATAAATAATGAATTAAGCAACAGCTTCATAATAAATTAAAAAAGCATTAGTTTGGAAAAAGTACCTATTTGTTGTTTATGATTCATATTTGACACCTAATAAACGTTTAAAAATAGTTTAAAAATAAGTTTTTGTCCATTCAATAAAACGTAAACGTCAGGTGACGTCATGCATGTGGTTAATGGTTAACAGATTATTGATTATTGCACAAATGCACAAAAGGTGCATCCCTAGTATCACCTTTTTTCCACTAGGACATGGGACCAGGCAAGGTTGCCCCCTTCACAAATTTTGTTCGCTCTTTGAGTTGAGGCTTACAGACCTTTTGTCACCATTAGAAAAAATATGTTCGTACAAAAGAAGGACTGAGTTTATGTAACAAAGCAGAATCATAAATACTGTAACTAGAAGATTCATAACACAGATTTACTTTGCTAATAAAGCAAAATTTACAAATACAACTACAAATTTATTCTACTGATGCTTTGGTCTGTTTCAGTTCACTCAGCTCAGAGTACTCCTCTGCTGATGAAGTTGGAGTTGAAAGTCAAAATAAAAGCCTCGTCATGCCTAGGCATATTTTAGGCGTATACCTTTCTTCATGTTGCCCTCTAGGATGGCCTTGTGCCTGAATATGACAGTGTAGAATACAGCCTGGCAGGTGCTGTAGAATGGCCCATGCAGGCTGATGTCACAGTATGCCTGTCTGTCACTACTGTCCTGAGTGTCTATGTAGCGATGGATCCAGGACACAAGCAGGTCCAGGCAGGCTCGCACCGTCCTGTACAGAAAATGGACACTCAGTTCATGTGTCACGCAGTTTGTAATAGACCTGTGGTAATATGCCAAACAAAGTGAATATAGAACAAAATGTGAGCTTGTATCCATCGGTGTCAGGAATAACAGTATCATATGCATATACATGTACACTATATACACCACAAAAAGTCTTACAACGGTGAAAAAGAATGAAACCAGCACTCACTAAAATTAAACAATAATTACAAAAAGTCAATACTGCTTATTACTATCCATCTTAGACAAAGCTACAGAGTCTTTGCCTCTTGTGACACTGCGATCATTGTTGTGTAGAGCACAGTGGAAAACAGTTTCACCAGATTGCTAAAATAGAGAACAAACCAAAAAATTGTATTGGATGCCACTATAAAAAGGTACAGATACAATCCATCATGTTCATTTATAGTTCCTCCAGCCTTAGGAAACCTTACATTCCTCCCTATGTGACTGGAGAGCTAATATTTACTGTCTACTGTTAGCAGGATGTGACTGGTCTCGGCTGTCTCATTTAATCTCGTCAGAAAAATGAAAGGCTGAATGGACTAAACCTGGTGGTAATGTCTTTGATGAAACCCATTAAAGTCCTCTAGAACATGCACTTGGAAACAATGGAAAGTAAGTGTTATGGTTACAGTTTTCAAAGCTTTCAGAAATCTAACAGCTGTACTCACAGCACAGGAGTGAACTTGGTCCGTGCCAAAAAGCTGCCTATGTACCCCACCGCGGTCTGACGGAGCACTGCTGGCTGGGATGGGTTCTGTAGAATCTTCCACAAGTGATCCAGGAAGGCCTCAGCCAGTGCCTGCCACAGAACATAACATCTCCCATCACCAACTCTGCCAAGAACTCAACAAACAAAATCAGGTCTAATTTAGTGTTTTTATTTTACAAGCAGAGCAATAATAAATGGGGGGTGGAGCCTACCCCAACAACTTTGTGCCTGAGACGTAGGTACACCCTGGATCAAGGCAGTTAATCAAAAGGCTATAAGCATTCACTCTTACACTCATTCAACAGTTAGCCTGTGCACCCGATCTCAACACGTTTTATGGAAAAAGGAAATAGTGCTGAACAGCTTAAAGTAAGTGCTTTCACCTTATCCCCATCCGGGGATTGCAACAGCAAAGTGGCTGGAATGAGTAGCTTGGCAATGTTTTACACCAGATACCCTTCATGACGCTACCCTCTCCATTTACCCAGGCTTGGGACTGGCACAGACCAAGTCCATGGCTAGAGTTGCTCCCCAGGGCATTTGAACCACCAATCTCCTTCACCCAAAGCGGTGAGAGAAGCTTCTCTTTTGAACAGCTAGTGAAGTTGGTAAAATATAGTCTAAACTATTACTATCTTAATAAATGAGTTGGGGTTTTTTAGATGAAAAATCTCAAACTCACTCTATGTAAAATATCTTAACATAACTTTTATAATTAGACTTTTTTTTTTTTTTTGTTCATATAAATGACACTGATGCTGATGGTACTAACCAGTCTGAAGCTGCAGAGGTAGAACAGTATGTACTGCACATGAGAGCAGGCATGAGTCGGCAGCACGACTTTGTTAAATGCACTCAACAGGTCTTTATACAAATCTTTAGTCCTCTCCACGTGCAGGGAGCCTGGGAAAAGACAGAGACCATACACTGGGGTTGGCACAGAGAGAGTGCATACATTTAATATAGATTAGATCTGCAGTATTAGTGGAATTAACTGCCCAAGACTTGACTTACTGACAAACTGGTGTAAATGCTGTTCAGTCTATGGTACTGACAAGCACAACCTAATAATCTGCTAAATGAAAATACCTTTGATTTATTGCATAATGTTATTTGCTCATATGGAATCAAACTTCTATTCTGTTTTTTTTACATATGAACTTTGGTCTTTGTAGTCAAATGAATTAGAAATTACAGTTCACATGGCACACGTCTTTGATGTAAGCCATCAGCACAACCATGAGTGAGTCTAGTCGTTCAGCCACTGGGTGCGCCATCACGCTAGTCCTGGAGGGGGGCTCATCGCACGCGTCCTCATCCTGACACAGAGAAGGAGGAGCTCAGTTCCAGAAGTATATTCATCATTTGGTTTCAGTGGTTTTATTTCACATTTTTACATATTTAGGACTAGTACCTTTAAACAGCATCAAATCATTTTGATAGTTCCGGACTTGAAGAGCCCTAATCTTTCAACACAGTACTTAGCTGTTACTGTAACACTTGTTACTGCTGCTCTCAACAACCAGAGTAGTCAGTCCCTCCAGGATTTCATAATGTTACGATCACAACTATTAACGCCCCAAAGCGCTCACAGACAGACCAGTCCGCTTGCAGTCCCTCTCAGCTGCAACAGTTCACCCCTACGTGTCCAGAACGTGGATTTATCATTACCTCTCTGTGACATAAACTAAACCTCTAGCCAGGTAGCTACATTCAAAAATACAGAAAGGAGTGAGAATCAAATCCTGAATCTAAGGGCTGGATGAAGCCACTTATTGGGGGTGATAAATGGACATACAGCCTGTATTGATAGGCTGATTTCTATGTGATGTAAAAAAAAAAAAAAATTCCAAATCATATTCAAAAGCTA
This sequence comes from Rhyacichthys aspro, assembly GCA_036850595.1. Lineage (NCBI taxonomy): Eukaryota > Metazoa > Chordata > Actinopteri > Gobiiformes > Rhyacichthyidae > Rhyacichthys > Rhyacichthys aspro. The sequence goes on along the minus strand of CM072155.1, from coordinate 1,720,164 downwards.
CCCACCCACCCAAAAGAACTATTTATGGTTACATTTTAAGTGCAAAAAATGTTTAGAGAGCTGCAAACAATGAACACACTTGACAAATTATACATGTATGCAGATACAGTTTAAGGGGTGTTAATTAGCTGAAACATAATTTAAAACTGTATTCTCAGCACTTATGGTCTAAAAGGGGTTGAATATTGTGGTTTCATTGTCAATGTTTTACTGGAAAGATAATCGCAACTTTTTATGGCAACTTTTGAAAAAATGCTCCGCAAAATCAGATTTTTAAGACCACAACAATCACAAAAAATGGCCGCGAAATCCTGGAGGGACATGTGCTTTAGTGTATCTCTACATATGTTACCATGTCAAAGAGGCCTTCCTCTTGTTGATGGTTGTGCACAGCACTCTCCTCTGCCTCCTCAATGTCTGACCTTGATGCACTCACCTAATCAGTATAACACACTAATTAATGTTTCAGACACTCTATACGTGTTGTAATGGTTACTGGACTTAAATGAG